>JANZXV010000212.1:14619402-14639218 GCA_027576455.1 Erythroxylum roigii | reverse complement strand
TCCCATATACATATATCTATGGACTCAACCAATCCAGAATTTCCAATACATAATTATTACAAATTTTCCAGTCTAGAATTTTTTCTCACATCTCCTTATGTTGAATTACAAACTCTCAGTACAATACTCGCATAACCATTTTTGGTTTCCAATTTCACGCTTCTATGATCATAACCACTTCATGAGTTCATTTCATTAGGTCTATACACCTTAGTTTCTCCTTTTTTCCCATATGTTCATTTTCTTCAATCAAACCATCACCATATACCTATTCACATCTGTATAACCTTCAAAGGTATATACCCCTTTGGGGTGAATTCTTTCTCCACCATACAAATCCGGATACTATTTCTCATTTTCAAGAGATCCATACATCTCTATTTTCACACATTCTGTCAAATCACTAATTTTCTCAATGCATTTAACCACTCAAACTCATAAAGAAATACTCATGCATGTGACTCACACTAGGGATCAGTTTGTGCAGTGTGCTATGACATGACTAACCCATATACGCATATAACTTGACACATTTATCCAGAATGCCCATATGATATTGTACTTCTGAGCTCTAATACCACAAATGTAACATCCCACTCCCGCAAGACCCAAACCTGACATCGACGGTGATGTCCGAGTCCGTGACCCGCGAGGGTGGCATGCTAGAACACCCAAACCATTACAAATCGGTATAAATTTTTCTTTGAAATCACTAACATTGCAAAAGTCCGTTTCCAATGTGGGCCTCATAAATTAAAAGTCGATAGCACCTTGATTTCAAGATATTATAATTCACAGTTCCATGATTAAATGAGGGCCCAATTTCATTTATAACCCTTTCCCCCTTATAAATCAATCTACTTTGGGCAATTAGGGCCCATACAAAAATACAAACACATACAATCATGTTCCAGTTGGCACCGATTCATATAAGTAGCAAAATCCGTATTTAACAAGCCCATATACAAAGATCCCCATGCTTTATCATTAATGCAAACTGGAATGTTCAAAAAAATACACTGAACCAATATACACTTTATACAATAATCCTAATGCAGACACGAACTGATCCCAACCTCTAACTTCCCCCTGTGAGCAATAAGCCTACTCCCGTTGCATAACGGGATACTCTTCTGAATCCTAAAAAATAGATGCAAATTTTGGGCAAGTTTTGCGAACTCAGTGAGTGACCATCATCGATGGTTCACCCATTCACATAACACATAATCACAATCCCATAATATCACATTGCATACTCACTGTCACAATTCATATTTACTGTCACATTTCATATACATAAATCAATTCAATTTCACGTTCACATTTAATGCAATTAAGTCTATTCTATTCTATACCATTAAATCAATCCCATTCAATGCAATCAAATCAATTCCATACAATGTAACCAAATCAATCCCATTCAATACAATCAAATCAATTCCATACAATGTAACCAAATCAATCCCATTCAATACAATTTCACATTCCCATTCAGTACAATATCACATTCCCATTCAACATAATTTCAATCAATCATATTATGCATATTTGTATGAGACCCACTTTCCAATTATTACTTTATTGTGACTGAGTGCCTAAACTGTCCCGTACCCATTGGATATCGGGCTCATTGATAACTGTCCCATATAGGGCTCATTAAGCGATAAACGCATCTTAGGGGTAGGAGAGCCCTCTGGGTATGCACTATTCCCCTTTTCGAGCTCAAGGCTCTTTTTCACTCTTTGAGCTTTAAGCTCTGATCGTTGGCTACTCCGGTCACAACTGTCATTATATTTTATGCATTCATGATATGGAATGCAACACTCACATTTGCATAATTTCATTCAATCATTTTCCCATGTCATCGGACCTTAGTCCGGCATTCAACAGTTAAGTTGAGAAATCACACTTTTATGCATATGCAATTGTGCATTCAGAACAAATTTAGCAAACACATTATGCACATTTAGTTCGGCCAATTCACATTCAATGAGCACTTCAATATCACAATTTCCAGTACACAATCATCGGACCTCTTCTCCAGAACCCATATTCAATTTCAACCAATAAAACCAAGTAATACTCATTCGATTTATAACAAAAGCAATAAACCAATAAATAAGACCATCTCGGTCTACTCACAGTACGCTCCAGATAGCATTTGCTTTGATGATCCGGAAACGTCTGGATGAGGACGTTTATCCTGCATAGCCAATTTATGCATATGCTCATTACACACACATTAATCACTTTGCACAAGAATTCCCATTTATGCACAATTATAGAATAAGTACAATGCATGTTCATGACAATTCCCGGGTATCATTTCACAAAATGCGTGATAAAACCATTCCCATATCGAAACTCATCTAGGTATAACTTATACTTAGGTTTATGCCTCACTAAACCCATTAAAATCTCCATTTCTTTCTCGTTGTCTCACTTTCGGCATTTTCCGTATTACACTTTCGGGTTTACGATTCACATTCAATCAGAAAGTGAAACTAAGGTAATTGGGTCATACTTTCTTCTAGAAACGTATCCCCTTATGTTTTATGATCCCTTGCCACTAAAATCGCTTAGTTTGGCTTAGTATATCGGGAGATATCCCTAACACACTTTCGGACTATACTTAAGTCCTATACCCGACTTTCATCAAAATTTGAATATCATAGGGGTCGGATCAAAATTTCACTTTTTTATATGATTTGTAGCCCTATAGCTGACCTTTACTCCAAAACAAGAACCATCTCATTTGGAATCCTATAGGTCCAAATATAAGCAAAACAATGAAGTATATTCAGTAACTATTCTCATTGACACTGATCCAACAGACCGCCAAACTTTCTTTTGATCAATCTCTTTCAATTCAACTCCAATTAATACCAATTTTTATGGAGATGTATGAAATTGTGTTAGGAAACTATTCCCACAAGAATCAAGTCATTTGGAGGTCTATAGAAGGCGTTATGATCAAAACAAGCAACCATGCTCATGATTAATTTCCAGTTTAACATAGTTTGGCGCGAATGCCATAACTCTTTCCACAAAACTCGGATTCCTTTCGTCTTTATACCAATTAATATGTAGACATCCTGATCTACAACTTTCATGAAGACCCAAAATTGAAATTAGGACGTTAAGGGGTCACACAGACCGTGTTAATGTCACATAGTCAGACCATGTGACAATCTGCTGGAAACGTGCCCCCCTCGCCCAGTTACACGGCCTGTGTAAATTTACACGGGCAGGCCGTGTAACAATCTGTTCCCATTAATTTTTCACTTCTCAAACCTTCTCCAAATGATCCTAAACCCTTTCTAACCTTCCATACACTCTTAGGCAACCCCAAATCACCTATTCTTAAGCAATTACACTCCAAAATCACTTAAACACAATTCAAACTTTATTAACAATCAACTTCCAACTCATTCCCAACATCATCCCTATGAATTAATCTTTCAATTTCATCCAAGTTTAACTCAACATCTACCATGCATAATGATAGAAGCCATTCATACATAAGTCATATCCCTTAATGAATCAAAAGCAGTTCAAATAAACACAATCATGCACCTTTATTCACAACACTCTCAACATTCAATTTCCTAACTTCATACCATCATTTAGGACTCTTCAAAACCAAATTCACAACTATCATGTACATAAGAATTTCAGTTCATCACCTCTAGTTCCCTTTACATCAAACCTCAATTCATTTAGACTACTAACAAGACAATTATGTCTATCCACTTGGACTTCACTCAAGAATTAAACTATGACAATTTTCCAGATTTTCACATATTCAATCCTTCACTTAACCTAATTTCTCATTTCCATTCCTTCATCCATCATATATTCAATTCAACATCAAGCAAGCATTGACAAGCAATTCATGAACCATTTGTGACTATCATCAAAACAGGGCATAAAAATAGACATAGTCATCCAAGTCCCTATTTTCCATACATCATCCAAAATTCCAATTCTCTCTATCCATTTTCATGAATTTACCTCAACATCCATACTCAAACATAAGCATAGACACCTATTAGCATCAAGTTAGACATATACACAAGTTTTTCACAAACATTAATCAATCATCAAATTCTCACCATGATAGCTTCAAATAAACTATACACATAACATGAAATAGGGAACTTACTTGATTGAACCAAGACCCCTTTCAAATTCTGCAAGACACTATCAAGCCCTAACTTGCACTATCATCATCGATCATCATCTTTTAAGGGTAATAGAAGAAGGTTTGTATGGAGAACAAGAAGAACAAGCAAGAGGACCAATAAGCAAGATAATAGCTAGGCTTCAAGTTGAAGAAGATCACCATCCATGGAGAAGAAAGAAGCCACACGAAGTAGAGAAAAAGAATAACCAAACAACTCCAATTAGCTTAAGAGAGGTGAGTGTCGATGGTGAGCATGAAGGGTGGCTTAAGTAAATATAAACTTAAGTCTTAAGTAATTAAATACTTGGCCATCAAAGAGACACTTGTCAAGCTCTTAATAATTCTTTCTCAATTAATCAATTTCAACCCAAATTCCAATAATGAACACTTGTCTATTAATCCCCATAGCCATAGGTCCATAATCCAATACCATTGATAAAGAATTCTACTACCCTTGACCAATTGGTCTGCCACCCGGCATTTTTCCTAGTCCGGGATTTAACCCCGAAAAATTCTAGAAAATTCCCTAAAATTCTCCAAAATTACAAAATCATTATTGGCACTCTCCAAATAATTTTTTGAGATCAATAACTCGAAATTCTCAAAATTCTCAACCAGTTACAGTTAGAACCAAATAGACCAGGAATGTCAATGTATGCATGTACAAACAATTTCATGTGCGACAATTCATTTTTCACAATACCAATATGCCATATAATGAATGAACAAGTAATTACATTTCTAACCCCTCACTGATCACTCAAAATTCCCATTTTACCCTTCCCGCTGGAACCGAGATGTTACACCATCCTAAGGTATAAAATGTTCTCACTATATTAATTTTTAATATAATTCTATTTTTTTGTAAAATTAAGGTAGGGAAAATGGTTCCAAACACTCTTAAACAACCCAAAAATTAGGCCCTTACATTTGTACAACCCTCTGACACTACCATTCCCTAGAGAACAAAGCATGTAATGGTTAACTTGAATTATAAATCTATACATGTTGTAACAACACTAATGTTGTAATGACACACATTGCATAAGCAAGGAACAAGTGTCTAGAGCTTAGCATCCCATAAGTGTAGATCACCACTACATATCTTACCTATATTCAAACATCTCCTTAACTTTAAAAAGATAACAAAAAAAAAGGAATAGACGTAGATTTACTATCACAAAGGAAGAGAAATACGAACTACCCGACAGAATTATCAACCTCATTCAAGCTGACATTTTTGCCAAAGATGCACACAGGTTCCTTATCCTTGATATAAAGCAAACACGACAATTCTAATACTTACTTAAACTTGTGTTTTGATCTATCCTTCTTACTATTTTTTTTTATTCGTGCTTCTCTTCATCCTAAGATTGTACTTGTCCTTAACTCATTTTGCCTTATGCAAGGTGTTGTAAGTTCCTTAAGACCCTTTAAACTATTATCTCTTTGTGTGTACCATTAAAGCATTTTATAGTCTCCCTACTACTTGATCATGGATGATCTATGTAAATTGGTAAATTGATCTATACCTAAATCTCCAATTCTTTTAAGTTTTATAACACCTACTGCATCATTAGCATTATATTATAATTTATGTGTAACTAGTACATTACTATTTGCCCCTTGATATGGCTTGTAATTTCTTGATCCCATATTATATCAACTATTTTGGTTCTTGGAAAAATTCTTCTGATGCACTCTCTCCATATAGCATGAATCGTAGAAACAATTGCTATCTTTTGTATTTTCCTATTTGCTTTCCTTCCTACTTGTTACCAATTGAACCATTCTTCCAAATCTTAATGATTTTTCCACAAAATTCTTTATGTTACAAAGTTCCTTGATCCCTTTCCATATTATCTTTAAGACCCTACATCTAAATAAGAGCTGATTCTTAGACATAGTTTAATCCTGGTAGAACACACAAGTTACTAGAACATTCATAAATCTTTTAAGCATATCTCTCTTCTTCTTCTTCTTCTTTTTTGAAAGCCAACTATAAAGTTCCTGATACTTTTAGATTTCTTAAGTCAAAATGAGTTTACGTTTAATGATTTTGATGAAGACCAAATAATGAGACAGAAGCAGATACAATAATGAGAAGAAAGAAAGTGAGACAGAAGCGGAAAGCAATAATGAGACGAAAGAGAATATGAGACGGAAGCAGAAAGTAAAAATGAGATGAAAGCGGAAACCAAAAATGAGACGGAACAAAATGAGACGGAAACCAAAGCTGAAAAAAGACGATAGAAATGAGACAGAAAAAATTGGGACGAAAGACCCGATACCACGTCAGATGATTAATCATTTGAGTTAGTTACAGAACTCAACTGAATAACTGATTCTTGAAAGATCAAGAAACAAGAAGATAGAAGCAGTTATCAAGAAGCGGTTGAAGACGAAGGCTATAGATACGAGTCGGAGTCGAAGACTGCAGAAGTTGGAGATTTTAGAGATTTTCGAAAGAATTAGTGAGATCAAAAGCTATAAATCTTATTATCCTAAACTTAGAGCTATTCTTATCTGTAATAAGGCTCGAAATATCTTTCAGTTGAAAGAAGAAAAGCAGATAGCCTGAAGAGGCTAAGTGTGAAAAGAATACTTGCTGTAAGAAACCTGAAGAGGCTCGGAGAAAAGAATACTTGTATCTTTGCAAAGTATAGTGAAATCTCAGAAAAGATTATGAGGATTGGACGTAGCCCACGGTTTGGGGTGAACCAATATAAATCTGCCGTGTCCACTCTCTCTCAACTCTCAACTATTAATCTTACTGTTTCATACAAGCATTTAGAAAATAAATTGCAATATTTCATAATATTGATTTTCAATAGTTTTGAGAAAAAGCAAGTTTTAAAGAAATTCTTAAAAAGGGGATCATCGAAAAAGAATACACAATTCAACCACCCCTTCTAGTGCATTTTGTATATCGAATATTAAGTCTATACTAACGTGTGATTTACTTCATTTAGGACCATGATAAGTGTCCTTTTCACAAACCATATGTTGGTTCCCATAGAAGCTCAAACATCGTCTATCTTTGTTACTTTAATTCTCCATCTATTTCATCTGCATCAATTATTTTTAATAAACTGCATGTTTCATAAGGTGTCCAACTTTAGGGACTACAAAAGCTATTATTAGGACCATACTTGGAACCTACTTACACTAGTTTCATTATAAAGAGAATCTCTTATGTTGAATATCACGTTCATTGTTATAGGATTACTCGAAGTATAATTTTTGAGTTACATGATTTGAATGTTGTGTTCCATTTTTAGCTTGCTCCATTTCATCTTGAATTTAAACATGAGATCTTTATATTTTTGGAATTCTTGGAAAAAAAATAATTACTCTTTAAAGCAAAAAATTGAGTTCTATTTTTGTTTGTGAAGAACTTTTCTTTGAACCCTCAAAGCTTTTATTTTTTTCTCTTTCCAAATATAGTATATGCATAATCCAAAGGTAATTTTTAGATTGCCTTGTCTTCTTTGGCTAGCCCTCTAGTAGCACATAACCTATCTATTATGCCAATATAGTTTACCCCTAGCCTATTTAGATAGTCTGTATATTTAATAGCTTCAAAAACCTCCTTTGAGGTTTTACAATTGAAAACAAATGCTTAACTAACTTCTTCCTTGCAAAGGATAAAAGTATTGATGAGCTCCAAATAGGTGATCCTATCTAGAGTAAGAGCTTTCTTTTTCGCCAATAGCTATGGGAAGAGTGATACTTTAAGCAAGAGTTTCCTTCTTTATACTACCTTCCATTCCTCTATGTAGGTTCCCTTTTCTCTGTTGAGTTTGTGTCACTTCCAGATTTATGTCCCAATCACCAGTAATTATCCATTTTTAGTGGTCTACATGCCTCCTTCCATCCAACCTTATATTGGAAGAAATGGGAAGACTAGTAAACATGCATAGAATTTAAGACTGATTTCATTAGGAGAACTTAGTCTATATTAGAAAGAAATATATTGCACCAACATCTCAACTTCTATTGTAATTTTTCAATCAAAGGAAGACAAGAGGAGCTTCTTTGAAGAGATGGGGAGGCCAAGGTACTTAAAGGGAGGAGACATTATTTGGGGTCAATAAATTCTCGAAAACTAGTCTTCCCTTACATTGAATGCTACTTAAAAGGACCATATGGCCTTTACCCTTATTTACTTCTAGAATTGACAATTCATTGCACTCTTTTAAAGATGCAATAAGCATGGTAATATAAGATTCATGTTCTTTAGAAAAGAAGATTAAATCATCAACAAAAAATGGAGAAATAAGTC
The DNA here is from genome assembly GCA_027576455.1 of Erythroxylum roigii. Classification (NCBI taxonomy): domain Eukaryota; kingdom Viridiplantae; phylum Streptophyta; class Magnoliopsida; order Malpighiales; family Erythroxylaceae; genus Erythroxylum; species Erythroxylum roigii. The sequence continues at coordinate 14,630,747 of JANZXV010000212.1, read as the reverse complement.
AAAAGTTACTGCATTTATTGTGATACTTAAAGCTAGGATTGTTTTTGACATTTCTTTTAAATAGTTTATATAATTCCTTTATACAAAGATTAAAGAGGTAAGGTGATAAAGGGCTCAACTTACATCAGTCCCCTTACCCTTTGGAATAGGCAAGTTGGTTCTCCATTGATTATGACACAAAAAAAAGTTATTGTGATGCAAAGTTTGATCCAATTTCTAAATTTCTATGAGAATTCAAAATTTTCTCAAAAATTAGGATGAAATCCTAGTTGATTGTGTCAAAGGCTTTAAAGATGTCAATCTTTATTGCATAATTTTTAGGCCCCTTATTTCTTGAATATTCCTTAAATAACTCATAATCCATTAATATGTTATCCATTATCAGCCTCCCATCTACAAAAGTCCCTTGTAATTCACTAATGATGTTTTGGAGTACCTTCCTTGACCAGTTAGCAAGAAGTTTTGAGATGATTTTGTATAAAAAGTTGCAACATGATATGAGTTTAAACTTATTGAAGGACCCGGGATTAAGGAATTTCAAAATCAAGAGAAGAGAAGTCAGCCATGCTATAGAGCATTAAAAGATGAAGGAGAGAATGCACCCTAGTTTAAAGCATTAGTGATCACTTAGCTAGTCATCAATAATATAATCAAAACCAAGAGTAGGTGGTTTGGATCATTTGACCCTATATGCTTTTTTTGTAAAGAAATAGAAGAAGACAGGGATCATTTGTTCTTTTAATCCAGATATCAAAGTTGTATGGAGCAAAATCTGGCTTATGATGGCTAATTACTATTTTTCATATGATTGGATAGTAACTCTTAAGTGGATTATATTTATTGCTAAGCAATAGATGCAAGATGGAGCATTTACAAGAAAATTTTCGCAACAATAGCCTATTCTCTATGGAAAGAAAGAAACAAGAGGATCTACAAGGGGAGGAAGTAAACAAGCATTAATTAGATGAGGGAATAATTAATTAGATTCCAATCATAACAATTGCAAAATCAGCCCAGTATAACCTATCTGTTGGAATTAGGAACAAATGGAATATGTAGCCTATATAATGTAATCTAACTACTTTTTTTTAGTTAACAACATCATTTTGGTGAATTTGTTGTATTGTTAGGATAACTTTGCTATGTTAATGAAATCTTTATTCATTTTCTTTATAAAAAAAGAAAAGGGAAGTCCAGTTAATCTCTTTGAGAATTTTATCTCTATCAAAAAATTCTTGGATAACTTCAAAAATAGTATTCTTTATAAGTGGTTAAGACTTCTTATGGAAAACTATTAAAGCCATCGAGTCTTAGGGATTTCATAATATTCATCTCAAATACTACTCCCTTTATCTCTTTATTGCTTAATGGCTTTATTAAGGTAGCTAGTTTCTCCACTGAAGAATTGGTTTGAGACAAATGGTTTAAAAAGAGGCACTAAAGAGGAGCTAAATGAAGGGGAACGTAGAATTCTATTAGGTATGAGAGAGCTTCCTTCTTAATATAATCATGGGGTGAAGCTATTTTCCCGTCCTGGTTTGCGAGGGACAAAATTCTATTGGTATTCCTCCTCTCCAGTATATAGCTAAAGAAGAATTTATAGTTCTTACCTTGCTCCTTTGATGTAGCAATAAGTAGTGATTTGAGAGAGCCTTAGCATACACAAGCAGTGTTATTTTCTCTTTATTCAATAAGCCCCATCGAGCTCGATGCTTCTCTAAATTTAGTTGAATTCTATTCACCTCTTCGTTAATCTTATAAACCAACCCCATTATATTGATTCCCTCCACTTGTCTTTTTAAGTAATTTCATCTCATCCTTGATGTGTCTTAACTTCTTAACACAGACATAGGACTAGCACCCCCTAAATCTTTATGAAAGTACTCTTAGTAAAGTATTTGTTTAACCTTTAGAGTTCACCAAGTAATTATTAAAGCAAATAGAATTTATTTCCTTTTAATTTCAAAAAGATATTAGACTAATAGAGGAGTATGATCTAAAAATAGGGGATTCAAGACCCTTACCTTGCTTTAAGGGAATTGATTGAGCCATTCCTTTTTTTTTTTTTTTACTATAGCTATATCCAACTTTTTCCTATGCTAAGAGTTTCTTTATTTATTGCTCCAAGTGAAGTAAGATCACGTAAAGGTCAGATCAATAACACCTATTTGTTTCACACACTCTTGGAATTCCATAGTGAAGTTTCTCGTATTGACATTCCCCTTAGATTCAAAAACATAAAGAGCACTGTTAAAGTCTTCAAGTATTAACCATGGCTCGTCAATATGGCTATAAAGTTCCTGTAGTTTCATCCAAAGATATCTCCTTTGAAAGTTAAAGTTGTAACCGTAAACAAAAGTAAAGATTTTGGTTCTCTCTTAATGAAAGAAAAGCTCAAGATATATCAATTAGTTTATGCTTACATCTGAGCCTTAACAAAATTAAAGTCAAAAGATATGACTAACCTTCCATATTTTAATGGAACACCAAGAAGGTTAATCCATTTAAGAACATTCATGTGCTTAATATTATCATGAGAGATTCCAAGGGACCAGAACTAGGGAAAGAAGGGGGTTATTTTGCACATGCCAAGGGTTAGTACCAAGAACATTTTTAGCATATGCAATAAAGTCAAACTTGAAGAGAATCAGGGTGTTCTCAGATCGTAAAACTCCCCTCAATTCATTATTTCTCCAATTTGTTGATGACCATGCTTTGACGATAGGAAAAGGGGGCCTTTTCCCTGGGAAGAAACCCAATGGTGTGGTTTTCTCAACTCTTTGCACCTTCCTTAAGGACTAATAAATCAGGACCAACTAAGAGTCTCCTATTGAATAACTTGGAAGGATAGTACTCAAGCACATTACCATTCTTGTCTCCAACCACCTAGCACCAGCTTAGAGATCTAATGGTATTTTAACTAGTTGTTCCAGCTCTAGGGAGATTGGGGGACTAAGGATGGAGCTTTAGAGAAAGGACATATAGTTGGATAAAGGTAATGAAGGCAATTTCTCTATATTATAGTGAACAACAAAAGAAGATAGCCCAAAATAGAAAAAAAAAACAATGGAGTGAATTAATTTTATAAAATTAGTTCTTTAAATAGTAATAAAGGAGAAGGCGAGAATTGCGAAAAAGTTAAAGGACCAGAATGAGAGAGCAACTAATCTTTGTGGGCAGGATGGTCAATAGTTTGTATCACTTCTTCTATATGTAAAAATGTTATATTTAGTAATGTAATATTAAAATCAAATAAATATTAAGGACATCAGAATAATTAATAAACAATTAAATATGTCTTCACCTTTGAATATTTTATCAAAATAATGTCCACTTTATTAATGAGTATGACTAGTCACCTCCGCAATAGTATATGTGATTGTATTAATATACAAATTAAAAAATATGGTAAGATAATATAAAAATAGATGAACTTGATATATCAGAAAGAAAATAATTTACCTTCAATATATTCATCATCTTACTAACTTTGGGCATATATAAGACCTTCCACAGTATGAGGATGAAGTTGAGTATAAAACCCGACCCCTAATACTAAAAGTAGACTCTGAAGCAATAGTGGATGATGGAATTGCTAGTAGGTCTCGTGCAATTACTTGCATGATCATAAAATTATTTCCAAAACTCTTCCTCCATAATAATACATCAAATTGCACACTTTCAACTTCAGTCATACAATCTTTCGTCAAATATTTATCTAATTCCATCATATTGTACAAAGTTCTAGCCCTTTTTTCTTTCATAAATTTTGTAAATGAATATAACAAGTTGCTCTTAGAAGAGAACCTAAAACTGAAGCTAGAGTTGGAGCTTAACAGTCAAAACTACTGTGATCCTGATGCTGAATTTTATTCATTCTGAGTTGTTAATTATTAAACAAATCATACTAGAATTGTTTAATGACATCTACTTGCTCTTAGGCTCGATCACCGTACAAGTCATATTATATATAAAATTATACTCCGCCAACTTGTATCTTAGGTTCTACATAAATAAGACTAAAACAATATGTCCAACTATATACTAATAAGAATTTAGCTTCTTCATCATCTGCTCTTTCATAACCCAAATAACCTTAATGGAATAAAAGATCCAATTAGATAAAGCTTTCTTTATCTCTCACGTAACGCTAAAGCAACAGTGCGAAGTTGAATATTTTATTTCCGAGAACAATTTAGTCGCATTATAAAATAATGCCAACTTTGCACAAAGTTCTCTATCCAACTCTTATTGGTCTTCTGTAGGCATGTAAGTATACTGAGAATCTCTTTATCTTAGTCTGGTAAACACATCAATATATTGAATTACTTACTCCAACATCTTGAAGGTTTAGTTCCAACTAATTGGACAATCCAAAACTAACATCTTTGTACTCAAATGCATAATTATCATACATTTTTTTTTAATTTCTCAACTATTTTAGATGATGTACTCCAATATACTAAAATATTCTGAATCGAATCTATTGCTTCATTTATTATATCCAATCCATCATTCATAATCAAATTCAGAATATACTCAAACAATGTATATAGAATAACCTTCCACCAACCAACAAGCTCCTAACTCGTATCTTATTCTTCAACTTTTCAATCATAGCATCATTCATGCTACAATTGTCGACTGTTATGGTAGATAATTTGATGTCAATATTAAAATTTATCAAACAGTCTCCTAATACAGTTGCCAACCTTTCACCTATATGTGGTGTTGGCACATATATAATCCTATTATGTACAAATATCATCAACATCAATCATAACATAATGGAAAAGTAAATTATAACAATATTAAAGAATATAAATGATCTCAAAAGTTTACTATGTAAAGTCCAGTCATTGTCAACAAAATATGTTGTCGCCATTATATAACCTTTATTTTGGTTATCAATTGTCCACATGTCTGTTGTAATGACAACCCGTCTTTCAATACTACATGATGTTCTTAAATTTTCTTTTTTCTTATCCTCGTTTATGTTCATAATGTCCTTCAACGCATTCCAACTTGGAACCTTAAAGGTCAATTGTAGTAAGTTGCAAAACATCCTAAATTTTTTGGTATCAACTATAGATAAAGAATGTTCATTACCAATTACCAGAGAAACTATCAAAAAACTTGATCTATTATTGACATAAGATTTTACAATCATTTCATTCTTCTCTCTCGTAGGATTAGGGTAACAAATATTTGACCTCTTAATACCATCTTTTTTCTACTACACAATTCCACATGTCTCTTTAAATGAGAGGTTCCACCTTTTAAACTCCTAGCGAACATCTTTTGACAATACTTAGATTCGAATTTTTCTACTTTGTTCATCGATTTAGTATTATTGAAGTGATTCCAAACTTTACTTTTCAATTGACTTCGAGTTGGACTGCTATCTTCACTTGATATGGGATTAGAAGTTTTCACTTCTGTCTCCGATAATGGATTACAAAAACACAGACGTTTATGTGTTTTCACAAACTTATACAATCACTTACATGGACATGTATGTGATCGTTTAAGTCACTTTGAGTTTTGCGGACTTACATGATCACTTGCACAAGTTTATATGTAATCGTGTAAGTCATTGTAAATTTTGCAGACTTACATTAGGTGTAAAACAACAGAGAGAGAGAGAGAGTAGATAGAGAAGTGAATATGATGAGAAACAGAAACGTAAGATGATATTATTTTGCTTCTTGTTCTAAAAGTTACTCGGATGCTCAAGCCCGAGCCCGAGCTCTGCTTAAGGGCTAGTCAATCTGAGCTAAGCTCGACCCCAATTGCCAACCCTAAGGGTGATGAAGAGGAATAAAAGAAAACTTGGGGAGCACGGCCAAAGAAGAAGTCTGAGAAAGAAGGGACTGGAGGATCTCTCTCTCTCATCTCTCGCCTCTCTAAATCTTAAGGAGTCGTTGATTTGCTTGCAGGACCAAAAGTTAGAAGATTTCCGTCAAGGGATTGTCTTTCCCTGCTTTCTCTGTCGATATCGAAGGCGGTAACTAACCTCTTGACTAAGAGCTGATTTTGTTGAAAGAGGGCCCCGAGTGACAACTAGACTTGTCAACTAGTATAGGCATAGGAAGGGAGCTCGTAAACAATAGAGAAAGCTGTTAGAAATATTTAACAAGTGACCCTAAAGAACTTATTGAAGCTTTGTTAATAGCACGAGAGCGTTAGAACTAATTTCTGAAACAGGAAGTAAATGAAAGTTTTTGTCATAGGAACATCCGGTGAATTTAATCCTAGCATTCTTTTGAAGCGTTGTTCCATCGGCTAGGATTTACCATAGAACAACGTTCGCTCTTGATGAGAGCACAGAAGTAATGGTTAACATTCCCACTTGTTTAATTCATACTAAATAACCATTAAAATACCTGCTAGTGCTCAGCAATTGTTGCAACTTATCGCTAGCATGAATTCAATACAATCCTCTTATATACTCACACCAAAAATTGGATTGAAATCGTGATCAAAGCCCACTTGAGAAAACAGAACAATATGTCAGGCGGCTGATATGAGAAACTATATAAATAAACGAGCTTTAATAAATATCCTATCTAACAAGAGAGATGCAAAAGATCTCACTTTCTTGTCTGAAAAAAATTGTGTAAACCGCAGATAAATAGCGCTTTCGTTTTCTATATTGCTCTCCGGCACCGAAAGATAATAACTTCAAGAGCACCAAGGCCCACAGCACACGTTTCCCATTTGCTAAACTTAAGAAGAAACGAAAACTTTGGGTCGCCAGGATAAAGCCTCTAAATGGTGTGTTTCAGTTCTTGTTTTTGCTAAATAGTAATCTAAGGTTTGTGTCTGCTCCTCTATTTTGTCACTAGACATTGTATCCTCAGCTAATTTTACTGCTGCTATGTGCGACAGTTGAAAATTTTCTACCATGCGACATAGCTTTCTTGCAATTTCTTCAACACCAAGTGTCCCAAGGCAGATCAGAAGAGACCTAAGCTCAAGTTTTGTTTCGGATGTTAAAGACATACCCTTCAAATGCTCCACCAAAGCTATCTCCTCACCAGGGCTGCAAAAGGTACATTTGATATATGACGAGTAAATATAGTGGTGAGAGATGTAACGGAAACATAAGGAGATGGAATGAAGAAAAATACCTGCCAGGGCGAATTTTTCCTCTATTCCTCTGACGTCTTGTGTCTCTTGCCTTGGTAGTGACGCTGGAGCTCACAGAAGCTGCAGAGCTCTTCCTTGACCTGCCATGAAACAAGGAAACCATCGATAGTGTCAAAAGACTTTAAAACCACTCAGAATAACAAGTATACAAACTGATACCCTCTGGTGTAGGCACTCATTCCACTGAATTGACTACTGGATTCTGAAGCAGAGTCATCATCAAGATCATCCATGGATCGTTCCTCTGATTTGAGCTTTGCTGCAAGTAGCAATCTCCTCTGTCGAACACCTAAGTAGCGAGTCAAGTACTTCCCCACCTTCTCCAAGCTTTCTTCATGCTCAACAATTAACGTGTTTGCACATTCCACAGAAGCATTCCTTACTTCAGCAACTAAATCTTCTTGTCTGTGCATGAAAGCAACTCTCAAAGCCTCTTCCCATTCCCTTGCAGTAATTAACAAATTAACCCCATTCTTGACATCCCTACAATACTCCAAGGCAATTTTTGCAGCCTCCCCAGGCTTACCTAGTGCTTGGAGCTCTTCCCACAGTTCATGAGCAAGTTGCATTACCTCATCTTTTTCATATTTAAGGAGTCCTGCAACTGTAAGCACTCCACTCCAATTACCACAAGCACGGTGTGCCTTCAAAGCCTTTTCCAAACTAGAACAACAAAGATAAGTCGTCGCAGCATCTGCAAAACATTTTTCATTGATAAGATGATCACCCCAGGCTTCAAGCACCTGCATCCTCTTAGCATGATCAGTAATCAGTTGAAGACCCAGGGGAAACAGTTCAGGATTTTTGATCAAGAGGTTCATGCAGTCTGAATAGTAAGCTTCACCAGCCAAAACAATGTTTTTGAGAGCTTTCTCAAACCTGTGCAACCTTAGGTTTATGTTATACTGCATTACGAGACTTGGCATGCTTTCTAATTCTTGTAGATAAGGAAGAAATTCCTTTGGATCTTGCTGAGAATTCAATGCCACAATAGCTGCAAGGTTCAAATCATAAAGGCCTAAGGCAGCCTCAAATACAGCCTCTGAATCAGATAACCACAAGAGATGCTTGAGAGCTTCTTCAGCAGAAGGATGATAAATTCTCCTGGGATCATTAGAATCTAATAATTCCATTTCACGAATAGTTTTTATTCTCTCCAAAGCTTCTTCAAGAGCAGGTGGATCACTTCGAGCTAGTGTAGTCAGAATGCAAAGCTCCTTAGCAGGACTGTCAGGGACTTGTTCCTCAAGACCCTTCTTCACTGCCAGAAGAACAGCAGAAACCTTGCTACTATCGTTAGCACCCCTAAAGTCCTTAGCTTGATCATCTTCACATAACTTTTTGGAAGATGAAGGGACATAATTTCTATACAAGGTGTCCATAATGTTTTCATTCTTAATGGCACAAACAAACTCTGTTATGTAGTTCAAATTGTTAACCTGTTTGACAAATTCTGAAGCCAAATGAAGAAATGCTCGCCAGCCACAGTGGTCAACAAGGACATTGAAATCAATCCTATGCCTCCTCACCATGATTAGTGCATCCCAAAAGCGTCTTTCAGTTAAAGCATTGACTATTGAAACGATCACCAATTTTCTTGGATAGATGCACTCTAGATTTCCCCGAGTTGTTTGCATTATCACAGCTGCATCATCACCATGCAGGACGCCAACAACTTTGGCACCTCTATCCCATATGTTTATAAAATTTGCATTCTTTTCCTCCCTTCTTCTGTTACCTGAGTGCACAAAGTTTTCACATTTCAACTCTGTTTCACCATTTAGTATGTCAAAAATGTCCACGACAAATAGAAAATCTTGTTTAGTTGAAAGAATCAAATGTGTGATCACTTGATTAGCCAAGTTTGAGTAGAATGAGAAACTACTGCAGTTGTTACATAACATCCTCCCACCAACTTGCAGCCTACCAATGTCATCAAGTCCAAAAAGCAAAGGTTTGATTGACCCACTACTGATAACAGGAACTACACTCATCCAAGGGCAAGATGATAAAAGAGTAAAATCATCATGATTTACAGCTCCTAGAGCACGAGACAAGCCCAACTTTGATCTGTAGTCAGAAACTTTTCCGCCATCAAACTGAACAAAAGCTGAACATTTCTTAGCAGGATTGGGAGCAATACTGATTACCAGCTCTTCCAACTGGCTTTTATAGGAAACCTTAGCATGCCAGCCCGAGCTTGTAACCATGCCCGGGGCTTGATCCTCAGAGCATACTAATTGAATTTCCAGTAGAAAAGAGCCACTTAGTCCATCCTCAGCCAATGGTGCATTACTATGATTGGAACCATAACGAGAAACACCAACAATCATATGTGAATCCAACCATGTAAGATGTGCTAAGGGTCCAAATTCATTATCAGAAATGCATGATTCAATGTTAAATTCTTTTCCTTCAAGTTCCTCCCAAGTATCTTGCTCAGGAAGGTCTGCAATACACAAACAACCATCTGACAGAGTAGCGGCCACACAGTTCTTCAAGTTCTTGCTATATAAAGCCAAATCCTGCACAGCATTTGGAAGCCTGAGACTGAATAAGTATAAAGGAGGAGGCATCAGGGAAAAAGATAAAGGTGTAACAAGTATCTTGGAGCCATCAATGACCAATGCAGTTGAGTTTCCTGTGACAGCAGTAGTCCAGAAAAAATTGTAAATTGTGACCTGCCCCCGATGAGTCCAGCAGATTAACTGCATTGGTTTAATTGGATCCCACATGAACCTTACTCCGTCCTGGCTTGAGTGTCTAATCTCATGCTTCAAATACCAATGGTTGTTGCTAAAAAACCAAACTTTAACAGAATCATACCCCCCACATCTAACAGTAGATGCCAGAAGATCTGAACTACAATTCCATTTCATAAACTGAACTGTTGCTTCCATTGGCTCGTTAATACTAAACAAGCTCCTAACTAGCCCATTCCTCTCGTAGAAAACTACAGCAGGACAATCATTTTCCACTCTTCTATCATAAACAGCCGCAATTTTGGCCCCACTAGGCATCCACTCCACAAGTTCCCCCATAAAAGGTTTTGAATTTGAACTAGCATGCAATGCACCTGAATCTCGTTCCCATACCTTAAGCTTCTTCTCATTTAAAGAAGAGGAATTACCAGCATCACTTATGGTGGCAAAGTACTTTGCATCACCCCGCCATGAGATGCAACTCTCAAGAATATGTTTGGAAGCAAAATCCTGTTCACCTGAAACGATAAGATAATTCTCCTTACGTTCAAATTTCTAAAAAATTAACCTAAAACAATAAAAGAAAGAAAAGGGAAGGTCCTTAGTCCTTACTTATGTGAGGAGCTCGAGTTTGATCCTCTAATATGGAAGTTTCGTATAACAGATCCCAATCACGAGTCATTACTAAAAGCTGCCTCAAACCAGAAACAATAGCGAGCAAATCACCATCCGGGCTAGGAGAGATGCCCCTAACACCGCCATCAATTTGACCCACAATTTCAGTGGCATTATCGTCCACACTGTGCAACAACAAAAGGCCATTATAAGTTCCCACTATCAAAGCTTCTTTTTCCATTAAATAATCGAATGAAGTGATGCAGTCTCCATCTGCCAATTCAATCGGATTAACTTGTGCTGGTAACAACGTCCTGTTTCTTCCATCCTGAAAGAAGAAAGAAAGAAATATGAGTAACAATCATGCATATTATTTTATCGCAGTTTACATGAAGAAAAGAGCAAACCTGGAAAGAAGAAAGATGAGTCGTGTAAATGTAATTAGCGGAAGAAGCGAAGAACAAGCGGTTATGCTCGATGTCGAGAGCAGAGAAGAGTATAAGCTCATGCTCTGATTGTAGTAAACTGAGACCCAGAGAAACTTCTGAGTAGAGCTTCAGATTATTCATTCTTCAAAGCAAGAGAGGACAGCAGAGCAAGAAATAAGAAAAAGTAATAAAGTAGGGTTTGAGTTTTGGGGGATTTAAGCCCCGGAGGAGGCTTCAGAATCAGACGCTCATCTCCAAGTTGTAGGAAGCTGTAAACCTAAACTATCTCTGGACATTACTAGTACTGTGGAGGAGAGCGAAGCCATAGAGGGAAAGTCGGTATGTTTCTGGGGCCTGGGCCGCTTATACCTGAAGAGGCTGTTTGGTACACGTAGAATTGAATTCATGTATGAATTGAATTGAATTCCATTAATGAAATTAGAATTGA
>JANZXV010000212.1:14562905-14574640 GCA_027576455.1 Erythroxylum roigii | reverse complement strand
ATATTGAATACCATATAATTTTTTATTTATTTCTAAAATAAGTATCAGGGTGCTTAATATTTTTAATTAAATTTATATAAAAGTCAACATATCCAATACATAAGACTCTCTGCTTTGAGAGATCTGGAGAGGGTCATAATATACGCAACTTTTTCTTTATATTCTTACAAAAAAATTGTTTCTCGTGACCATACGGTCACAAATGAGCAACTGGTCAGGCTCGCCCTCAAATAGTAAAATTTATATATGACATAAATACAATATGTAGCAGTCATATCGCAAAAATACTAACTTAACATGGTTCGTCACGTCTTCGTTGAAAGTAAAAATTAAAGTATTTTAACATGTTTTTTAAATTTGAGTTAGTATTACAAAATTGAGTAAATTTTGAATTATTTTAGTTTTAATTCTAATTTAATTTAATTTAATTATCCTTTAATGAAGGTAGTTACTACTTAGTCCCTTACAAGCTTATTTATATATATATATATATAAAAGGTTTACAATGAATCAATTGTATTCTTATTTTTTAAACTAATTTTGATTAATACATCTTAATTACACTTCTCACACTTAATTAAGGTGTTTTGATTTGTTTAGTCTTTAAATTTTTATTTAGTAACTATAGTTTTATAAGTACAAATTGTCGTCTTCACCATGCGAGCCATCAAAATATAATTTTTTTTTTGAAACCAAAATATAATACATTTAAATACCTTAGTTTTATGATTGTATGACCTGTTCTTTTAATTATTAAAGGTAGTTTAGCATTAAACTTTTTTTTTTGAGATTCTTGGTCCACATTCATCTAATGTGCTTTACTTAGTTCCGTAGAGCTGGAAGTAATTAAGATTTCCTCAAAAGCGAGGCACTTATAGTTTATAATTTTGGATTATGAAAAGATGAATTGAATTAAGACATGGATGACCTTTAATTTTATTAAGAAAGTACGAAAATATATTATAAAATAAAAATAATATTTATACTTTCAAACACATGTGAAAAGTAAATTTCAAATTCAATATGTGATTTTTTTAATTTTTTTAATGGTTAATTATAAAAAATCTAAAACTATTCTTAATTTTGCAATTATAGCCCAAACTTAAATAAGTGACAATTAAATATTCAAATTTTCAATTTTTTTCAATTTTAACCCGATTTTAGTATATCCATTAACTTTGTTGACGTAACTTGTCACATAAGACAGAAATCTCAAACACTTATACATATCAAATTTAATTAAGTTTAACTAAACTACGTCGTTTTGATATGGAAATCCTTAAATTAAACTCTGTCATGCTGGTGCAAGATGACAACTGGTGCGAGAAGTCAAAGATAGTTTTCTAACAATTTAAATGAAATCTTAATTTATCACCCTATGTCATCTTTCTTTCTATGCGAGAACTAATTGAATTAGAGTTTTCAATTCCAGCGATTTAGGTTTCGAGTTTGATTTAGAGACTTCAATCCCAAAATAATGTAATTTAGTTAAACTTAATTAAGTCCAACATGTATAGGGTTTTAGGGTTTTTGTCTTCTGTGTCAAGCCACGTTAGCAATATTAATGAAAATATTAATATTGGGTTCGAATCGAAAAAATTAAAAATTTGAGCATTTTTTTAAATTTGAACTATAATTATAAAATTAAATAAAGTTTGAGAATTTGTTGTAATTAACCTATTTTTAAAATTACGCATTATGCATGAAAACATATATAATAGACATGTAAAAGATTCTTATTTTTGGACATGTTATACGATTAACGTAAGTTAAAATTAAGTTATTATCGGGCAAGGCAAATAACACAAGATATTGTTCTTCCGTTGACTATTCTTCAAGAGTTATAGTTGAGAAATGAAAAGCTTTAAATTGAACAAACGCATCAAGTAGGATTGGCAAATCAAAAGCAAAAACATCGAAAAGAGTGGAGAGACATAAATAATGACACAAATCTTTTACGTTATTTAATCAAAAAGTTAACCCCCACCAGCACCAATTTAAGGTTTTATATCCATACATTTTAAAAATGTGAATTTAACTCCACACAAGAAGATACTGAAGAATAAAGAATTTAGGAGATGATAATTATTCGTAATAATATAACTTCTAGTTTAATGGTAATTAGACGTTCTTGAATTGTTATAAACCTTTGCTTTAAATAATGATATTCATTTCTTTTGCTCTGTTTGAATTGTGTTGTTAAACTTCATCTGTATTGTTTTATTTTATGTATGGATGTATCGTCATCGTTATTATCATGCTTATTATTATTATTGTTGTTGTTGTTATTGTTGTTGTTGTTGTTGTTATTATCATCATCGTCGTCATCATTATTATTATTATTAGAATTTAAGCTTAATTTTTGTAGAATTTAATATCTAAAATCTAAATTCTTATAAGAATACTGAACGAAATATTAAGATATTTAATATTCATAGCTTTATAATTTTTTTAAAGTCATGTCCTTAATAGTTATTTTACACATTAAAAAAACAGCTAATACTGAACATCTAATTTTACAAAACATCAAATAATAAATAACTAATACAATCAGCTAGTCAAATCAACTGATAAAATCAGCTATCAGCTAATAGCTGATAGAATCAGCTAACAGCTAATGTAATCGACTGATTACCAAACATAATCAATATGTCTATTAAATAAATTATTTAGTGCTTAAGAAAATAAACACTAAAATATAAATTCAAAATAATTATTTAAAGCATTTTCAGTCCTAAAAATTACCAATTACAATTATTTTAGGTAAGTGTCACTCTTAACGGCTTGAGTGAGTCCCACCTTTATTTAGTGTTAAATTAGCAACTCGTTGAGTGAGTGGCATAAAAAGCCCTTCGAACACGTGTTGATTTCAACGGCGATGGCTTGGTCAAACTCCTGATCATTTCCCAGTCAATGAATGGTGGCCATGTACTGGCCCACGTTCTTTTCTCATTACTCGTTTTTCAGTTCTTACTTTTCATTCTAATAATCAATTTATATTACAATATTGAACAGTTGTTTAATATATAAGATGCTTTCTAAAAGTAATTTGAAGAAATGTGGGGCAATATTATTTGTGTTATGTTCGTACACGACGTCGTATACTACATACATGATCTAAATATATGATACTCATTTTTTGTTAGGAATGTAAAGAAGAATGACATTAAAAATATATATCTTAGTGTTGTTTGGATATGTTTTTGGGAGTTCAAAAAATACTTTTTTCATACTACAAAAGTCCTTTTTAAGAAAAATAGGTGCTTCTACGTTGGTCTCTCTTAGATTTTTGTTTTAACTTAATGTATTCAGGGTTGCAAAAGCTCTCTATTCGGGAGAAAGAAAACAACGAGTTCGTTGTTTTTCCAGAGGATGATCAGACGGAAGACTTTGCTGCGATTCTTAGGGACGCACGAGGTAAGTTTGTGACTCCTATTTCAGATTTTTTTCCCTGCCCTGTTTGACCCAATTCTTGCCGAAATTTTGTCTATAAGGGAAGCTCTTTCTTGGCTAAAAGACCAACAGCTTGCCAAGGTTATTGTGGAGTCGGATTGTTTGGCAGCTGTTCAATCAATATTAGCTCCTTCGCCAAATCGGTCTGAGATTGAAATTTTGACCCTTGATTGTTTATCATTCAAGCGACATTTGCTTCCCTTGTCATTTCAATGGACGCGTAGGATTGCCAATAAGGCGGCTCATGCTTTAGCCAAGGTAGCCTTATTACATGCAAACCTACATCACTGGACTGATCGTCCTTCTTGTTTAGTCTTCATTTTAAATTGAGATTGTTCGGCTTCTGTTTTTGTTAAGGGGGAAAGGCTATTAGATTCCGGGTGTACTGGATAAGCCTGTTGGCTTGGGTTAGTTTTCTTTGTCTTCTCTGCCTTTGTCTGTTTTTTGCACTAATGTTGATTTTTTTCAAAAAAAAAAAGTATGTCTTTGTCTTTTATTGGAATGCTATTTACTTAAATATTCGACATACTAGTTTTTACTTATTCACTTTTTTCTTCTGTATCCTACATCATTATATTGTTTGTCACATCTACATGTGGGTCTACATGAAATAGCCTTTCTACTATGTAGGGATAAGGCTACGTACTATCAGATTTGCCCGAACTCCATTTCACTGCGAAATTTCAGACTGGGTGTAATAATGATGATGATGATGATGATAAAAAAAATGTTACATTTGGCACTATTATCATACATGACAACCACTTGATAAAAATAAAAACATGATTTTATCTATCACATCATCGGCATTAACGTCGAATTATTTTTGTAAAAAATTAAATGTTCAAACATTTTAATATTAATTTTTAAATTTTGGACCAATATTACAAAATTAAAGAATTTTTCATAATTAACCCTTTAAAAATCCTTGAAGACTTAGCCCATAATTTCATGATATAAAACGACGGGTGAAACAAACCACCACAAAATTGTTTGTTACTTTTACTATAATTTTAGGATCAATCAATTTTATTTTTATTTTTATTGTAAATATAATTTTGTAAACAGTTAATTATTAAATTAATGATAAATCATATTGTGATAAAAAATAAAAATAGAGAACTAAAAGTAGTTTTTATGATTTTTAAAAATTACAATTATAGTCAACACAAGATTTTTACTATATTTAAAAATAAAAATAAAAAATTTTCTTTTTTTTTCCGACAATCTTGTTAGATTCGAGCTCATCTGTTTTTTTTTTTAATCCTATAAGGTATTTTAGAAGGATCTTAATTATAGGAAGACACCTTTAAATCACATCAGGTTAGTTCGTAAAAGATAAATATTGGCCAAATAGATTTCTCCATTTCCCGACCTCAAACTTAAGACCTCTGATCATGAGACGAGAGTCTTCAACCACTCGTACGAACTATCCTTGGTTAACCTATTATTTGCATACACGCATGCATGATATTGTCAGCTCCTCTGCAACTCCAACCGTTGCAGCCACCTTCGCCTCCAATCCGTGGTGCATCGACTGAATAATCCTTTTCTCCGCCGCCACATCTACGGTTAGCTCACCTCGGAGTCGCTGCAGAGCCGACTGGGTTGAGCCTCTGTTCCGAGTCTAGATCTTCTGTCCAATATTATGGTGTCTTATTGTGTCTAATAAATTTGAGTCATTTATTTATGTGGGGTTCACATAAAATTCGTGTAGATTCCGTAAAATAAATGGTTAAAATTTTATGAGACAGAATAAGACAAAATAAAACTGGACAGAGGATCTGATTTTCTCTGCTCCCGGAGCCACTGATCGTTAGAATGGGTATATTGCCTCGCTTTTCCGACGTGCAATATCTGATATGGACTTCGCAATCGACTTTGCTCAATTGTATTACCATTTTAAATCATAAATTTGGTTTAAACAAAAAACAAAAACGTGCATAAATATATATACAATTTCGAACAATTATTGGTCTAGTATAGTAAAAAAAAAAAGAGAGTGGCAGGCTGGCAGCACACAAGTTGAAATAAGAAAATAAAAACACAAGTTGAAAGTTCAAACATATCCTAGTCTCGTTTAAGTTGTCTTGCCGTTCGCGTCTCTTACAATTGGCGTTTCTTTCTTACATTTACTTGAGAGAGATGTGTTCTTTAGAGAAGAGAGGCAACATCTATGTCCTTACATTGACCGGATCGGACGAGCACAGGTTAAACCCCACCCTCATCGGCGCCATTCAAGCCGCTCTATGCCGTCTCCGATCCGAGCTAACATCCTCATCTTCAGCCCTTGTCATCACCGCCCAAGGCAAGTACTTCTCAAACGGGTATGATCTCGCCTGGGCCCAATCTTCCCTATCACGTCTCCAGCTCATGGACTTTAAACTTCAGTCTTTAATATCAGATTTCATATCTCTCCCGATGCCGACGATAGCCGCCGTAACAGGTCATGCGTCAGCGGCCGGAATGATCCTAGCTTTGAGCAATGACTATGTTTTGATGAGGAAGGAGAGAGGGTTTCTTTACATGAGCGAGCTGGATATCGGCCGCGTGGTGCCGGAATGGTTTATGGCGATGCTGAAGTGCAAGATCGGAGATGCAAACGCCAGGCGTGAACTGATTTTGAAAGCCGTGAAACTGAACGCGGAGACGGCGGTGGAGAGGGGCATCGTGTACTCTGCTCATCAAGGCTCAGAGGAGACTTTAGAGGCAGCTGTGGGATTGGCGGAGGAGTTGGTAAAGAGGGGGTGGGATGGAAATGTTTATGCGAGTAATAGGCTGGTTCTGATGAGGGAGGCTGTGAACAAAATCGAGGGAAAGACTAAAGGCAAACCAAAACTGTAATCTGTGAACCAATTATTAAAAGAGAGGAATGTCTTTATAGGAAATTTGGATTTCTAGGAAAATCTGAAAAATCAAGCCCATTTCTTTTCCTGCAAAAGTACTCCCAATTGTAATAAACTAATAATTTCATTTCAAGTAGTCATATTTATCTCACGTCATTTTGTCTATCTTTCAATTTGTTATAACTTGTGGTCGGACGGCTGTGCCAAGCTCAGGCTTAGGCCCGAGTTCATCCATCATTCGCAATCCATCTACAGGTGTTAGTCTCTCATGCAAATGTAAAGATTTACGTAGAGACTTAAACCTAGCACGTATCCCCTATATAAGGTACTATTTTACCATGATACAGGTAGTCAGGTACGACTTTACAACCCTAATTTTCTCCATTCTCTCAGTCTACAAAAAGACTAATTTGAGAGTCGGAGGAGTCTCTCGGGAAACAACCCCGGCATGCCTTATTTGTTTTGCAGGTATTCAGCAACCAAAACCTCAGAAGGTTCTGGATCCGAGTAACAACATCGAGCCTCAGCAAAATCTGGCAGAACCAACTTGTATAGATACTTAATTAAAGGTATTACATTATCTATTTAATAAATTAACTTACATGATAAAGTTTATAAAATAAATATTGTAAAGATAAAAATATAATTACATAATTGTTAATAAATTAACTTATACAATAAAGTTTATAAAATAAAATATATTTTGTAAGTGAAATTATAATAAGATAGTAATTATTTTATATTATATTTAAGTATTATCCTTAAATCATTTTTTAGTAACTATTTTATGAAGTCTAGATATTAATATAACATAAGCACTAACATATGTTATATTTCTTATTTATAAAGTAAGTGATCCATTTTATAAACTAAAATATGTAAGTATTTAACCAAACAGAAATAGAAATAGGTATTTAAACATACGTTTGAATCAGAATAAACTCATTAACTTGACCCAACATAAGAATATATATAGAATCCTACTTGATAGTTTACGAAAATACTCATTATGATAATTGTATATATAATTCTTTGAGCTGAGATTTCCAAATTAACTCATTTAAGAATTGAGATTTGTGCTTATGTATGGTTCATCACCTTAAAATAATTATGACCATATTTTATTATTCTCTATGAGCATTAATTTAATAAATCTTTGACTAAGGTGAAATAACGTTATGAAAATAAGTTTTAAATATCATTAATAGAATAAGATATTAATCTTTAAACTAAAATGATTACATTAAAATAAAGTATATATTAATTCTATACTATATATTTGGTTGAAATATGATATAATGAAATATAAATTATACAGAAAGGTCATATATAGAAAGATTATTAAAATTATTTTGACATTTATAATATTTGAGTGTTGATAATGTGTTATTACGCCTTAATCTTGATTTTTTGATATAAATTATTTAATTAAAGTATTAAAGATAAATTAAAATTTTTAATTTATTTTAATCCTAAATTATATTTAGGATTACAATTTATTTTTATTCTTAATATATTTATAACTTAATGAGTTATACTTAATAAATAGCTTAAGAAAAAAAATAATTTAATAAAGTCAAACTTGAATTTAAAATTCAAAAAACTTTCCAATTAAAAATTGAAGTCTTTCAAAAAATTGTAAAATATAAGATTAAATTTCATGATACAGTATCATTTACAATTATGTTTTATTATATTTATAGATGAATTATATCATATAATTAACGATATCTTAATTTATAAAAAAATATTTTTTATACTATATACGTGATCTCTCAATTTTTCAATATTAATAACAATTCAAATTTGATTTTAAAGACCTTCCGAAAATATAACGACTGATCAAAGCTAGTCAGAAGTAGGAGTAAAATAGACCTAACTAGCTATAACAACGGATTAACGCCAGAAAAGGATTGGCATAAATTGTCATAACTGTACGCTTTAATGGAGTTGTAATGAAGGCAGTGTGAATATTGCAGAAGTTGTATGACTACTCGTTATAAATGAAAGGAAAAAATCTTGGAAAACATGGAAACAAACACAAAAAATGACCAAAAAAATATTTCCTACTCCCTTTCATAGGAGGTTTCCCCAAGTAGTATCTATAATCTATTTAAAATTATCTACATTCTTTACATATTTCAAATAGTCAAGGAGCATTTCTTCAAAAAAAAAAAAAAAAAGTCAAGGAGCACATCCATAAGATTAGAGGAAGCTACGCTTGTGTTAGTTACTCCTGGCAATATGCTTGAGATGCATACCATCATCAGCTCTAATCACTCACCAACCCATCAATGTTCTTTTAACTTTATCCACAATTTGACTTCTGGCTTCACTACTATCCAAGGAAATCTCATAGTTATCTAAGAGAAATCTGTCGACTTCCCACTCCATGAGTTGAGTACCTACCAATTTCGCCCTACGTTTCAATAATGAAGGAGAGGTTAGTCACTTATTGTTAGAATATGTACGTACTAGAAAATAAGTATGGATAGAAGAGACATGAAAAGGCTACCAATAATATGCAGATTCTTAACTTCTTCAAAGCCAAAGTGACATCAAAGAAAAGTCGAGGTCTCCCCTTCCCGCATAGCTCAACAGGGTTAGCAACCAAGAGTTGTGTATCTGGGCCTCGGTTGGCAATAATTAATCGCAATGGATGAAGCATCTCCTCCTCCAAGCGATAACATAGATGAAGCTCAAACTTGGGATCCAAAACTTTCTTTCCATCATTCAGTTGAATAAATAGGTCCATGTTGCGGTCCCCCCTTTCACTTGAAGAGAATCTACCATGAACTATCTAAACGATATCAAACAGACAGCACACTGAAAAAATACAAGATTTCAAGTCTTGATCAAAATAAGGCACCCGATCAACTGCACCAGAAAGGACCAAAAGAACAAACAACTAAATGATCCTAACACGAGACCTATTTCATCTTTTGTCTTTGGAAAGAGTTGAATTATTGCTACAATGCTTATTAAGATGGTTGTATACTTTTAAAAGGAGAAAAAAAATCCTCTCTAAATCATTCACTTGGACAGTCAAGAAAGCAAATCTCTGTCCACGAAATAGAAGAGGGACAGTCATGAGAGCGTAGTTGATATACCAGTTTACTTACACCACTTACAGCCACTTCATGGCAGAAACTGCAACTATTTATCCAATTAAGTTTCCCTAGATAGCTAGGATAAATGTGAATCCATTTCTAACAAATCAATTATGGTCCCTACGAATGAGCAGAGTACCTGAAAGTTGCAGTCCTTTGAAATCCTAAAGATGTCATAATAAAGGCCTTTTTGGTGAACACTTTGTATTTGAAGCAATGTAAGAACATGGCTCAAAAGATGATCCCTTATTTAGCACTGTCTTATCTTTTTCAAATGTCTTCTTACCAGATCTGTTCTCTAACTGCTTGCTGCAAAACAATTCCTCTGCGACAGCAGGTGGAAGAGATGAGAAAGCCTGCAAACTTTCATACTCAGGCCCAGCCAATTGAAGCTCACAACTGATACAAAACTTCATGAAAAGGTCAACGAGACAGGCACGTGTCATCTCGTCTTTCTTTTATGTGAAAAAGCGCCCTACAAGTAGACCAACAAATTTCAATTGTGATCAGAAATGCAATCCAATGTCAAAAATCACATAAAAAGGAATCTCTGGGTGTTGGTTCAGAGGCATACATAAAAAGTGGAATGGAGTGGATTTTATATTTGAGTGAATCTTGCTTGACCAACAACATGATTTCTGATGTAACAATAATTAAAAAAAAAAGAATAAATGAACTTTTGAGATCAAGTCTTTCCACAAAAGGATCCACCGGAAATTGTCAAAAAACTAAATAAGTCCCACATCAAAAATAAATGAAGGATAATAGTTATTTATAAATAAGAAAGGAGTCATAATCCATTATTTTGAAGTTTTGGGTTAAAAATGGAGTCTCCCTGACCCATACACTTCTGTAAATAGCTCTCCAAATACAAAATACAACAAAAGATATATGTCAGAAACGTGACCTGCGTTCAAGAAATTACAACGAAACAGATTGGATCCAGTCAAAAGTAAAGGACAGAATGAAACAGTGGATTCAGAGTACGGAAACTTTAAAATCACAACAATTTCCAAACTTCATAAATCAAGAACGGTTGCAGATACAACAATGCTGAAAAGAAAATTGCAAAGTCAGACTTTTGGCAATTAAATGCTGTAAAGTCCACGACTCAAGGGAATTATACTGACATGCCATCCGCTGAGGAAGAATAGGTCCACTACTCTGCCATCAGGGGTTGTCGTCACTTTTACTCTTTCAATCGTAAACTCTAATTCAGTAAGCACCTTGGTAACCTCTGCACAAAGACGCAACCAGCATCTCAATGGAGCAATAAGACAAGAACAAGAAAGACAGCAAATTTTATGTTATTTCCCAGGCAATTACCGTGGAGCAATCCTTTACGGTTAAAGGGAACAAAACTTCAACAAGTACAGAGCAGAAGGGGATGGAACATTCAACCTGTTATGGAAACACAGTGGACCCAGGCACGAAGGAGAAACATAAAAGACTTTGTTTTTCAAGCTTTGCCATCGAACTCTATGTGTGGCGGCATAAGGAACCACCCAGAATACGAGGTAAAATCATCTTCCATCAGTAGAAAAGTCTGGCATTGACCATAATTGGATTAATTTCCCAATACCCATATCAGAAAAAAGGGATAACTAATATTAAAGAACACAGCCCTTCAAAATTCGAATCATTATCCACTAATCACCTAAATATTGCAATCCCAAATAGAAGTTTACAGTTTTACGTGAATACCTGAGCGACTAATGGAAAGAGCAAACTCGATAATTATACGGCAGATATCGCAACCTAGGCCAGCCTTGTCGGGCCAATTGACGGTGAAAACAGAGGGTCGCCTGGGACCTTGGCCTCTTCAATCAAGACCACGTCCAAGCTGCCAACCCTGTGAGTGCTCATCGAAGTTTATAGCAAGATTGGGATAACAAGTCAAATAATGAATTCCGCAAATGTGAAGCACAGATGCGTACCGTGCCGTCTAAGCAAACGGCCAGAGCACGCGAGGGTTCAGGCGAGCGGAGCAGACGCGGGGGAGGAGATGTGGCAGTGGCCAGATAAAAGTTACGAATACCTTACCGGAGTTGGTATGAAATTGAATTATAGGACGAAACTGTACCAGTATCGATAAGTAACGGATATCATTTTGGTAATTTTTTAAATTTATAAATTAGTTTTTAATAAAATCTGCAAAATAGTTCTTTAATATATTGCACTATTATATTATATACTTTATTTATTTACTATTTACGTTAACTATATTTTCAAAAATTTTAATAATAAATACCTCTTCATAGGTAGCAGGCTCATCATTTTCTATGAGCAATACGTCATTCTGTTCACTTACGAGAAATCCGTATCT
>JANZXV010000212.1:14530640-14545161 GCA_027576455.1 Erythroxylum roigii | reverse complement strand
TGTCTTAAATTCATAAATTTTCTCACCAATTTCTTTCTCATTTAAATTCATTTTAATATTTCTAATTTTTACCAAAAGTTCGGGGTCCAACATATACAACAGTTACTTACCAACTGTTCTAAAAGGTCATATGTTGCACAATAGTTTTCCTTATCAAAGATCCTCCTACAATTGCATCTATGGTCCCTCTTATGCTCTGATCTACACCATTGTAGAATGTTTGTATGAGAAATTCCCTCGGAAGGTTATGGTGGGGACAACTTCTCTATAGTTCTTTAAACCTCTCCCAAGCTTTATATAAGGACTTCCGATCGCTTTGTTGAAAATGTATGATTTCCTTGATGATCCTTGTTGTCTAGGTCAATGGAAAGTATTTGGAGAGAAATGTTTGGGCTAGTTGTTCCTAAGTAGTAATCTGCCCTGAGTTGAGTGAATTGTACCATGCCTTTGCATGATCTCTCAAAGTGAAAGAAAATAGTTACAACCTCACAGCATTGTCAAACATCCCATTAAGTGGGAAGGTGTCATATATCTCGAAAAAATTGGCAAGATGGGAGTTGGGATCTTCATTGGACAACCCATAGAACTGCACACTGCTTTGAAGAATGTTGAGGAGTGCCAACTTGATCTCAAAATTGTTAGCCTGAATCGCTAGCCTTGCAACTCCTTGAGGACTGAATCCTAGTCTCATAAAGTCCATCAATGTCCTTTCGGCCCCTCCTTGTTCTCCTTCTTCTGCCATATTTTCGTGTATAATGTCTTGGCGCTTTGCTCTTCTCAATTATCATTCATGCCTTGTGATATCTACTAACTCTTTGTCACGAAATTCAGTATTCCTTCACGTGTTCCTTGTGTTCATACACCTACAAAGACACAAGGAAAAGTATCAAAAACTCTTAAATCAAAGTAACCTAAACTAAAGAAGATGCTAAACTATCAATCCCCGGCAACGACACCAAAAACTTATTGAATGAAAAACACACTACTAGTCTTACGCTCAAAACCGCAAGTATACGGGTCATACTTATAATTAAAAGAGGATATTGATCCCACGAGGATTGTGCTTAGGCACCATTTCATTCAAGTTGCTCTTTGTTTAAGAAATCGTTTCAATCGAATTTGAAAAGATGAGTAAAATAAAGACAAACTAAAAGTAACAGAGAACAACACAACCCAAACCAAAATCATAAACTAAGACTTGGAGAAAATCAAGATTAAACATTAGGACTTGTCATTATTCATATTTGCACCCCCTCTGATTAATTAATTCAATTTATGCTTGGCTCAAGATTTCTTAAAATTCTAGCTATCCTCTCTCAAGGTGTAACTAAGTGTCACTATTTAAATAAATTAGAATTAACTTTGGGATCTCTCAATGTGCAAAGCCTTTCCTAAATATTCAACTAGATATGAAGCTATCTTATAGGCAATGTATTAATCTATTGAAATCTCTTCCGAATAAATCAATAATTTGTTATTTATAGGTCTATTAATCATCAACTCTCGTTGTACAATTAACATAGATTACCAAACTCACTCTGTCAATTTATTGCAAGGTTTAAGCACAATAAATAACACAAACATGTATATCATTAAATCAATAACCAAATGTTCACAAATAGTTCAAGAACAAACCCTAAAAATTGTTTTAGCCAATCATAATATCCATAACATCCCTAACAATCAAATAATCCATGATAAACATGCTAGAAGATAAAGAAACTTAAATAAGACTGGACGAGGTAGCTCCTCCTCTTCTTTTCCAATCGGGAATGAAACCTTAAATCTCCCCTATCTATAGGCTCTCAATCTATCTTTTTGCTCTAGGAAACAAGTTCCATTACCCTTTGGCAGCTCTCGGGATTTTATGTCTTATAAAGTTACGAAAACCTAAAAAATACATGAAACCTACGCTTTTCTTTAACTTTTAGTTCCCACAATCATAGGAATTATACTTTTGCTTCCACTATCGTGGGTTAACTTAACAAAAGCTTTCTCCATAGATTTCCCACGATCATAGAAAACATGCCCTTTTCCACGATCGTGGGTTCTTATTTTTCAGCAGCTCTACTTCTCATCTCTTCTCTTGTTCCCTAGCTCAATCACAAAGGTGTCCACCCTCTATTCCTACACCCAAATGATCAATTCCTACCCTAAACCAATATTAAACACAAAAGAACAACCATGAAGATCAAACTAAACAAAAACACACAAAACAACTCTTAAAACACAACAATACTAGCCTATCATACAAGACACACATTCCAAATACTTAGAAAAAACACATACTAATGCACAACTATCAGTTCTATGCTTAGTTTATTGTTGCTTTTTAAAGAAAATTGTAGCTCCTTAAGTTTGCATTTTACTTTTTTTGAGCTTCATAACACATTTGAATTGATCAAACCCTAAATTTCCATGCTTATTCAATCCCTTACAGCTTTTTCAAACCTTATTGCTTTGCTAATTGATTGAAAAATCTAAAAGGAGAGATCCTTGGCTTTTCTTTAACTAAATTGTTTACTTCGTTAAGAGAATGATAAAAAAAAATCATTAGTTGTGTAAAAGCAGCTATACAGTTTTGGAAGGAGACCATCCATTCTTTATTAACAAATGCTTTATCCAATTTTCTCCTTAAAAACCAAATTTCCTGCTATTTGTTTGGCCAGTTGAAGTAATTTCCAATATAGTTGAGGACTTCTATAGTAATGTAGCTAAGCACCTCTTGAATTCTTAACAATGAAACTTGGCACTAAGTCAAGTCTAGGTGGGTTGTTTCAGGCTTAAAGCAGTAGGAACGTGCCTGGGCCTGACCGAGATCTAAGGCAACCTAGCCTGAGCCTAGACTTGAGGAGGCCCAACCTAAATTATTATTATTTTTTAAAAATGGCAAATGACTTCGTTTTGCCTTTTCTCATCAGGCCGGACAACCCTATCCCAATCCCGTATCGAAGCCTGGTCAACCAAAGCCATGCATGTTGACTTCGAGCTAAGCTGAGCCTGGGCCCTTTTGCCATCCTTACCTATTTCTCCGTTAGTTTCAGCATTAAGTAGTGTGCAATTGAAGTCTCCTAGAATATCCAAGGCTCATTAATGTTGTTAGATGCATTGAGAAGATCATGCCATAGGTTCTTCCTCTAAAAGGCATGATTGTGTGCATAGATAAAGGATATGTATATTATATGCCTAGATACTTTCAGGAAGGCTGAGATATGGATCATCTGATCTATAGTGAAGAAGTTAAGTATATCAATATTTCCAACCTTGTAAAAAATAAGAATCTTAAAATTTTGGTGATTAGCATAATATAGAAGACCATCCTTTTTGCATGAACTGATTTTTGAGTTATTCCTTTATTTCGCCTTTGTTTCCAAAAGATAAAAAAAAAATAAGAGGATTGACAAAGAGAATATAGACACTTATTGAATGTTGTTTTTTAGGCCATTTATTCCCCTTCCATTCCAAGCTAAAAAGGACATGGTTTATTAGGTAAATGCCTTTCTTAGCCTTTCTCTTATTGAATCCTCTTACAGGAGGAGTAAGAGACATATCATAATCTTCATTTTGAATGTCCTTCCTATTGAATTTCCCCTTTGCTACTACTAGGGGTCTGTTATGATCAACTTTGTCTTTCCCACTTTCCTCAAGGACCTCTTTGTGAGTTCCCTTCTCAAGAGTACTAGTCTCCTTATAAATGCTAAATTCACTCACTTTTTGACTGGTCCTTTCTATAAAGTTATCAGTTTCAAGTTCAAGGATACTCCCCTCTACTCCACTTGTTGTTGTACTAAGTACTCCCCTAGAGTTACCATTCTATGGATAAGTAGCTGTATCCTTACTTCCCTGTTTCCCAACTTCTTTAGGAGCTCCCTCCAGTTTTTTAGCCTTAAGGTTTCAGGTAAAACCTTGTTCATTCCTATCTCAATACAAATTTTACCATATTCAATGCCAAGGGCCTTACTATATTGCTTTCAAGGCCAAGTTTTTTGAGTTAAAGGAGAATATGAAAAATATTTTTAAGTGATAAGGATCTTAAGAAGGCCATATCCTGCCTATCTTACTTTTACCCCTTTTTTGACCCGTAGGAAAGCAAGTCACTTCTCTAAGAAGTAGCCAACCAAAGTAGCATTCCAACATAATGCTCTAGCCTTTAACACATACAATAGGGAGATATGACACCGTCTGCTAAATCAACATGTGGATGGATAAACGTGAGTTTGGTGCTGGGGGACAACAGCTTAGGACCAAGATCTTATTGTGTGATTTCCTTTGTTGGTGGTTGAGGGGACGTTAGTATGGAGATTTGAGATGGTGCTTGTGTTTGTAGTCTCAAGGGGTGGTGAAACATCAATTTGAGTGTTTGGTATGGAAGACAAGAGAGTGTTAGTGGTGGAGTTGACCATACTAGAGGTAGTGTGTAAAGGTTTAAGATTGTAGTCAAGAGCTGAGCCTTTGGAAGGAGAGGATGGTCCAAAAGATTTGTCTCGGGGTTTGTTTTGAGAGAACATTATCTGGATTGGTAAAAAGTTGGTGACAGAGAAAAAAGTATTGAAAGACTGGTACTAAAAATAGTAACAATTGGGGGTGAGAGATGAGTACTACAAGTGCAAAGATAGAAATGCCCTTAAGGATGGTACATAAGGAGCAACTAGAAATAGTTGTGAAGGAGAGGGGACTAAAGCATGATAGGAAAGAAAGGAAGGCAGCAAAATATGGAGACAAGTAGTAGGAAGTTGGGAAGAAGAAGACCATCCACCATCTTGCTACAGTATGTATAGCTAGATGGTGAGGAGGGAGGTATTCTCCCACTAACAACTCACTAACTCATTAACTCTTCAAATTTCTCACAAAAAAATTCTAAAAAATAACTCACTAACTCTTTAAAATATTATCTCTATACTGAGCTCAGAGTTAACATATTAAATTACAAAGTTATTCCATCTAATTTGAGTTGATTATATTTTGGATCAGGTTTAAATTTTTTTAAAATATCAGGTTTTAGGTTAGGTCCAAGTCGGATTACAAAATTTTGGTTTAAACCTTAGCCTAATTTGGCCTATCGCTATCCTTCCTAATTTGTGTGTATATACTTAATAATTAAATTGAGAACAAAAGGGAAAAAAAAAGCCTCCTAAATGTTTCCTTCGTATCAGATATAGAGAGGTTACCATTGTACTGCTGTTTACACGTCAAAAATCCTGACATTTTTCTACTTTCACTCGGCTCAGAGTCAGGGTCAGGCTTGAGTCCTCTTAAGGGATACGCTTGCTCTGAGCTTCAACACAACAACAGGAGACTCATCGCAAGTTGCAGAGACGAGAGATGAAATAAGAAAGTGGTAGCTAGCAAGTAGCTTTTGCTGGTAAAGTGTAAGAAATGGCGGCGAGAATAAACTACTCCATACAAAACACTCTTAGCCTCTTCAACCCTCTACACACCATGAATACTAAGACGACCGATGTGAAGAGTCGTATTAATTTCTGTAAAAACATCTTCTCTTCTTCTTTTTGTTCCAATCACAAAGAAACCTCTTTCTGTACCTCCTCAGTAGCAAATTCTGACGGCGGTAATCTGCAGAGTGGTAAAACAAAAGAGACTTTTGTCCTTACAACGCCGCTTTATTATGTAAATGCTCCTCCCCACATGGGTAGTGCTTACACCACCATTGCCGCTGACGCTATCGCTCGGTTTCAGGTCAATTGTGGTTTTTTCTACTTAATAATGTTTATTGGGTTTTCCTATCTTATGTTGCAAAATTGTTTGTTTTGGATAAATTTCATTCAGGTTGTTCACTTATCACTTGGGTTTCAATAATTAGCTCAGAGGAATTTTTCTTTACGGTGGTCGCTTTGTTTGGTTTCAGAGGCTTGTAGGAAAAGAAGTTGTGCTTATTACTGGGACCGATGAACATGGGGAGAAGATTGCTATTGCTGCTGCTTCTGGTGGCTCTAGCCCACGTGAGCACTGTGATGTTATCTCCCAGGCTTATAAGACTCTTTGGAATGACGTAAATTTTTGTTCCACCTAAATGTTTAGCTCTTTCAGCTCGGTAATTGGCAACCGTGAATGTTCTAATTGATGTCCCAAACTTCGGGTTCTATGAGTGCAGTTGGACATTGCCTATGACAAGTTTATCCGTACTACTGACGCCAAGCATGAAGCTATTGTCAAACAATTTTACTCAAGGGTCCTTGCAAGTGGTGACATTTACCGTGCCGATTACGAGGGACTCTATTGTGTTAACTGTGAGGAGTATAAGGTTTGTACCTTTACATTCCTATCTACTCTTATGGTGATGTAGTGTATTACTTACTTTTCTAATTACTTTGACTTATAACTAAAAAACTGATGCAATCTGAGGTCACAAAGTTTGTTCTGAAGTCTCTTTTATGTCATTCCTTTTAAATTTGAAAAAAATGAAGCTTTCCTAATATTAGATGGTGTTAGTCTCCTTTCTTGTCCATGCAAAATTTCTTGTTAATGTCCCCCAATAATAGAAAAGTTATTTGCATTCACAGGATGAGAAGGAGCTAGTTGATAATAACTGTTGCCCTATGCACCTAAAGCCATGTATTCAGCGAAAGGAAGATAATTACTTCTTCGCCCTGTCAAAGTATCAAAAGAAGTTGGAAGATATTTTGGCACAGAATCCAAACTTTGTGCAGCCTTCTTTCCGTTTGAATGAGGTTTGAGAATGAGCATTCCTCTTTTTTTTTTTTTGGCTAGCAGAACTTTAGACTACATAATTATCGTATTGTAATTGTCAAAATGTGACTAATAGAACTTATTTTCACATGCTATTTGCATGTCCATTGATTTCTTGTTAATCAACTTATGTTGGAGACTGAACTGAATGACATGTCTATTGGTTTCTTGTTAATCAACTTATGTTGGAGACTGAACTGAATGATCTCAGACTGAACTGAATAATCTCACTATTTTCTGTAGTAAAGTTTAAGTACAAGATGTTACGGATTTTCAGGTGTCATTGTTGAAATGACGGCCACAAGAATTCAAGCTCTACAAATTTCAATTAGATTATGATCATAACTTTATTCTTTCTATGGATGTCTTTAGGTGCAAAGTTGGATCAAAAGTGGCTTGAAAGACTTCTCCATTTCTCGGGCATCAGTTGATTGGGGCATTCCAGTTCCTAATGACAATAAACAGACTATTTATGTTTGGTTTGATGCTTTACTTGGGTATAATCCTTTCCTTGCATGATTCTGTTATCTTCTAAGAATGCAACTCACCAAGTAGTAAGGTTTTCACTTGTATCATTCTTTTAACATTAAGGGACCAACCTTTCTCCCTCACTGATAACATACTTGAATTTCACTTCTATTGAGCAGCTATTTATCAGCCTTATCAGAGGACAGTGAACAACCTGATTTACAGACTGCTGTTTCTGTTGGCTGGCCTGCTTCATTACACTTAATTGGAAAGGTTTGGACTTTTTTGTTATTTCCCATATATGTTTCTTATCAATGCGATGCAAAGCTTTGGAGAAGTTTCCATGATAAAACTATCATGGAAATTTCAGAGTTTAGATGTTTCCCTGTTATCAGAAGCTATTAGGTCTTCCTTGATTTCTTCTATTTCAACATTCTTTCTGATGAACTTCGAGTTTTGGTTGTCTAAGTTCACATTTCATTCATGGCGATCCACTTTCTTGAAAAAGTAGTTCCACACCTATTTGCATGGAATGCATCTTCCTGATTTTAATGCTGTTCATGAATTCTTAGGCTCTTTCTTTAAGGTAGGCATGTTAAAACTCTCGTTTCCTCTTTTGAAACTCATGTGTCCTCTTTTGCTGCTTCATCTCCTACGATTCAGTGGTTACTAACTTTGTTGTCTTTCTTATCCTATATTATGTATATATGTAATTTAAGTGGAATCTTTTGTATTCTCCAACACAAATATGTGCATATTCTATTGAAAATTAATTATAATTAACCCACTTTTCTTTTGTAGGATATTTTACGATTTCATGCAGTTTATTGGCCAGCTATGCTAATGTCAGCTGGATTTCAAGTTCCTAAGATGATATTTGGGCATGGGTTTTTGACAAAGGTACAACTCTGATACCTTCTAAGCAAATTGTCCTGAGCATTCTAAGAGCAACTGTCTTCTGCATGAGGTATTTATAAATGCAAACAGCTATTTAACTTAAACTTAGCAGAAAATGACGTGCCTTAGAAAATTTTAAATCATGCTCTGGTGCTACCATTGGATAAGTGAATAAGTCTTGCATTCTTTTATTCTCTTACACCTAATTTTCCTTCATGCAGCAATGCTTTTTATTTTGAAAATTATAGGATGGCATGAAGATGGGGAAATCGTTGGGGAACACACTTGAACCCAATGATTTGGTTCAGAAATTTGGGTGTGATGCAATAAGGTACTTCTTTCTTAGGGAAGTGGAATTTGGTAGTGATGGAGACTACTCGGAAGAACGTTTCATAAATATTGTTAATTCACATCTTGCCAATACCATTGGTATGTCTTAACTTTATAGTTATAATACCGTGTTTCAATAACAAGCCTGAAGCTGCTATGGATACTTGCAGTCTTTGCGATCTATGAATGGAAATATTTGTGATCTCAACTCACATTATGCAGGAAATCTTCTTAATCGTACCCTTGGGCTTCTTAAAAAGAACTGTCAATCAACTTTGATGGTAGATTCAGCAAATGCAGCTGAAGGAAACGAATTCAAGGACACGGTGGAGAAGTTGGTAAGGATGCATCAAAGTGTTATGCATCATCCCTTATCCTTTTACTCCAGTTATTACCTGTATATGGTTACTGCAAACTTCAATTTCTTGTTGATTTAAGAATATATTAGATAATGATGGTTCACATTGTTGCTCTTATGTAAAACTTGGTGGTAGAATTTTTAATTTCACTGGCTATTTAGACTTAGTAGCTGATTCAAGTAAGGAAGCTTGGCAAGTTGGGACCTATTTACAGTCATTGGGCTTCTTTCTTCTGCATGTTCAATTTACTCAGATATTCATGATCCACGCATTCATATACCATAATTGGATCATATTGGACATCCATTTTGATAAGAGTGTTGCCGAAGTCCCAAGCCATTTGAACTTCTTGTGCTGAGAAGCTAGTTGCATCTTCACGTTAACAGTCATTTGCTTCATACATTTTACTAGAACCATCTGCCTGTACTGATCCACATGTCTGCTGTACTGTAAAGGTTGAGAAAGCTAAGTTCCACTATGAAAATCTCACGCTATCATCAGCTTGTGAAGCTGTTCTGGAGATTGGTAATGCTGGGAATCTGTATATGGACAAACGTGCACCTTGGTCCCTTTTCAAGAAAGGAGGTTCTGCTTCACAAGCTGCTGCAAAGGTTTGTGTATGAGAAGTGCCATTGGAGCCTTCTTTGTTTCATTGATTTCCCCAGGAGAGTGAATCATGACAGGAATTCAGGAGAAGAATAGCTTTAGCTTTAAATCTCCTGTAGTTTCAAGGAACTTGTTTGAGCTGTGACAAAGGAAACTGTGGTCCATTGCATGAATTCTTATTGACTAATATTGATCTTGGTGACTATGGAGCAGGATCTTGTTATAATATTGGAAGCGGTGAGGATCATAGCCGTTGGTTTATATCCTGTAACGCCAAGTTTATGTTGGAGAATATATGCCCAACTTGGCTACTCCAAGGACAATTTCAACACTCTGACCTGGGTCTCTCTCTCTCTCTCTCTCTCTCTATCTATCTATCTATCTATCTATTCTTAAACGTACATGAACACACACACTCAGGACGTTATTGAGCATGGTTAACATGTTGTTTGCGCCTAAAACTTGGCTTTGACTCTAACTATTAACTGCCCCTGGAACTGCATTGTAGAGTGATACAAAGTGGGGTGGCTTGAAATGTGGTGAAGTTATGGCTCATCCTAAACCAGTGTTCGCAAGGATTGAGAGCATAGCGGAATCAGAAGATGGTGAAAAGGCAGTGAAGAAGACTGTGACAAGCAAAATGAAAGAACCACAGACTCAAGCCGTAGCTGAGGTGTAGATAATTCTATGTACTCGTTCTACTATTCTTTTTACCTCGCACCCTTCTTTACTTGAAAAATTCCGACTTATTTTCAAGTTGATCATAGAGTTCATAGTTTGTTTGCTTATTAGTGGAAGAATTCTCATTTATTATACAAATTGTTTGCTTGTGAAATAATTGTAAAAAAATGATAAATCTTTCAGAAATAATGGTAAAGAGAAATTATTTAACTGAATTAAACCCTTATATAGAGATGAGTACAATATTATAATGTCAGCAATAAATTTGAATTTACTGCAGATATAGTATTTTTTGGGTTTTATACCCTTTTCTGAATACTAGATTATGCTCTTGTAGCATATACGAGATTATTAAATATGGACAACAGTAAAAGTAACAATTATTTATATTAAATTTGGTTAGGATTATAAATTTACATATTATGTAGGCCTAATTGATTCTAATCACGTATTTTTAACAATCATTTCGCAATGACAATTCACTCCAACACTCTTCCTAAAATTGGTGCATAAATATTTGCCCCAACTTATCCAGTAAGTTATGAAATAATATGCTTGGAATAGTTTTAGTGAGAATGTCTCTCAAATGGTCTTCTGATTTCATGAATGAGAATTAAACTATAGCGCCATCAAGCATTTCTTCAGTAAAATGTCAATCTATTTTTACATGTGTTATCATGTTGAGCTAGATTTTATGCAATTTATGTAACTTTTATTTTCACAAAACAATCTCATAATTGTCTCAAATGAGAAGCCAATTTTTTAAACAATTTTTTTAACCAAAGAAGCTCATAAAGTTCCTCAACGATGCCACGAAACTTGCAACCACATTCTGTTTCTTACTTCTCTAGGTACTAAGTAGCCTTTAACAAAGTTACAAAGGTAAAATACCCAAATGATGATTTTTTTTTTGGCATTAATGCTTCCTACTCAGTGTACGTTTGTGTATTCATAAATATTTAAGTGATTACACTTCGTAAACATGGTTCATTTTCTTGAGATGCTTTTAAGTACCTTAGGATCTAAATTACAACAACCATATAGTCTTCACTTATATGTGAATTAACTTACTAAGCTCATAATATAAGCAATATCTGGTCATGTGTGAGATAAGTAAATCAACTTACCTACAATTCACTGGTATCTCTCTCTATTGATGACTATTTAATTTCGATTTTCTTCTAACTCGTGGTTTTGGACTAACTATTGGTATGTTTGCATGTTTAAAGTCAAGCATACTTATCTCAACTAGTAGGTCAACTATATACTTTCTTTGTGAGAGAAATAACCATTGACTTGATGGAGTTTGATTCTTAAAATATATTTTAAGCCTCCAAACATTTTCAACTCAGTTGCTAAATGACTTTGCAAATTACGATCCTTATCATCATTTTTCTTGTAATAATCATATCAATAACTTAAATTTTAATAACAATTATCACTCTCTTTAATGCTTTAGGAATAAGGTATGATGTAAGTTGCTTTGTTTAAAGCCACCCTTGTTCATGGCTAAACTAAATCTTCTAAACTGGGGCCCAAGTGATTATTCTAGACCATATAATACATTTCATAATCTGCACACATCTCTAGTTTGTAAGACATCAAATCCTAGTGAGACATTTATATACACTTCTTCTTTAATTTCTTATGAAGAAATGTTTTTTTTCCACATCAATTTGGTGAAGTAGCCAATCCATATTTGTAGCAATTGACAATAGTACACTGACCATATTCAATTTTCCATTGGTGAAAACATCTCATGATAGTCTTTATTGTATGATTATATATACTCTTTTGCGATGAGTTTTATCTTATACCAATATATTATTCGATTTGCCTTGTAGAATACCAATTTGCATTACTAATTTCTTTCCTTACAGTAGTGGCATTAGCTTCCATGTATTATTCTTTTGTAGGACTATCATTTCTTCACTTATTATTTGGTCCATTTAGGGTTTATCAGAGCTTCTTGCATTGTATTTGGGATGTTTTCTAAAGATAACTTTTGCACAAAGCTTTTGAGTGGTTGTGATAATCTCTAAACACTGACATAATTTGCAATTAGGTACTTTGTCTTTTCCTCTCTATGGTCTTATAAATATCGACTAGGTGGCTTGCCAAGATTATATCTAAGAGCAATTTTATAAATAATAAATTATCTTTAGTATTATTTGAGAGAGAGATTTGGAGATTGTACCCAGGAATATTCTCAGATGGTTGGGTGGTTAATACTAAACCAAGAGGTGATTATTCTTATTCTTATTCATCCTTAGGTTGCTCTTGTTCTTATTCATTCCTCATCTATCATTCCCTTCTACTTACCCATCTCCCACGTCATTTATTGCTTTCTTATCTTGCCTTAATTGAGTTTCTAGTGAAGGTGTTTCTTTAGATCTAGTCATTCTTATATTTGAGTCTTGAAAACTTTGGCCAATTTTTTCAACACTTCCTCTATTCTATTCTTCTTCAAGCAGCTCCCTTTAAGAGGAAAGTGGGAACTTGGTATTTGAAGAAAATCATTTTCAAGAAATGTAACCTCCAATATGACATAAAGGTACTTGGTATTAGGATCATAACCTCAGTAACATTTCTTATACATTCGTGACCTAGTAATACATAATGAATTGTGCATGGATCAAGTTTGATTCTTTGCTTTTTATTAAGATAGATATAGGCCACATATCTAAACATTCTTAGTGGAAGTATAAGGATGGAAGGCAAAGTACATAATGGGCTAAATCTTATAATAAAGTTTCAAAATGCAATAATCTATAGTGTATTTAATTAACAAGTACAACAATTGCATCTGCCTAATACCTTTGGGGTGTATACGCTCTTGTTAATAGAAGTTTTGTTCTAGATGTGTCTCTTCTTCCTCTTTGCAACACTGTTATATTATAGTGTCTGGGAACAATTTATCTCATGTTACAACTTGTATGTACAAAAGTAAACCTATAAATATATGGTTTTCTATAAACATTAGAAAATATTTGGGTATTATATAAACACATTTTGAAGAGTTTTACAAAGGTGTTGTATGTATTCATTATTGTAATTAATGCTTAGAGAACCTTTAAGGTTATTAAAGTGATCAAGCAAGGTCTCTTAAGTTGTAACTCCTTTTGTGAGTGGAGTTACTCTTTACCTTAGAGAAAGATTATAAGAAGAGTTTCTCTTTACTCATTAAAAAACAAGTTTATTGTAAGAAGGTTCCTCCTAAAATTTTTGAGAGAAGAGACTTAATGGAAATTTTAGTAAGTGTCTTAGAGAGTGGATGTAGGTAAGAGTTGTATATTGAACCATTATAAATTGGTTTACTTTTCTTCTTCTATATGCTCTTTAAATTATTTTTTCGCTAGTTATTGATTTACATTAAGCTATTTTCATCATATAATTAGTGTCATTCAACTACATGCATTTGATAAGAAATAGTTGTTTAAATTTACTAACACCTAATTAATGATCGCGTTTTTACGATATGAGTAAGTTTAAATATTTAACCTCGATATTTCGCAAACGTACAGGTCGTTTGTGTAGTACTTAAGGTGTCAATCCCTCGAGAAGGGTTAATCTAATCCTAGAATCAAAAGTCGGAAACTATTAAATAGAAATTTAATAGAAAATAAATTTAAACATGATAACTAAATAAATAAAAAAACCAAATCAAATAACAAAGCAATACTTGACAATTAACACTTGATGAAAACAATCAACGAATAATGATTAACAATTTCAGATCAAAATGAATAACAAATAATGGAAATTGATTGATTTCTTGAACGATGATAGCGCACCCTATAATTCAACCTAGTGAGTTAACTAAAAGAGAGAAAGGGAAAAATATCTATCTTTAAGCTAACCTAACCAATTACGATTTATCGAATTAAGAGTTCTAGATAATCCTAGGGTCAATTACTATCTCTCGAGTTATAATTAAATCCTAATGTATAAATCCTAATCAGATTATGGGAAGTTGTAATATCTCAATTAACAACCTATCCAAAACCTAATCAGTTCTTAAGTTCTCTAATAAACAATTGGAAACCTATACATAATCTCTCTACGCAAGATTTACAAACCTGATTTAATTCTGAATCTATTAAATTACCTAACTCTCATTAGCCCAATTTAATCGTTTTTTCTCGATTCACCCTCTTAGTTTATTATCGAGATATGAAGTGCAGAATTAAACCACAATTAATTCAATAAACACATAAAAAATCATATTACATTAAGTAAAAAATAATATTCCAAAGGTGAGTATAGAACATTGTAAACGATCTAAAAGGGGGGTTGAATAGATCTTTAAAATTCTTCGTAAAGTTCTACAAAAAATCAGAAGCTAATTCACACAAAAACAAGTTAAACAAATTTAAACGTAAAGAATAGGGAAGAAAAGCAAACACTGTTTTTATAGAGGTTCAGTGCTAAGACCTACGTCCTCTACCTAAGCTCCCACTTAGGATTTGGCAAAC
>JANZXV010000212.1:14484785-14497498 GCA_027576455.1 Erythroxylum roigii | reverse complement strand
GTAGAAGTCGCACACCTCCTATGTAGTAAACAAAATCTTTTAAAACCTTTAAAATTCTTGAAAATTTTTATTCTATTTTCAATTTTCTAAAAAACCTATTTTGTAAGAATGTGGTTAAAAAATAATGATGAAGAAAGATATACAATATGAACATCATATGTGAACTAATTAAATTCTATTTATATGACGATTCAACCCAAATTCTAAACTCGAATTCAACTAATTAAATTTGATTCAAACTAATAATTTATTATAATCACCTTAAATGATTAATATAAATCAAATTTTATTAATTCATGTCAAGTTTAAAAACTAAATTAGGTTACCATATTAATGAACATTTTCACATCTAATATTCATATTAATTGTGTTTCATTATTATTTTTTAAGCAAAGTCTTAGAGAAAAAGTTTTTCTAGATAATAAAAAACTAGAAAGAATTTTTTAAAATTTTTTTAAAGATTAAGGAGTTTTTCTAATTTCTTAAACTGTAGGGGAACTTTATGTCTTTTGCCATATAATTTATTAAAATAAAATATCTGTCTTCGTTACTAATTTGTAGTTTATTTAAATATAGTATAAGATATCGATGTAAATGCTTTGGATAAAAGTGTTTGGTTCATAAATCTTTAAATAGTGTTAAAAGATTCAAAATTTTCAAATAATTTTAATTGTTATTATTATTATTATAAAATTAAATTTAACTTTAATTTGAATTATTTAAATTATTATTAATTAATTTTGCATAAAACATATAATATTGTATTCTTTTTAATTTAATAAATATTTTTGTGTTAATAATTTTTATTTTTATTCACTATATTTTAATTTGATAAAAGTCAATGTACTTCTGAATCATAATTTTGTTATTATCTATTTGATTTCTTCTCCTGTTTTTTAAACATGTAAGCATTAAAATTACTTTTTCACTAAATAAAAATATTAGTCATTGGGAGATTAAGTGGCCTCTAAATAATTTGATAATTTGAATTTTATTCTCTTTTTTAGGGATGTCGATGGGGTGGGGTAGTTAGTCGGCTAATCTTTACTTAAAAATTTACAAAATGATGTTATTTTTAATAAAACAATGACATTTTGTCGTTTCAATCGAATCACGAGCTGACCTGTGTTCGATCCTTAATCCAATTAGACCGAACAATTTTAACCTACGACTTATCTACAATTCGGCCAACTCAAGCTAAAATCAAGTCGGGTCGAACCAATCGACATCCATGCTCCTTTCTTAAAATTCCTAGAAAAGTAAAAAAGCAAGAAAAGTCGAGGAAATTTCTGGATCCAACCAGAAACTGATACAGTACTTTGGCTTTGGAGTCAAGTGCGAAATGCAAAAAAAGAGACGAAATGCTTTTACAACCGTCAGTTTTCTCGAATAAACGGCTGCGATATAACAAACAGAACATTCTGGAACACTAAACCCAGGTCTCTGTATAAAAGTGGACTCTCTCCCTTCGCTTCTCAGTCTACATTCTGTACACGGCAGTGAAGAAACGCCAACTTTCTTAAACTTCTCTGCATCTGTTCTTACATCAAATGGCTAAAGGTGAAGGACCAGCTATCGGGATCGATCTCGGCACAACATATTCGTGCGTTGGAGTGTGGCAACATGACAGAGTTGAGATCATTGCAAACGATCAAGGTAACCGCACGACGCCGTCATATGTTGCTTTTACTGATACCGAGCGTCTCATCGGAGATGCGGCCAAGAATCAGGTCGCCATGAACCCCATTAACACTGTCTTTGGTAAGTTTTTGCGAAAATATATTTAGTTTATTTGTTTTTCAGATCAGATGATTCTTTATCGTTTTACCCTTCCGATTTCGAATGGTGCCTCTAGATCTGAATGGTGTCTTGAGTGTGTTAGTTTTGGTTGTGTAAACAAACTTTCAAATTGCCCCTTTTTAGATCTTTAGTATTAGCTATTGGTAGCTGATGTTCTTTCTGAATCTGGGTTGATTGTTCCTGCGGGAGAACGTTACAGAGAAAGTACTGATATTAAAATTTTATTCTAACAAATCTGAAGTTACATTTCGCTAGTTTTGGAGTTACAAGATGTACAGGCAGGTAGCCAGAAGTAGATCTCAATGTTCAATTTTTGTAACTTTTCGTTTTGGAGAAGATAAGTTTTGATATCAGTTATTAGAGTGAGGCTGCCTAAGAAAAGGCGAGTTCTGTTCTATAGAATTACTCCACATGATTATGATTTGAGGCTGTTGGTTTTGTTTGATAATTTGCGATTTGTCTTTTATTTACAGATGCGAAGCGGTTGATTGGTAGGAGATATTCTGATCCTTCTGTCCAAAGCGATATCAAGCTCTGGCCATTTAAGCTAATTGCCGGTCCTGGTGATAAGCCCATGATCGTGGTCAACTACAAGGGTGAAGACAAACAATTTGCTGCTGAGGAAATTTCTTCAATGGTACTTATTAAGATGCGTGAGATTGCTGAGGCTTATCTTGGCACAAGTGTGAAGAATGCTGTTGTAACCGTTCCTGCCTACTTTAATGACTCTCAGCGTCAGGCAACCAAGGACGCTGGTGTTATTGCTGGCCTAAATGTTATGCGTATTATAAATGAACCCACTGCTGCTGCTATTGCTTATGGCCTTGACAAGAAAGCATCCAGTGTTGGTGAGAAGAATGTGTT
Organism: Erythroxylum roigii; assembly: GCA_027576455.1. NCBI lineage: Eukaryota > Viridiplantae > Streptophyta > Magnoliopsida > Malpighiales > Erythroxylaceae > Erythroxylum > Erythroxylum roigii. Next base: position 14,494,834 of record JANZXV010000212.1, on the reverse strand, counting down.
GATTTTTGATTTGGGTGGCGGCACCTTTGATGTGTCTCTCCTTACCATTGAAGAGGGTATTTTTGAAGTGAAGGCAACAGCGGGAGATACACACCTTGGAGGTGAGGACTTTGATAATCGTATGGTGAATCACTTTGTCCAAGAATTCAAGAGGAAAAACAAGAAAGATATCAGTGGAAATCCTAGAGCTCTTAGGAGGTTGAGGACTGCTTGTGAGAGGGCTAAGAGGACTCTGTCATCCACAGCTCAGACCACAATAGAGATTGATTCTTTGTACGAGGGTATTGATTTCTATTCAACCATCACTCGTGCTAGATTTGAGGAGCTGAACATGGATTTGTTTAGGAAATGTATGGAACCTGTGGAGAAATGTTTGAGGGACGCTAAGATGGATAAGAGCAGTGTTCATGATGTTGTTCTTGTTGGTGGCTCAACGAGGATTCCCAAGGTTCAGCAACTATTGCAAGACTTCTTCAACGGCAAAGAGCTTTGCAAGAGCATCAATCCAGACGAAGCTGTTGCATATGGGGCTGCTGTTCAGGCTGCTATCTTGAGTGGGGAGGGGAATGAGAAGGTGCAGGATTTACTACTACTGGATGTTACCCCTCTGTCTCTTGGATTAGAAACTGCAGGAGGTGTTATGACTGTTTTGATCCCAAGAAACACCACCATTCCCACAAAAAAGGAGCAGGTGTTCTCCACATACTCGGACAACCAGCCTGGTGTCTTGATTCAAGTTTATGAGGGTGAGAGAGCAAGAACTAAGGACAACAACTTGTTAGGCAAATTTGAGCTCTCTGGCATTCCTCCTGCCCCTAGAGGTGTTCCTCAGATTACTGTGTGCTTTGACATTGATGCAAATGGTATCTTGAATGTGTCAGCTGAGGACAAGACTACTGGCCAGAAGAACAAGATTACAATCACAAACGACAAGGGTAGGCTGTCAAAGGAAGAAATTGAGAAGATGGTGCAAGAGGCTGAGAAGTACAAGGCTGAGGACGAGGAACACAAGAAGAAGGTTGAAGCTAAGAATGCCTTGGAAAATTATGCCTACAACATGAGGAATACTGTTAAGGATGAGAAGATCAGTTCAAAGCTTTCTTCAGAAGACAAGAAGAAGATTGAGGATGCTATTGATGGGGCCATACAGTGGCTCGATGGCAACCAACTCGCTGAGGCAGATGAGTTCGAGGACAAAATGAAGGAGTTGGAGAGCATCTGCAATCCCATAATTGCAAAGATGTACCAGGGTTCTGGCGCAGACAGTGGTATGGATGAGGATGCTCCTTCTGCTGGTGCCAGTGGTGCAGGCCCAAAGATTGAGGAAGTTGATTAAGCAAACCTCTGTTCATGCTTTTATATTATGATTGATGATATTAGTGTTATCAAGAAAACCTTGATTGATAGAACCTGCTGATACTTGTTTACCGTCTGCTATATGCAATGTCGTCTCCCCCGTGCTTGTTTTTATAACCATTTATCTTCACTTAGCGTACTCAACGGTTGTTGGCGCTGTAAAGGCATGATTAACCTTCCTTCACCACAGCGACGCAATGGATGTTAAAATGAATAGACTCGTGAATTACGATGGTCAAATCAGGTTACGAACTAAGCCCAAGCACCTATTTAGATTTGCGGCTTTGGTATCACGTTTGAAACTTTTTGAGGTATTACTTAGAAATAGAATAGGCTTGTGCATCAGAGAGAACATCCAACTCCGTAATAATAATAAAAGAAAAGAATTAGTGGATATCAGGACGTGTAAATTTGGGTAAGCACATAAAGCATCATCTAAATATCACAAGTGAACAGCCGATGTACTACTGAAGCAAACAGCTTCCAGACTTCAGAACCTCTGTGGGAAATTTTGTAAGAATATATAAAATCTTGAATTTTACAAGTTTCCTGCCACGAGCACCTACTGTGCAAAAATTATATCAACAAGGCTTAAAAGAGCAAATGTAACAAAAGTAGACTGCAGAGAGAAACTGAAATATGCCCAGGTAAATAAATGCTTAAAACAAGCAGCAGCACCGGCTATCGACAAAGATTTTTATATCTTATCTTCCTTTTTCGCGCCGCATTTTCATTGTGGCAAAGATAACCACCACTGTCACCAACTGATCCAAAAAAGAATTGCAAATACTTCTGTGTAGATGGAAAAAGCCCTGTAATCTGGAAAAGAAAAAAAATACAGATTTCATCCGTAGATTTCTGCTTTCGAATGAGGATAATAAGCAATGAAGCACCAATCACTCCCAAACATCCCTAAATCTTCAAACTAGTGTCTCTTTCAGATCAACGAAAGCTCGTTCACTCCATGGTGAGGGGCGAAGGCACACATGAACTTCATGTTCTTCTGGTCCTACACGATGCTTTGGTACAATGATCTCAAGCATTGTTCCTGTCTCATCTCGATAAGCTTCCAGTTTAGCATCTTCTGGTATCCGGTTTGGGAGAGGAATTTCTCTAACAAATTCCCCAGGAGGGCAGTGCTCTGGTGTTGGATCGGTTAGCTTAAATGTTCTATCATGTCTCTTAATAAATGGCATGCAGGCCGTACTTACACAAGATATCTTCACAACTCCATGTGTGTTAGTATTTCTCCAAGTTACTTTCACCCTTTGAAGATCAGCAAACGGCAAGCTTATGATAATTAGGAAGGCCTCGTCATCTTCATATATTGTTTTTGCAGCTGTAACAGGTCCATATACATTCTTCATTACCCCAGTGAACTCATTTAACCATGCTGGCTCAACTTGATGAATATTCATATCAACTCTTTCACAATACGAAGAGATATTTGGCAAGCATTCATCATCATTTCCACTGGGCGAATAATCCTTCTTCCGTTTGTTGGAGCCAGGTGAAAGGTCGACGCTCTCGCCGTTGTTATGGTCAGATGGCTGAGTGGAGAGATTCAGACCAGTACCATTAAGTGACTTTCTTGGCTGGGAACTTCCATTAGTCTTCATCATGAATTGGGAGCGCTCAAGCTCAAATTCTGTGTTTGGAAGGTTTCTCCAAGAACCAAAATCACTTGCTTCAAGAGGAATGGTGAAATTAATGTCTCTTCCAGTAAGCTCCGCCCATTTTTTCTTCTCTTCGTCATCAAGATTCACTAGATTGGGCGATCGGACAATTTCTATACCATGAACGCACTGAGGATTAGACAGACCCCGATAATACTTCCTCTGCATCCTATGAGACCGGACAAAGCCTTTATCAACGCTAAATGGAAAAGGGCGCTCCCCTTGTCGAGAGTGTCCATTCATATAACTCCTTAGTTGCATCTTACCCAAGGCATTCTCAGGCCTTTCCTTGAAAACCCACATGTAAATGTTCTCCATGTCATGTTGGACCAAGAAGGCATCAAGCTGCAAATCTGATTTGTCATATCCAGTGACACCATTGCTGTCCCTTGTTATCTTGCATTTAGATTTCTCATTCAGAACAGGCTTGAAGTAGAAGTTAAAGAAGAACCAGGCACCCCAAACACTATCAAGTCGCTTTGAACATTTTTTAGCAACTTTTGGGATATTAACAACTGTTTCAGACTCATAACATTGAGGCCCTAGACCAGCATCAAAAATCTCACATGGATCATTCCATGCCAGTGGAGGAGGTGGACTAGGCTCGGATGATAGAGGAAGGTTGATATCAGGTGGCCGAGATAGAATGACTGAACGAGTCATTTCCCTCTCTAATTCATCATGCATGAGGGCACCTGAATCCATTGACAAAAGTGTAGATGGATGATAATTTTCAATTGATAAGGTTGTCAACAGAGCCTCCCCCATGATTGTTTTCTTCCTCTCTTCACTTATGTTAGTAATGGAGCTCTGGTTTGCAATCCTACCACTGTTAGAAGAAACCAATTGGCATTTTCACTAACAAAATAAAGGCTCCAAGAATATTCAAAAGAGCTTCAATCAATCCACAAACCCAAATAAGCAACTCATAAACATCTTCATGGTTCAAGAAACCAGAACTTCCAACCACAACAGCTTGGCAACAATGATGAAACGCATTCACAAGAAAGCAAATGGTGACATCGATATCATCACTCTATCAAAGACCTGAAATTAAGCGATGAAAAAATTAGAACCATTGACATATATCAACGACTTCAAATAAGAAATCCAAAATTTAACCCCCCAAGAGAAAGGAACAATCTTGACCTCAAGGCTTTATCACCGACAAAACCCATAAAATGGAAAGATTCATAGAAAGTGGGTTTAGTCATAAAGTATGGTGTAGTTGAAGCTTCAAATTTTAAATGAACCCAAATCAATAGGGATGTCAAGGGTGAAAATCCGAATTCTGTTACATCCTTGCCCTTTCCCTCAGCAACCAAGCGCTGCAGAAGCTGAAAAGGAAAGATAAAGAAAAGAAAAAAGTCGACAAGCCCTAAGAATCTATAGAATTCTCCGATAGCAGCAAATACAAAGCGCATATTCAAAGCGATCAAAATCCAACCCTAACCCTAAAAAAACCAAATTCACAAAAAAATAAAAGTTGATAAAGATTCGACAATTACCTGAAAAAAGAGCCTCCAAATCCCACCCCAAACAGAGACTTCAGCTTCGATCCCCATTTAAGAGAGAGAGAGAGAAGGAGGGAGCAACGAAGTGAACGCAGCGAGACGGAGTTAAATTAAAGGGGTGGGGTGGGCACAAGCTAACTGTTAACTCAAGGCCGCCGCTTGTCAATAGACATCGTTAAATAACGGTGACGGAGTCGGGGTCAACAGAGGCGTCTCCATTGCAACCAATCTGGAATTTGAGATCAAATGTACAACGAAGGAAAGGAGAAGAAAGCATCCACCAAAAGTAAAAAGCAAGCCATTTTGCAGAATTACGAATGTTTTGTAATTAAAAAAATCATAAACTTTATAGTTGACGAAACCAATCAAGTCCAAGTACAATACAGGTTGTATTTATTGATTTACCACAAGCTTACTTGATGTTGTTTAGTGGATAGCTAACGTTAAAAATGGAGTCCGACGATTCTGCTGTCGGGTGTACTTGTTCAATTAAAAACTGATAATTAATTTATTCAGCATAATGTTAAAAAAACCAACCAACAATTTCAGGCTTTTAAATATATTGGAGGTAAGAAGTTAGTTTAGTTATCGGTTAATATGATGAGAAAGGGGATCCCTAAACCAGAAAAAGACGGAAAGCCTGACAACGCCTTATCCCTACGATTTCCGCGTAATGATTGGACCCCACTTAGACTAAGATACAAACACATGAAACAACTACAGCGAACCCAGGAGGTGAGCTCATTCTTGCAACAGCACCTCGTCACCGGCTATTGGATAAGATGCGTGTTACATCCTAAGTCCAGACGATCAGCTTTGGCCAATGCTTAACACGTAGGTTGATATAAGAAAGGCTAATTGACGAAAAAACAAAGCGAAATCTTGCAAGTTGGCGAGTAAAACTCGAAAAACTTGTAAAGTAGGCGAAGAATGCGAGAAGTATCAGCAAAGATCTTGAGAATAAGTGGCATTCGATACGCGTAGGTGCATATTGACAAAAATCTTCGACGAAACATGAGATTCAGATGCGAGGCCGTGCGAATTTGGTGAACTAAGTCATGCGAGATACAAGGATGCGCGAAGGCACGAGTGCGACAAGACAGATAAGCACTTGACTTCGATGAGGCTGGTCGAACGTATGCGAGGTTTTATACTAACTCGGACTCTAACTTGTACTTAGTCATGAAGCAACGAGATTGCACCAGGAGTGAACTTGATCATAGAAGATGGATTTGTCCATGGACGTGCATTGATAGACCTATGTGTGAATAAGCCTTGGTGACTTGAAAAACACATCAGCAATGACGTGGCAACTGTGGGTAATGTAGCACATGATGACGTGGTGAGATCAACTTGAAGATCACATTAGAGATTCATCAAATCTAAGAGATAAAGACCATGTGGGAAAATCATCTGAAAATAGCGGAGATCTTCAAGGATATGGATGCAATATTCCAAGTTGACATGTAATCTTTATTTGATTAGATTCTGATGTATAGAAGAGTCCTAAGAGAAAGGGATGTCTTCCCATTGGTCGGTGTGATGCAGTGTAATCTTTAGTTGATATAAGATTGTAGAGATTCTTAAAGATCTTGAACTTGTTTTTTAAGCAAAAGGACCCTATAAATAGCTCATTAAAATTGAGAGCTAGGAATTCAATCATTGAGTCATTCATTTATTGAGAGAAATCACGCAGAGGAGAGAGCTTTAAGAGTTGAGAGCTTTTGGGGGGATTCTCATTGTAAGGGCTTCGAGTAGGGAGTTCCTTGTAAGTGCTTCGATAAGGAGGTACTTGTATCTTTTGTTAACATTTTATTGAGCGTTAATGAAATACTAGCTTCGACTATATATTATATCTCTTGTAGCTTTCTTTACTATGTTATACACTTGTGTTATTTTGTGTGTGAGAAATACTTTAAACACTTGTGTGCGTATGAGGTGTTCGAGAGCTAATGGATCTGTTCGGCAACATTTACATGAGAAGGCTGAATCTTGTTTAAGTGGACCAAAACAAGATTGTTGTGCGAAAGTAAGCACGACTTATGGTAAAAGTTTGAGTCCAAAGTAGATGTTTATGACAATAGGGGTGAGCATGTATATTATGACATTTTATATAAGATGTAGATAATCATAAAATTCTTTTTCAGGAAAATATTAATTTGGGACACTAGCTAGTGGTAACTGGCTATTAGGATTCTTTTAAACTCAACTTTGAGTTTTTTTGGTTTATCTATGTTATCAATTACAGCGATACAGGTATTGTACAACTCTCAAGGGGTGTGGCTTGATAGTTGAGAGTGAGACTTGATTTCGGTTAGGTCTCAGGTTCGATTCCCTGCTAGCCCCTCTTGTAAGTAGGGTGTTCAAAAAAAAACAAAGGTATTGTACCAAAAAATAGCATGATATTGAACTATTTTGTACTACTTTTTGGTACTAGAAAGTACCAGCCAATACTAAATGGTACTGGTTGGTATCGAAATATTAGTCATTTATTGGATTTAAATGAAAATTTTTCAATATTTGGAGGATTAAATTGAAATTTTAAAAGTTTTAACCCTAAATCTACTCGACCCCAACCTTACCTACGCCAAAAAAACTCTCTCTTAGTAACTTGCTCTCACTCACTCTCCTCTCTCAATTCGTCCGTCAGTTGTTTTTGACACATCTGCCTGCCATCATTCACCAGCCATCTTTTAGATCTCCACTCGTCCCAGACTCCCTGTCGTCATCTTCTTCAGGACCTCTGACATGCATTGCATCTACCCTACTGCCTCTCACTCACTCTCCACACGTAGCTACCCGTCACTGCTCATTAGCCACCATCACAGCAGCCCACACCATCGCAGCAGCTCACATGTCTCACTATCACCACAGAGGTGTAGACACACCACACCCACATTGCAGACCCGTTGTATTCTATAGTCCCATTGATCGTCGCATCCCATGCCCACATTCACAATCACATGACCCATATAGTCACATAACCGTCTAAACTCCAACAGTCCTAGTTTCCAACATCCAGTAGCCTTACAAGTCACAAAAAGTACAGTACGTTAGTTAGGAGACTCATGGGACTCAATCAAGGTTACTAGATTAGAAAGAGCTTTTCAAATATATGGATATTGAATTGTGTATTTGTGTTGTGCATTATATGTGTAATTGTGTATGTTGAATTATTAATTCTTAGTGACTTGTGTTGAATGAAATTGAAGTGTCTCGTGTATGTTGAGTTGATTTGAGTTAGAATGTATTAAAATTGGCAAATGAAAGATTGCCAAATTAAGTTAAGAATTAGGATTTAAGCAACAATGTTGATTAAAATTGATGAGGAAGATAAAATAACGATAATAATGCTTGGTTATTCGAATGTTTTATAATGTCTATTTTATGCACAAAATGAGATTATATTATCACAAAGTATTTGTCAACTTGTCACAAATTTTGTTTTTATACATATTACAAATTGAATTGTATGATTAACAAAATGGATTAGTTTATTCTTGAATTATATGATTACATAAAATAGGTTATAGACTTATAATTGTAAGTTATGGTTAAATTATGTAATCACATAGAATGAGTTATAAACTTATTGTTGTGAATTTATGATTGAATTATGTAATCACACAAAATAGGTTATAGTTATGAGTGTATATGGTTGAATTATATATTAATATAAAATGAGTTATATAAGATATATGTTTGTTGTGTTAGTTTTAAGTTGAACAATATACATCTTGTGATAGTACTTGATAATGAAATTAAGTGGGAAGAACACTTCATTTCGATATGAAGTCATTAATTTTAAAAAATTATTTTATTTATTCTAAAAATAAATGGAGGAAGTTCAAGTATTCCTAACAATTCAACAACTTTAAGTTTATTAGGCTCATGATAGATTGGTTCCTATAATGAAGAATCATATTATTTGGCTGCATTGCAACAAACATTTAAAAGGTGGGAGAATCATAAAATTAAAGAAGCATTTGGCTAGGACTAAAGTTGATGTGGAACCTTGTAAAAAAGTGAGTCATGATGTAGAATGACTAATGAAGACTTTGTTTGAAGAGTATCAACAAGGGAAAGATATAAGACAAAGAATGAACTATGAAATTGGTAGTAGAATTTCATTTTTTGCTGGTCAGGATAATACTGGGGATGTTAAAGGTTGTTGTATTTGATGTGAAGAAGAGAAGAAGGTATGTGTCTAACTTTTTTGCACCAGGAACAATTCTTGGAAATCAACATTCATTTCATAGTGTCTTACAATCTAAATTAAGAAGCGACTTATAATGTGGATATGACAATGGCTAGATGATGGTATGATTTAGGTATAACATTTAGTCTTATTATTATCAGCCTATAGTAGATGTTATTGCCTCTTACGATTTAGGATATAAAACTCCTTCAATTGATGACTATAAAGATAAACTTTTGAGTAATTCTATTTATGATATAAACAGTTATTTGGATCAAAGAAGAATGATAGAGGTAACTTATGGGTGTTCTGTTGGGTCCCGAAATTTTTTTTTATTTTTTTTTATTTTTCTCTTTTGTTTACCTATTAATTCTTTCTTTTAAATTGTTTAATATTTTTAGGAGGTAGTATTAAAAAGTGGAATTAGGAATTTGAATTAGACTAAGTGTTAGATTATTAGCTTTGGGCTTGTTATGGAAGAGGAGAGCTATGGGCTTTTAGAATCAAATGGAATGAAGAAGGAGGATTAGAATGAATGGGTTTAGTGTGTAGTAGGGCTTATTAATAAGGAGAGCCCATAAACCAAAACTATGTAGTTTTGGAGTAGGTTTTAAGTTAGAATAAAATGAATAATAAGAAGGAAAAGAGGAGAAGTGGGAAGTGTCGTATGCCTTAAGAAGAAAGGAAAGAAAACATGAACTAGAGGAGAAGAAGAGGAGGAGATCGTCCAAGGCTTGAGGGGAGGAGAAAAGTGAAGAAAAGGAGGAGAAATCAAGTGCTAAGGGTAAGTTTTCATCTTCCCCTAAGCTAGATTCGAAAATGGGGTAAGATGGAAGATAGGGTTTGTATAAAGAGTGAAGAAAGAGTTAGATCTATAGGTTTCTATGATTTTTAAGCTAGGGTTTTGGTTATTCTAGCTTAAATGAGCTATGGGTAGGTTAGGTTTGAGGTTAATGTTAGCTTTTGTTTGATTCTTAAATGTTTCGACTTTTCCGATGAGTTTCAGAATTAAATAGAAATGTGTTTGGCTTGAAGGAACTCAAGAAAACCCCACTCAAGACAAGGAGGAAGGGCAATCTTGATTTCGGAATCCGACGATAGGTGGGTAACATTTTTATAGTTGTTGTGTGGTGGGCAAAGCCCTATGTGTGCTATCTTTGTGATAATATGTGTATATTGAAAATGTATTCCGTTGATTAGAAAGAAAAGAACGAAACTTGAATGATTTGAAAGAATGAAAGAAGCATAAAATGCTACTTTTGTGTATGATTATGTGAGCATAACTTGGTTGTGTTTGGGCGAGAG
>JANZXV010000212.1:14416373-14433354 GCA_027576455.1 Erythroxylum roigii | reverse complement strand
CAAGTTCAATAATAAAAGTATGAGTGTGTTTACGTATTGTTCAATCTTCATCTTATCTCATCTCCTTCATCTTCTTTATCTTCAAAAATTCCAACAAGTTTAGTGACATTCAAGGATTACAAAAGAGGCTTGAATACGACATAAACTAAACATTCTAGACTTTATCAAGGTATTGCTTATTCTGGAAATTTGGGTTTTTGTAAACTAATTTGGAATCTAATATGTTGCACAAGCTATTTAGGGAAAGTGTCTGGAGTCAATTGCCCAAATGCTTCTATTCTTGATGAAATCGTTATGAAATGCCTGTAATTTTTCTCGTTATGATAGTTGTATAATTGATCTTTTAACCGGATATTACAAATGTATCTCATATAAAAATTACTATTTTGATGCTAATTATAACATATTATATTTAGAGTAATCCATTCGATAATACTTGAATACGGTATAAATTATATGGAGATTTAAGGAAATCTCCGATCAAAGTAAACTATAATTTGAAAATGTTGTTTTCAAATATCAATATAATAAATTACTAATTAGCATGTATGAACACAATTAAATTTAAATAGAATATAAATTATTTCCATGTTTTATGTCCAATTAGAATATTAGATAATAAAATGATTAAATTTTGTGTTTTAACAATACATGGTCTGTTTAATTCAAATAACTTTGGCATTTCTAATATTAAAGTAGTTATGACATATTGCTAGATGTCAATCTTGATATATAATTATAAACTGCTTAATTAGGAAATTAAGGTTAAATTAAAAAGAGTTTTAATTTATTTAATCATAATTATAATTTATAATCTTTACTAATATATTAAAAACCTAATGGATCACACATAAAGAACTGTTAAAAGAAAATGATTATTTTATATTATGATGAACTTAATTGGAAAGTTTTAAAAAAATATAATTAATATTAAATTGTAATTGTATTTAGGGTTAGGCTTTAATTATAATTAAGAATTTAATTTTAATTAGAAAGAAAACATAATGTGCTTTTTATAAATAAGAAAAATATCATAGAGATATCACTCCTTCCTTTTCCTCTAAAAATTGTTTGAGTTCTTTTTCTCTACTATGTAAATATCGTTAGAAGTTAAATATGTGAATAACTTGTGGCTAACAACTCCAGAATTTTTTTTGTAGGAATTTTTTTGTAGGAAACCAAATTTAATACAGTTTAACCTTTTAAATCTAATTTGTATTTTTAAAATTATTTAATTAAAAATTTTGAGAGAAAGTTATAACATAATGATTTTTTAATTACTCATAATTTGATCAAAAGTTTCCAAATATTAAATAGGTCATAAAGCACACAAATTTATCACTGCGTTGATACACAATTTTGTCATAGCAAGCAACAAAACACTAATACTCACTTCTTAAAAAATGCACTAATATTATTCTTATGATTGTAAGATAATTTACAATTCTTATTTGGATATAAAAATTTTAACAATAAATTATATATATATATTCTCTTAAATATGAATTTAGTAAATTAATAGATAATTTTCAAATTACTTATTTAATAATTAATAATTTAAAATTAATCGACAAATTTAATTAAACTAGAATTAAAAAAACCTACATATTTCTATTCTTTAGGGCAATAACACACGATTTTGTCACCAAATTAGTGTAGGATACTCAAATCTGTGATCTAAGAGTTCTATAAAATATTTTTTTTATGAAACATCGTAAACCAAAGATAAGTTAGTATAGGAGTGATGAAAACATTTTGCTAATTTTTCTCATAAGCACAAGATCCTTTTGGTCTCCATGTCATCTCAAATGGAACCTAGAGATTATTCGGAGGTAGTCAAGGATGAATAACGATGTAACGCTATGACTAAGGAGATTGAAGCTTTAAAAGCTAACAGGAGACCTAGATAGTGGAAACACTTCCACCTGGTAAAAAAGCCAATCAATTGTAAGTGGATCAACAAAGTTGAGTACAATTTCAATGACACAATAGAGTGATACGATAGGTGAGATATGTGGTGAAGGGCTTTACACAAGTTGAGGGTTTGATTTTCATAAGACCTTTGCATTAGGGGCAAAACTAATTACAATATGAGTATTTTTGGTAGTATCAAAGGGGTAGGGATTCTACCATATAGACATTAACAACGCTTTCCTTCGTGATAATCTAGGGGAAGAATTCTACGTGAAACTCCCACCTAGATTTCACGCACGACATGTTGCAAAAGTCAATTTACAATCTTCGTCTTGTAAAATTGGTTCTTCAAGTTAAACATGGCCTTATGTGAGTATGGATACATCCAATTACTTGCGGATTATTCGCTATTTAGTTAAAATAAAGGCAACAAATTAATGGGATTATTGGTGTATGTGGATGATATATTCCTAGTTGTGAATGATAGGGTAAGTTGTGGGGATTTCAAGCAATACTTGAACGAGTATTTTCACACTAAGGATTTAAAGGCGTTGAAATATTTCTTGGACATTGAGGCGGCGCGATTGTCACGAGTCCAGATTTTCTGTCTAATATTATGATATTTTATTGTGTCCAATAAATCTCAGTCATTTATTTATGTAGGTCTTGCATAAAATTTGCGTGAGTCCCACAAAATAAATGACTAAAATTTTATGAGTCAGAATAAAACTGAATAATATTGAAGATCTAGAATTTGATTGCCACATGGGTTGTTCACGTGTCATCAAAAGTACGCCCCGGATATAGTGATAAAGAGTGGCCTTTCAGGATGGTGTCAAATCTAGTCGATTTCCCGATATAGCAAGGATAGAGACTAGCACTTAAGATGGAGAATAACATGGATGATGCATCAAGTTCTAGAAGACTAGTTGGACATCTCATATACTTTTTTTCTTTAATTGCATTGTGCTTGGAGTTTGTTATCAAGGCAACTCAAACCTAATAAATCATCGAATCTGCTATCTGATATTTTTCCGTTTCAATCCCCTTGTACAATCTCTTGTTTTTTTCCCTCCATATTGACCACTACTCGTATAGAAATATCTTATGATGTGCATGCCCTATCTCAATTTGCACAAGCTCCTTGAAAAGAACACCTTGAAGCAACTATAAGGATTGTGAGATATATCAAAGGTTGCTCAGGATAGAGAATTTTAGTCCAAGCTGATAGTGACGACTCGGACTAGGCACGATGTTTAATGACGAGGTGATCTATTACAGGATATATCATTATGCTTAGACATTCATCGATATCTTAGAAGATGAAAAAACAGAGTATCGTGTCATAATTGTCTACTGAGATTTGAGTATTATGGAATGGTTGTGGTCGCCAGTAAACTAGTTTGGTTGAAGTCACTATTAGCATCTTTTAAAGTAGCTCATGATGGGCCATGAATTTATATTGTCATAGTTAGGCAACTATTCACATAGTTATGAATCTAGTTTTTCACGAAATTTATTGCCTTAATAATCCTGTGTTATTCAAAAGTTGCTAAAAAAATCTTGACATATAAAAATTAGCAAAAAAAACTCTGAGTTAAAATTTTATTAACTCACAACTCTTTAACAACACACGGCTAAGGGTTTTTTTTTTTGCAGCAAAATTGAAAACATAAGATTAATAGAGTAACATTTTATATCTCAAGATTTAATTAGCTACTTTCGTATAACACAGAGGTCGCTAGAGCAATTTTGTCCATGTGCTAAGCGTTACTTTCAACCAAACTTTAATTTCAATGTATATATGGTCCTGTTTAGATATGACATTTCCTAACTTAAAGTCAATTTTTTTTTATTTTATGAATAATTTCTACTAGTCATAATGAAAGTACACAGTGGCCGAAGACTTAATAAACGTCGATGTAGAATTTAATCCCTTAAGACCAACTTTTTTAGACTTTCCTAGTAACCAAACAGAACAAATAATAAAGTAACTAAGAAAAAATAGTGGCGGATCTTCATTTACATAAAGAAAATTTCATCTATTGTCGTTTAAGCTTGTGTAAACAGAATAAATAATAACATCATCTTTCTTAATCTGTGCTGGATTATTGAATTAGCATCTTAAATAATTCCACCGATCTGAGCATTGTGTTTCAATAAATCTTATTTTGTTGAAATTTTGATGTGATATGTTTTAAATAGGTCACTTGTCAATTACCTAACTTAGGTTCAGTATTTTAAAATTCCTTACTCCCAATTCTGACTTCCAAAATTAACATGCTATATCTTATTTTCAAGATACTTTCTTCCTCTACAACTTTCTAGAAGATCATTTGAGTCAATTCAAAACACAAAAATTCCTAATTTAGCTTCCAAGCATAATACTCTCAAAACTACACTTAGGGCTAGGTTCCAACAAAATGCACAATGAACAACCAACATTCAACAGGTCATAACTCTCAATATACATATCGAAAAATTACAAAATCAGTGGCAATGGAAAGATAACATGATAGGCTTCAACTGTCAAGAGATCAATTCCACAAATTCACCCTAAATCCATCTAGAAAAATACATCAAAGTTTCAGATTACCAATTTTGGATACTGTTCACACAACCCCTATACTTCACTTTCAAGACAAAAATTTAACCTTTTCAAGCTACAATTAGACAGCACTTATTTCACAAGAAATTGTAGCCAAACAACTAAAGATTAATTTGGTCCAAACCTCACCTTAATAGCATAACCACATAATTAGTTATGGCAAAAATATTGAAACATGATCAACTTGCATTTTCCAGCTTTGCTACTAAATCTATAGTCTATCACTTCCAATACCAATTACACATCAATAAGCATTCTAATGAGACAAGAAGGCAGCCAATAGGTCCTCAACCTTCACTTAAGCACCTAGCCTTAGAAATGGCAGCATACACACATTTAGTTTTCCTTAAATTTCCATTAATCTAACCTTACAAATCTCCATCCTAAAACCAAGTCAAAACCAATCTAATTCACTCATCATCAACAACCATGAATTTGTACCCAAACAATCAAGCCATGCTTTATGAAATTAATACCCAATACATCATAACTCATGCACAATCATTCTCATTTAATACATCAAACTACCAATTCATTCATTAAATGAATAATTAAAGCTCAAAATAAAAACTTACCTACTAAGCTTCCAACTCTTCAATCCTTCACTTAATACTCAAATCATAAACTCCCACTCATACCACTCTCATACACGACACTCACCATAGGGAGGCAAAAGGTTTTAAGCTTGCATGGCATGTAAAGAACTACTTAAGGTAGGAGAAGAGTGAGTTAATTATAACCAATAAAGAAAGCAATAAAGAAGAAGGAGATGGGAGGGTTTCAGATGGATGAAGTAATTAAGTAATAAAACTCCTCTTTTTCATTCTTTAAGCAAGGAACAACTGAGAATGCTTGAAGCATTAAATGAAGGCTTGATGTGTCACTAGGACACTTGCCTATGGTGATGAGGAAGAAGACAAATAAGGAAAAAGACAAAAATAACATTTAATAAGATTAAACCCTAATAAAATGAATATTTGACCCGTTCAATTCCAATGGCCCTAATTTCAAGTCCAAAATAATGCACCCAATATTGTAGTGCCATTGGACAGAAATTTTCGATACCGAAAATCAACCGGTTCGCCACTTGGGGATTTTTTCGGTCCGAAAAGTTTTCCCGAAAAAGTCTCGAAAAATTCCTAAAATTTCCTTAAAATATAAAACACACAAAACTCACTCCAAATTAATTTTTTAAACACAAATATCACAATATTCACAACAGAATTTCATTTAAGCACAAATACCGGGAATGTCATGAATGCGTGTACAGTTATTTTTCATGTGCAAAAATTTCACTGTTCACAAATAAGAATATGCATGAAAATGTTCAATTAGTCCTAATCACTCTCACCCAATTCCGAATTACTATTCTACCCTTCCCGTCGGGGGTGGGATGTTACATTATCTATATGAAGCAACCTACTGGCTTCATAGATAAGCAGAAACCAAATCATGTTTGCTTGCTAGAAAAGTCTCTATATGGCTTAAGGCAAGCTCCTAGGCAATGGAACAAGAAGTTTCATGAGGTGGTGACAAAATTGAGGTTCAAAAGGAGTGCCTATGACTACTGCCTATACTACAAGGACCCAGAGAAAGAGGAAGTGATCTATATGCTTATGTATGTTGATGATTTAATCATCATAGGAAAGCTAATGAAGAAAATTCAAGAAGTGAAAGATGCTTTGAAGAAGAATTTTGATATGAAAGATTAGGGGAGAGCCAAGAAGCTACTGGGAATGCAGATCATAAGGAATGAGGTTGAAGGGAAACTACGGTTGATACAAAGTGATTATATCAAGAAAGTCCTATCTATTAATCGTAGGTTTTGTTTTTCTTTAACCTCTCCCAGAAACTATTAATCGTAGGTTTTGTTTAACCCAACTTTTCCCTTAGGTTTTGTTTGATCAAGATATAATCGTTAATTAAACCTAACCACCGAATAACCTAGGATATGATCTCTAGATTTAATTAGGTGGTAGCATTACGAATTAGGAAAACTGATTAATCAAGACAACAGCCACATACGATGTGTCATTTAACCTAGGTCATGTTATTCCTAATGATTACGAATCATTAGTCGCTATACATAAATTTCAACATAACAATTATGGATTGTATTGAAATTCTAGCAGTGAGTTTGAAATTAACAATTCAATGAACGCATTAAAATTAGCAATTCACAATACCCAACGGGTTTATACACAAATAACCGAACAATAACGAAAATTCGATTATTCATACACAATACCCAAATCAATTAAAATAGGATAACACAATCAATTTCTAATGAGAGAAAGAAACAACAAAATAATAATATAATCACTTAACCCAGGTCGTTGGTGTCGATGTTACCTCTGAACCGGCATCGGGACGTCTAGCTTTTCATGGGTCTTTCTCGATAAATTGCTTCAACCCCCATCTTAATCCCTAGCCAAAAATTCTCTAGTTCTTCACTGCCCAAAGCTTCACTCCACTGTTCATCGATTTGACAATTTAATTCTCCAACCCTTAAAATTACCTTCTGCCCCTGCACTTCACATCGCTGCTTCTGGGGCACAGCTTCAAGCCAATGCAGCCGCAAACTGAAGCCGCAGCTGCTCCTCCTCTGGCCAAGCCGCACGCTCCGCACGTCTCTCCTCTGCCTGCGCGCTACAGCACCACTCGTTCACGTCCCCCTCGCGTCTGCGCTATTCCCTTCTTGCTTGCTGCCTCCACTTAACAATTTAATTTTGCTCTGCTTCTTTCTCCTGTGCGCTGCCATTTAGCTCCTCTTCTTTGTCGCCTACCTTCAGCTGCTTTCACGCTGCAACGTTCATGCTGCAATAACTTATTAATTTTTTATTTTTTTCATTTTTTTAAGCAAGCATTTTAAATTCTCCTATTTTGATTTTTCTTGCCTTTCTTTTTTTTCTTCTTGCTCCATGAAGACAAGTAAAAATAAATCTTCAAAAAATGACCAAAATGTAATGCTTCTGATTCACTTTACTTTCTGTGCTCCCAATTGTACCTAAAATCACATATGAATTAAAGTGAGTATCTTAAGCATTTTTATGTCAATAATTGCTAAGTGTAAATAATTAAAAATATCGACAATTAAACACATATCATGGTGCCTAAACACAACCCTCGTGCGATCGATATCCACTTTCATCTACAAGTACGAGCCACATACTTGCAGTTTTGAGTGTAAGATTAGTAGTGTGTTTTGCACTTAACAAGTTTTTGGCCCCGTCGCTGGTGATTGATTGTTTAGCATCTTATTTAGTTTGGGTTACTTTGATTTAAGAGTTTTTGATACTTTTTCTTGTATCTTTGCAGGTGCATGAATGCAAGGAACGCGTGAAGGAATACTGAATTTCGTGAAGAAGAGTTAGTAGCTATCACAAGGCACGAACGACAATTAAGAAGAGCGAAGCACCAAGACATTATACAAAGAAATATGGCAGAAGAAGGAGAACAAGGAGGGGCTGAAAGGACATTGATGGACTTTATGAGACTAGGATTCAGTCCTCAAGGAGTTGCAAGGCCAACGATTCAAGCTAACAATTTGGAGATCAAGCCGACACTCCTCAACATTCTTCAGAGTAAAGTGCAGCTCTATGGGTTATCTAATGATCCTAATGCCCATCTTGTCAATTTTTGTGAAGATATGTGACACTTTTCGATTTAATGGGATGTCTGACGATGCCATGAGAACATAAAATGCCAGCAAACTCAAACTTCTAACAGCTATAATGGACTTCATCATTTGATGAATCATAAGTGACCATATTAGAGTAGCTCTTCCCTACAAGAGTGATTTCATATTTTGTAACTATACCATCTTCACCGCAGAGATAAAAACTAGAATCATGATAATGATTCCATTGATCTTGAAAACATTTAAACACTTCTAGTGTGTAGATAATAGCTGCATGCTTTAAATTTTAAACAGGTGCTAACAATGCTGGAGTGCTTACATTACTTTTAAAATCAGCTTTTGACTCATCAAATCGACGATCATTAATAATCCTATGGAAGTGATTAAAAATTGTAAAAAGTTATGCTAATAACTCATGTACCTTTTTACAATGCTATTCATGCTCTCACTTCCTTAGGTGGTGGTCATATCTGCACAAGACATTTGGTGTCCATAAACCAAAGCTCATTTTTCCTTTATATGAAACATACGTTTCAACCAATCATTATCTTGAAGTTCATATTTTTGCAGCATCTTATTCCATACATTGGAAAAATCTTTTTCTTCAAAGTCATATATGCATGAGCTAAAATCTCGCAAAAAATCTTTAAATTGAGAAAAAACACCACTCAATGGATTGCGGCATTTTAATAAATGTGACAGATACAAAGTCGATGATGAGCTTCAAGCTATCTTGAAATTAATGTCTTTGTTATCGCCGCATCCTGATCAGTAAGAATAGCTAGGTTTTTTTTCAAACATGGCTCTAGCAAATGTGTTGAACAACCACTCAAATATAAGATCAGTCTCATCATATAGTAATGCAACACCAAAAACTGTTGTTTGCTTATGATGGTTCACACCTACAAATAAAGCAAGTGGATGACCCTCACCATTTTTCTTATAAGTAGTATCGAAGCAAACAACATCACCAAAGTCTAACTAATCATTCCTTATCTTTGCGTCTGACCAAAATATATTAGTTATCAAATCATCTTCATCCACTTGAATGGCATAACAGAAATTAGGATCTTCAAATTGCATTTTATACAAATATTCTAACATGCCTCCTGTATCTCCCTTTTCCATATCTCTTGTTCTTTTAGATCTTAAATAATTCTTGTAATCCTCCAGAATAAAACCAAGATTATTTCTCCCACTTGCTTGTCTCACCATAAGATTATGGGATGCTTTTGATGGAATTCTCACATCATTAGCCATTTGAATTTGCATTGCTGCAGCTGAAGATATATTTTTGTAACTTCTATGCAAATGTGTTTTGTTATGACTTAAAAGATAGTGATTGTGATCCTTGACAAATTGAATCACTTGAAATTTTCAAGTTTTCATACTATTAACTTTCATTCTTGCCTCACAACCAAATCTTATTTCTGAACGTGGAGCTTTTACATGCACATCTCTTTTATCAAGCATCCTTTTACCTTCACCACTACAACAAAAAAGCCTACAAATCAATTTACCAGATTTATCTTTGTGACTTTTGTTTCTTCTTATTCTAAAGCCGACATGTTTGCCATAAATTAAATAAACTTGATAAGTTTCTTCTTCTGTCTCAAACTCCATGCCAATTTTCGGTATTAACTCTCTTGGAATAAATGAGTGGACTTTGTTCGAATTCTCCACCAAATCAGTTGAATTCATATTACTACTTTCATTGTCAATGCCAATATCATTCTTATGCTACTGCTCCTCAATTTCATATTCTAATTGATGGTATGGAGTAAATCTACCTTCTATTTCTACACCTGTCAAATTCACAAATGAAGTATCATTATTGCTTTGTTTTCAAATAAAATTATTAACACAACAAAAAAGGAGTATTCACAAAATATTGGGAGGTATTTTAATTTGCTCTGCATACCTTATTTAATTCCTATAACATAAAAGTGATTGGATAATGAAAGATTTCATGTTGTGCAGTTATATGTTCTCATATTCTCCCTAACACACACCTGAAAACATTCGTAAATTCTTCCCGGTAAATGAATAATATACTTTAAAAGGTCTTAACCAGAAGTTAATATTATCACCAATAAACTTGGAATGAAATGTTTATATTTCAAATTAACTAATCTAACATTATACATTAATTATCACTCACATAGATGTATAAACAGAAACTATAAACATAAACAAAAGAAGTTAGAAACAAATGATGTCCATGCATGAAAAGAATCAAAATATCTTCAAAACCTACCTTCAAGAAAAGCATAAAGACTATCTTCAGTTGAAGAACCACTAGGGCAAGCACTAAAGTAGCTTATATATCTCCAATTAAATTTAATAATAAAAGTAAATTAACAAAATTATGTCTTCCAAGATGCAAATGGATCAGCAATAGAGTCATATTATAAAGACTTCAAAAGAGGCAGACATTAAAGGGGGCATTAACAAAAAGTTGGTTTCGGGTCTGCTCAGTCATTTCCTCAAGAATTGCTTAGAGATAGAGATACAGAGAGAGTGGATGATAATAAAAAACAAGTAAGAAAATCTATAGATGAAAAAACAAACAAAACTTACATAAGAAGATACTTGAAATTCATCAAAATATTATCTTTCTTCCCCTGTCATTGATGTCATCTTCTACTTCTTTACTCTACTAAATATGACAAAAAGTTAATTTACTTTGTGAGAAGGGGAAAAAACTTTAAAAGATACGAAAATCGGACAACAAACAAGTGCAGAAAGAAACAAGTTAGATGGGCGAAAAATAAAGATTGCTTTGCAAATGACACACAACAGTCATTTGTTGTTTCTATGAATAACACAATTATCTTTTACAGTCATCATCATTATGGTACTCTTGTATTATTTGTAATGAATATATTAATATTGTATTTTTGTAATTTGCTATTAATACAATAATGATTTAAATTTTCATTTTAATTGGTTAATGCATAAATAAATAAATAAACAAAATTTTACCGCTAATATCCACTCTTTTTTACATTTATTTCTTAATTTCAATTATTATATTTGATGCTAACGTTACATTATACTAATAATTATATTAATTAATTTAAAATGCAATTTTGATTGATTGGCACAACAATCGTTTTTATTTTGACAAAATTTGGAGTTGGTATTTTCCACAAAAGTGTTGTTGTTCTTCCACACCTTGGTGACATGTTTTGTTTCGTAGAAGAGGAAAAATATAGGTTAATGAAGGCAAAATTTATCACACCATCTTTAGAAGATTAAGGAGATACCCATATAAAAGATATACATCCCTCATCTGCCTGTTTAACCCTTTCAATTTGTCATATCCTAGTTCTTCTCCTTCAACATATTAATTTCAGAACACATTAATTTTAGGCGAAGAAAAGTCGTAGCCGTGACTTAGCTTGCACGGCTGTGCAAGTGCAAGAAATTACAGTCCGGAAGAATGAAGAATGAAATTTGATACACGTTTATATAAAGCAAGTTTGTGGAGACAATAAATGATATTGAAATGCAAAAGAAAAAAGCTACACTATATTATAAAATCAAGAGATTATAATTCCTTGCAAAGTAAACATCCACGTCGCTAGAGTAAGCTTACTTAGGTTATATCCTCCAAAATTCTGGGAATATTTTTCTCATTTACAACTTTGAGAATACCTATGAATTTATAATATCAACTTTTTTAAATCATTGCTACATGCTTCATCGTCATTCATGATCCGTCGTCATCCCTAATTCTGAGATAAAATTACAGAAGGCTATATCAAAGAATGTATTCATCACTCAATTTAGCTCAATAATGTAATCATCCGAAAATATCACATAATTTGATGTGGCCGAGATTAGGAAATCTGGATATTACAAGGTGTAAGAAGGTGACGAAGAGAGACGAGACGGTGAGGATTGCTTCTTTAGTGTTGAAAAGAAAATGACAGAGGACATCGGTTGAGATCGGCTTGACTCATATGCCACAAATTTTGGAAGAGTAACATAGTACTTAAAATTTAAGAAAAAACGATGATATATTTCAATTAGACAGAGGATCTGTACTCCTCCACATCTCACGTTCATAATTCACGTAACACGCTCGCACAAGACTAAGCATCTAGATATGAGAGTATGAAACGTTTACAGAGATCTAATTTGCTCAAAATACACATCCATCTTAAGTTGCAATTTGCACTCAGACATAGTAAATTACATATACTTGACTCGCACAAGTAGAGAACACGAGCAACAGTCGACAATCTGGCACGGCAGATTCATGATGGCATTTGAAAAATCAAAGAAAGAAAATTGTGTCAGTTTCCTCCCAAGGCAGCAACATTTGTCAACCCCAGTTCAACGAGAAGGGGATTAAGGCCAGGTTCTCCCAACAGACTGAATGCAGTGTATCCATAATATGAATGGTACAGATCAGGTAGATCATCTGGGAATTTACTGAAACCGCCATACTAGTGCAAGAACAATTACAAGAATGAAGTCAGGATTCAATAAAATCCTAATAATTTCTGGAGAGCCAAGAAATATGTCAAGAAAGAAATACAATACAATTCCCATAACAGACTAAAGCACAAACACAACCGCACTTTAGCCTCATGTTTCTCTTTTGGTTCCGTTTCTATTAGTTGTTGTAGAGAAACTAACCTATAGCTTTGATCTATGGGAGTTCTTCAATAATTTTAAAGGTTGAATATATCATTACTTCAATAAATCAACACCTACTGAATTCATTTAAGTAGTCACATATCAACCACATGCAAGGTGGATGGGCATTAGCACCTGAGATTGACAAGTTAACAAAAATCCACGCAATGCTTTGCCATCAATCAGTTCGTGACCTCCTAAGATCCTTAAAACTGCACCAACCCTGTAGAGATGCATCGCCATTAGCACTCGCATTGAGAAAAACTTCAAACTACTGAATAAAATGTCCTCAAGATACTCTTGCACTTACCAAAATGCATAACATGTGTCACTAGGCTTGTTTGGTCTACCATGAAATCCTCCATCAGCTGCTTGCCTCTGAGGCAGATAAGATTTTAGTTATATTAACAACTGCACCAAGGAAAACCTATAGTAATGAAGTATACAAGCTCAGAAAGCAACTAGCAACTGGCAACTAATAATTTGAAACACTCTTTAGATATCAAAGATCCATGCATGTTTCTTTACTGAATTCTTAAATCCATGGTTTTCTGGTCCGGTGTTTCAAGCTTTTATAAAATCTGCAGATGTAGTAGAACAAAGAATAATATCAACCTGCAAGCACCATTCCAACAACAATGGAATGTCTAGAATGCAAGATAATGTGCTTTTAGACAGAAGATCATCTTCAATAAATCCCATTAAACGAAGAGATGCAACAGCACAGAATGTTCCACCACCTGTCAACTAAAATGAACGTCATAGGTAAATAACATTGAAATAATCAATCTAGTAGAAAGAACTAATATGAGTAATAAAGAATGAAAGCACTCTTAAGGGGAATAGATTGTATGTATGCCCCAATTATGACATTACCCTCTACATGTACAAGTTAGAGCACATGCTAGGTGTCACACATTGGCTTTTCAACTCACCATGAGATTCAGAACCAGGAACCATCCCAAAGCCACCATCGTAGGACTGTAAAAGACCAATACATAATTAAATAGAACTCTTCATAGAACAGTTGATTCAATGGAAGAGAACATGAAGTGAATCCAGAAATAATTTAAGAGAGCAAAAGGGAAAATAAGGGGGCTAAATGGAAATAATTTAAGATTGAACCAGAAAGAAACCGTAACCTGGCATTTCAAGATGTAATTCTTTGCTTTCTCCTTATCAATGCCACTCCAATCCTCCAACATAAAACAGATGGCCACTGAGAAGAAATAGCTTTAAGAATGTTACATCAGTTTTAAACATCAAAAGTTCCATCACAAATTAGATTCTCACCAGCACAGTATATGAATCGAAGATCAGTCTCTGCTCCAATATGAACAGGCAAAAAACTGCAAAATTGAAGTAATAGATCACAATAGATTCACTGCATAGCATCAACTGAAAGGTATTGAAGTTTTCGTCTGATCTGATCCATATGTTTTACTAGCTTATACAACTTTTTTCACTAGCACTAGTTAAACATGTTATGACAATATCAAAAGTATACACTTGGCTAAAAGAGAGAAACGAGATTAAAGGTAAAAGATAGTATGTCGATACATAAAAAAGGCTGATTACATAGTTGGAGACCTTAAAGCATACCTTCCATCAGGCTGCTGAAGGTTTCTCATTGACATCAATATCAATTTGGAGTCCAAATTTGACAGATTATAGCCAATAGTCTGTAGTATAGCTATCGCACAATAAGTGCTAGCCAAATGACTATGGTTATGAATCAGAACCTAAGCCAGATCAAACAGGACTAGTTATGGTTACAGTTACCGAAGAACTTAAAGCAGTTTCCTTTATTACAAAAGGAAAATGATAAAATGTAGGTACAAGCAGGAAACCATAGACCAGTTCAATTCCACAATACCCCATCATTGTTTGGGGGAAATTGAGAAGATCTGGAACCATTAAAACCATAGAATTGACCTGCATGTAGTTAACAGCTGGTTTTTAATCCTTTATTATCAGTTATTAAAGACAATACATATAAATGTGAAGCACAACAACACTAATATTCCGCATGAAAACTATGCAAGAGAAACATATAATGCTAAAATTGCAAACAATCAAATCAGACAATAACCACAGGCAATTAAGTTTATACCATTGCTTAATTCATCTTTATCCGCAGGGCGAGCCTGGAAGGATAGAACCCAATTAGCAACAGCATCCTTGTCAACCTATAAAACAAAAACCATCAGGACTGCATCACTTTTTTTTTGAAAAGAAGAATAGATTTAAAGAAAGCACTGCATCACTTCTTAACTCAAGAATCAGTAAATTTAAGCATAGAGTAAAAAATTAATCACTGCCTACTGCAATAGATTCCTTCTAGATCCACGTAAAAGGTTCAAAATTCCAAACTTCCTTATCAAGAAATGCGTTTAAGTGATATAAACCAACTGAATCATCGAATTGCAGTCATCTAAATGATTATTACATACTTGAAACAGTGCCAGTTTGCATTCGGAAATCAAATTCCAATATTTTCTCAGTAACAAAACGGAAGGGGTAAGCGACGGAGAGAGTTAAACAAAGCTATGAAGAAAGGACTTACGCAGTCAATAGCGCCGAGAATGTCTAGGCCAGAGATGGTAAAGTAGGCAAGTGTGAGACGATTGATCTCCTGCGTTTGGTAATGATACGGCAACATCTGATACATCATCTGCAAGAATGTTAAGTGTTGATCTCTATCAAACGTGGTGGACGGCGACTGCAAAGGATAGAGATCGTCGTCTTCTGATGATACATGGTCGAGCTCCAGTGAAGTTTTAGATCCAGCCATGAGTTGAACAGAGCAAGTAGAAGTAGTTTAGAGAGCTGAGGTTTGAAGACGAATGACTTGGTGACTTTCTAACTAGGAAAAATTGGTGCTAAGCTGCTTGAAGAAAGCCCATACCCCATAGGCATAGGCATGCTTTTTTCAATTAAGATTAGGCCTAAACAGATCCATCGCCAGCCACTGGACTCTATATCTTTACAGAACCCAATTGCCGTTGTGGTCTTTGGAAGATGAATGGCCCAAATGTCTAACGTCTTTTCTTTGGTAGAGATAACAAATTTGCATCCTTTCAGTTATCACTTCAAATAATAAATTATAAGATGTCACGTTCAAAATAAATACATACTAATTTATGATACAGAATTAGACAGACAGTTAGAATAATTAAGAAACAATGGACCAAGCGAAGCTTGGCTTACCTTGCCCTTGGTGGATGCAGACGTAATAAATATAGGGAAAAGAAATGTTCCAAATTCTCAGTCCATTATAAATGGAGGAATGTTCAAGTTTTCACTCTATTATAAATGTAAAAGCTGGAGGAAAACGAAAGGATGCTCATTTCTGCCTGGAACCAATATAATGTAATGTTCGCTAAGAGGACACGTATAATAATATATGTCACACACACATAATGTTCACCCAATCCATCACTTTTTGTCAAGACACAATGTAAGATCTGCATTGACAAGTCAAATTAGTTTGCTTTGATGTGAAATTCATCCTTATCCATCGCAAATAAAATTGGAGTTGGCATCAAGTTTCAATCTTAAACTGCAAAATTTTAGGTGAACATCATTCCTGATGGTTGAGATTCTTAGTATTTTAATCACTCCAATACATTTTAAGAAGCATTCTCATCATTAACTCAAACCGTTTACAACTTGCTTTATGATTAGTTGATCATTGAAAAATACGGGACTACGACTATGCCGATATGAAAAAGGCTTCTTAGGTGTTTTGAGCTAGCTTTTGGATTGCTTGGCTAATATATATATACACGTATGTATGCGTTAGTTCGGATTGACTATTGTGACACTCCCGACTTGGCTAAATCGAGCTAATGCAATTGTTTTTTAAGCTCTTCCCCATTTTATGTCCCTCTTCATCCATCCATTTATTAATATTAGGGATGATAATGGGTAGGGTTTGGTTCTGGTTTTACTCTACCATATCCATATTCATTTTTTTAAGACTCAACCATATCCATATCCATATTCATATTCATCGGTTTTTACGATTTACTACCCATATCTAAATCTATTGGGTTGTTCGGATTTTTAGATATCCATCGGGTTGTATAGCATATAAAATATAACTTCTAAATAGAAAATATAAATAGTAGATTTTTGCGAATGCTCCAAATCAAAATTACTTTAAT
>JANZXV010000212.1:14342526-14355060 GCA_027576455.1 Erythroxylum roigii | reverse complement strand
CGGTAACATTTAGCGACTGTGCAATCGCCGACCAATGTAGCGGTCGCTAATTACGGTCGGTGAATAATTTTACCGACAGAAAACATTGTTATTCGGTTGGTAATGACGGTCGGCAAAGAACGTTTTTCTTGTAGTGATTATGACCATGATGAAATAGAATTTCAGTCTTTTGTAATAACGTAGACTAGATTCTGTATCATGGATGTCTTGCTTGTGGAAGTGACTGAAAAACAAAGTATATGACTCTCTTCTTCATCTATCATAGTACCTGTATCTGTTCTCGGAATATAATCTGTCGATTGCAGCTATCTGCATCACGTTCATGTTATAATTTATATTCAATCTTATATATTCAAGGATATTAAAGTTTCTCGCTTTTCTGAAGTTGAATTTAGTGGTTGAATTAACTAGACATCTTGACAGACATGTGCATGCTTTTCCCTCCAAAGGATACTAATATATAGACTATATTATGGTTTTTATATGATTTCCTGTAATTTTCAGTGGAGCGACTTTTATCCAACAATTGTAACATGGAACAGTTCAGCTGCTTAGTTGAACTTTGTTACTTTTTTCTTGCCCTAGCATTTGTCTAATTTGGGTTCTCAATGTTCGTAGAGAATTCTACCTATTTTCCTACAAGTCACCACTCTATACTAATTCTATATATAACAGAATTTCCACTTAGAAACCCCATTTCGAATTGCAAGGAACAAATGTTTGTGCTTAGTATGAGATACTATTGTATTGGATTCAGCAACCTTTCTTCTATATCACATAAACAGCTAAAAAGTTCTACCCTTCAAGACAGCGGCTGACCCTTCCAGTTCCCCCCTGGATCAAAGGAAAGACCTGTTGTCCCCAGCTATAAGAAGAGTCTGAAGGATTACTCTGACGATAATTCAGACAACTTAACTATAGTTTTCAAGGACCTGGGTCCACAAGTTTCCTATCGGACACTTTTTTTTTTGCGAGTATCTGGGTCCTTTGGTCCTCTACCCTGTCTTTTACCACTTCCCAGTGTACAAATATTTTGGCTACAACGAGGAGCGGGTAATCCATCCTGTTCAGACATATGCTTTATACGACTGGTGTTTCCACTACTTCAAGCGTATCATGGAGACATTTTTTGTTCATCGATTCAGCCATGCAACTTCACCTCTTTCCAATGTGTGTTTGGAACTGTGCTTATTATTGGACCTTTGGCTCCTATATTGCATACTTTGTGAACCATCCCCTCTACAAACCTGTTGGTGACCTTCAGATGAAGATTGGTTTTCGCCTTGGTTTCCTTTGCCAAGTTTCAAACTTCTACTGCCATTTGATTCTGAAGAATCTTCGCAGTCCAGATGGAAATGGAGGGTATCAAATCCCTCATGGATTTCTCTTCAATATTGTGACGTGTGCAAATTATTATTAAGTAGTCTTGAGAGAATTGGGCTTGGAGCTAACAGCTATGCCTATCAGAAAGCTTTTCAAGCTAGTTGTTTATTTATTGGAAAATAATTAAGAAAAAAGCTGTAGTGGGCAAGCAAGCACATTGCATTGGCTAGGTAGATACCTAGCCTAATTCTCGGAAAGAAAAAATAGAGAAAGCCAGAGTAACTGTCTTTTGTATTAAAATAGTAATTAAAAGAAAAAGACAGAAAACCGGAAGCAAACATGATTAGCCCCCAGTCCTCCGCATAGGTAGCATGAGACGCGTTCCTCCCTGTAACTACAACTGAACTGATACCCACATAATATTTATTTATTATTAAAGTAGTCTCTCTCGCTGTTTATCCTTAGCACACGCTCTCTCTCTCTCATTCCGGTACGTTCTGGCTTCACCTTTTCTCTCATTCTTCATTTTTCCCATCGTTTCCTTTCCATCTGATTGTTGATTATCTCTTTTAGCTTTTCTGTTTCGATCTTTAATCTGGAATAGGTAAAAAGAATCTTCCAATTGCGCCTGCTTTCTTTTACGATTTTCTTGCCATAGCTAGAAAGAATCGGCAATGCGTTTGCTTTTTTTTCTCTCTCTATTTTCTTGAGAGTTCTTCTCTGAAATTTATGTTTGTCATTGAGGAACCTCTTTCTTAGTGTATTGTTCAGTTTATTTCTTGTACACATTTCCAAAGGAATATTATATTCTGATTGGAGCTTTTGTTGCGAAGAATTTGCCTACTTTAGATTATTATAATGATATCCAGAATTGGATTCTTACAAAAATGAACCAGAAATAAATGGTTGAAAATCTTGGGATATCATCCATGCTTCATGGTCTTTAACTTTTCTAATTCAAGACTATTCTATTATTATCTGGTCTTCTTGATGATGCCAATATGTTTTCGGGATGGATTTTTTTACTTTATATTTGTTGATGCAATTAGATTTGAATTCACGTCTTTTCTTTTCTCCTAATGCATACAAACACGATATGCTGTTCTGCAGTTTTTCCTGTGCTTAAATTGTTTTGACTTTGAGAGATGTGAAACCTGACACATGTACAGTGATAGACAGTTTTATTTTGCAAACGCTCCGCGAAAATATTTTACTTTGTATCCCCGTCAGTTGGTTAGAGACAGAGTAGAGTGAGTTTAATCAAAGTTTAAAGTTTTAAAAATTCCGGTGAAATGAGTTTTATTTTTAAATTTAAATCTCACTTATTATGAAATTTTCAAATTCAAGTTCAACCTATTTGTTACGTGTTTTTATCAAACTTTTATAAATTATATAAAATACAAATAAATTATTTATTAAATAAAATAAATATTTTAGAATAAAGCATAAAAATTCATAATTTTAATAAATTATAAATAATTTAATACCTAAGAAATATTAATTAATCTAAAGTCATTATTAGATGACATTTGTAAGTTAAAATAATTTTAACTTATTTATAAATATTGAAGAGTTGAATTGAATTTTATTTAGACTTTTTGTATAATCCAATTAAACTTTAAAGTTTATGGCTTTGATTTTTAAACTCAGTTTCAACTCTGGCCTGATCCTTAAAACGTAAATCTTTTAATACAGGTCTAACTATGATGTATCTTAGTGCTGCCTTGTTTTTTACTTTTCTTGTCTGGTTGAGTGTCCATATAGGATGTTTTGTCCATAAAGGATGTTTTTGTGCACTTGATTTCTTTTTATGTTTTATTTTGGATTAATTCATGTGGTAGAAAAACTACATATAGTGGACGTGGTACTACTGGAAAGTGATGGTTTTTGACCGATGAGTGAACTTGAGTGGAGAAACTGAGAAATATGTTAATTTTGCTTAATTGATACTTGCCAATTTTTGAATAATTACTATGTTCTTTCAAGCAGTAGAAGATGGCAGATGGTGAGGATATTCAGCCACTTGTTTGTGACAATGGAACGGGAATGGTCAAGGTATGTACTTTCAGTATTCTGTGTTTGCATGAAGGGCCAGATTTTAAAGACAAAGTTATCAATAGATTTTCGTTAATTGATGTGAGAAGGAATGAGAATGCAGAAAACAGTTTCTCCTATCCATTTTGTAGATGATGGTTGCAATGTCATTAAATCTTAAAAGGGGTTGATCAATTTCACGCTAATGTACCATGTCTGATAAGTTTTCATATTGCTTAAGATCAAAACCTTTTTGCTATATCATGTTTCCAAACAGGCTTTTGGTTTCCAGTGCCGTGACTAAGAATTAATTTTCTTTTGTGAACTTTTAGCTTTTTTTATGTAGTGGAGAATTAATATCTATTGTTGCTCTTAGGCTGGATTTGCTGGAGATGATGCTCCAAGGGCTGTCTTCCCTAGCATTGTTGGTCGTCCTCGTCACACGGGTGTGATGGTTGGTATGGGCCAGAAAGATGCTTATGTTGGTGATGAGGCTCAGTCCAAGAGAGGTATTCTGACTCTCAAATACCCAATTGAGCACGGCATTGTGAGCAACTGGGATGATATGGAAAAAATCTGGCATCACACCTTCTACAATGAGCTTCGTGTTGCACCGGAAGAGCATCCAGTACTTCTTACTGAGGCTCCTCTGAATCCCAAAGCTAATCGTGAAAAGATGACCCAAATTATGTTTGAGACATTCAACACCCCTGCTATGTATGTTGCCATTCAGGCTGTTCTGTCCTTGTATGCCAGTGGACGTACGACTGGTAAGTCATCTCTCATTGAGGTTGATTCATTTAATTTGCAGTAGAAATTGGTTGAGTGTCTAAATAATTATTGTTTCCACCAGCTGTGGCAGTGCAATTTTTTATTTTTGAGATCTTGTTATTTGAAAAATCTCTTGCCATGGAGCTGATGTATTATGTATTATCTCTTGCTTTTAGAACTCATTTCCTCGATTTACATCAGCTGTGTTAAAAACGGTCAACTCATTGGATAACATAGCTTTTCATTAACCTTCATTTTAGTCTATGCAGAGTGAACATTCTGGATTCCTTTTATAGGTATTGTGCTGGACTCTGGTGATGGTGTCAGCCATACTGTACCCATATATGAAGGGTATGCCCTTCCACATGCCATTCTTCGTCTTGACCTGGCAGGCCGTGATCTCACCGATCACTTGATGAAGATCCTAACAGAGCGTGGATACTCATTCACCACCACAGCAGAGCGGGAAATTGTGAGGGACATGAAGGAAAAGCTGACTTATATTGCTCTTGAGTATGAACGGGAGCTGGAGACCTCCAAAACAAGCTCAGGAGTTGAGAAAAGCTATGAATTGCCTGATGGGCAGGTCATCACCATTGGTGCTGAACGTTTCCGTTGTCCAGAAGTCCTATTCCAACCATCAATGATCGGAATGGAAGCTGCCGGCATCCACGAGACAACATACAATTCTATCATGAAGTGCGATGTTGATATCAGGAAAGACTTGTACGGTAATATTGTTCTCAGCGGTGGTTCTACCATGTTCCCAGGCATTGCTGACAGAATGAGCAAGGAAATATCTGCGCTTGCCCCAAGCAGCATGAAAATCAAGGTGGTTGCCCCACCAGAAAGGAAGTACAGTGTTTGGATTGGTGGCTCCATCTTGGCATCACTTAGCACTTTCCAGCAGGTTTGTCAAGAATCATACATATTCGC
The DNA here is from genome assembly GCA_027576455.1 of Erythroxylum roigii. Lineage (NCBI taxonomy): Eukaryota > Viridiplantae > Streptophyta > Magnoliopsida > Malpighiales > Erythroxylaceae > Erythroxylum > Erythroxylum roigii. The sequence goes on along the minus strand of JANZXV010000212.1, from coordinate 14,349,996 downwards.
TTTCCCTAGTAAGTTACGAAAATTTCTTGCTCCTAAATTTCCATGTGACTGCAGATGTGGATCGCGAAGGCAGAGTATGATGAGTCTGGACCGTCAATTGTGCACCGGAAATGCTTCTAATCAAATCAAGAATAGGATTTTTCCAAAAAGACAAGCTACTCTTTAATTTCTCAAGAAACAAGAGTGTTTTCATTCTGTTTTCCTGTCATTTAAAATGTTTATTCTGGTATTGGAATTGGAGTGAGGACTACGAGAAGGCGAGAATTTTGTTGCCAAATTGGCCCAATTCTTTCATTTTTTGATACTTTCAGATGTCAAATCTTTTTTCTCATATTACACCAGAACCTGTCCAAGTGACTCGATATCCAATCATAGTTGTTTACACGCTAAGGCAAGAAAAGAAGGAAGTATCTAATGGTCATAGCGCAGTTGAAAGAAAGGGTGTCGTAGTTCCTCTATCAAAACCGCCGAATGGGTGATCTTCCATTAAATCGTCTTTCCCGCTAATTGCAAGTTTCTCGTCTGAGGCTTCTACTAAGTCATATGTCAACTCTGGACTCGTTCCATTATTATAGCTAGCAGATGTCCGGATGAAGCTCGGATCATTTGAAGATGGTCGCTGGGAGAAGCTGCCAAATCCTTGAATACCTCTTGTCAACTTGCGAGCTTTTATTCTTTCTTCTTCGAGAAATTGCCCATCTTCAAGCAGTCGCAATATTTTCTCACTTTGGTTTCTAAAGCTCGAGCCCCAGTTGAACCTACAAAAAGAAAGAAACATATATGATCCGTAGAAATTAGTAGAAGCTATGAAGGCAATAGGACCAAACCAACCCTTTCTCGTCGACAAACTGAAAGTTTCCTAGGCTCTTGATGGCATCTTTATCGCTCTGAAACTCCTCAGCAACTCTTAGGGGTCCATGGCATAGAAGCTGCTCTAGCAGAAGCAGAGTCTTGTAAGAAGTTCGCCAACTTGGACGATCAAATTTGATCAACCTGCCCAAGAAATAAAGAGTTTAAATTGTAGAGGTGGTGATGCAACTAAATCAAACTCTACAATAAGACGTAAGAACCTCTGGTGAAGAACGTCCACAACTCTCCAATAATCATCCACTTCAAAAGCAGCCCGGGATATTATACGCATATTACGTGTGTCTGGTGGCCAAATATCTCCATTCGTAGCCTCTTCAGCCAATCTTCAAGACAACAAAGAAATTAAGCTTCAACATGTACAAACCAGATAATCGCGCTAGCAATAGACTTACAGCTCTACAGGCGTAACATCGGTAAAGGCCAACCGAGCGCTCTTGATCTTCTCTTTTAAGAAGAAAGACGCTTGTCTCTTTAAGTCATGGAAGAATGGACTTCCCATGTTGCTGCTCGAGTTCAACAGCATCGACATATCCTTCGATACTCAACGTGAGTGCTCACGGCTATAAGCGCAAGGGGGTTACAACTACTCCACTACAGCAAGAAATTTTAACTAATTTATATACGTCTTTTTCTGCATAACCAATGAGAAGAAGAGGACAAGTGCAACAGGCAGAAAAAGAAAAAGGTTGGTTATCAAGCAAACCCACGTAGAAGATGCTTATTTTATTAAAGAAAATGTGGTTTATGGAAATTTTAATAAGTTGTCCGCAAAGGTACTCTACTGCGATTTTTCCAGTAAAGTGCACTCAGGTGCAATTCTGCCTTAAAAAAAAAGTTGTTTTTGGCCTCCATCCACAGGCAACCGAGTTCAGATCTTCTGTTTAATATTATGGTGTCTTATTGTGTCCAATAAATCTCAGTTATTTATTTATGTGGGTCCCGCGTGAAACTCGCGTGGAACTCATAAAATAAATGGCTGAGATTTCATGAGACAGAATAAGACAGAGTAAATCTGGACAGAAAATCTGGATTACAGTCAACCAGCCTCTGCTCGTACTTCAACCTCCACCTAACAAAATTCATCAGCTTTTTTCCAATAAATTATTGGGTTCATGACATTCGCAGCGGCCTGTCAGACTAGTGCAAGAAAACCTGATGCACTGGTTATTATGACCAGCAATCAATTTAGGTTCTTATTAGGTTTATTAGTTATGTCTTACCAACAGAAATTTTGAGGGAAAACAAAAAAACAAGAAGAGAATGGAAGAAGGCCATTGTACTAATATCTGAACAGTTGGATTATGATACCGTTTTACCACAAGATAACTAATGGTACGCAGTGTTTCAACTATCTTAGTGGGGGAGCTATAGTCCATTCGAGATGGTTTAATTTTTGCGTGCGATTACGGTTTTCGGCAAGTTATTGTAGAATCTGATAGCATGGAGGCGGTGCGGATGGTGACTTGTGGTGTTATCTTTTCACATCCTCTGTCTGTTTTGGTTGTGGATATTCAAGCCTTACTTGCTAGGTATTGGAGTTGCTCTATTAGACATGTGTTTCGTGCAGGTAATTTTGCAGCAGATTGTTTGGCTAAATTAGGTTATGATATTGCTTCTAATTTTCAAGTTTGAGAGGAAATTCCTGACGCCCTCTCCTTGATTGTATGGGCTGATGTCTGTGGTATTTCTTTTATCCGATAGTTTTAGTTTCTCTTCGTTGTAACAAAAAAAAAGGACAGAATGAATATCTGTCGGAATGGTGAACGATCAAAAATCCTCTTCTTTAATTGTGATACATGAAAAGTAGAATGTATGCCACTTCCTTCTTGTAATTCCACCCCATACGCTACTGACCCAAGTTTCACCATAACGCAGAATGGACCAAAATATTAGCACAAAAGTTTCTGCAAAGTCGGCACGCTGTCCAATATTATGGTGTCTTATTCTGTCCCATAAAGCTTAGTCATTCATTTATGTAGCTCCCGTGTGGGTCCCGCATAAATGAATGCAGGACCCGCATAAATGAATGGCTGAAATTTATGGGACAGAATAAGACACTATAATATTAGACAGAGGATCCCGTCCCCTTTAGTACCTGAATTATAGTTTTACGATAACATAAAACTTGATCAACCATTAACACATGAGAATCTCCCGCCACATACCCAACATATAAAAGAGCTGGACAGATGAAAGGTATGGAGACACCGAAGATTCTTCCTAGCCTCAGGGAGGCCGACGTCACCCAGCATACAAACCCACCCCCCTCGACATAGCAGCGGGCCCGCTCAACCGGAAGCTATGTCCCTAAATAATGAGTTGTAGGCCTCGGAGCCCATAGGTGAAGGTTTCAAGGACGCTCCCATGGGAGGTACAAAATCTTAGTAATTTTTTCTTTTTATGTCGATTCTCATTTGAAACTGTCAGGGGGTCGGAGGGGCTAGATTTCAAGTCATTCTGCAAAATTACATTCCCACTCATAAACCGGATATTCTTGTCTTAATGGAAACTAGGATCAGTGGCACTAGGGTTCACGAAGTTATTAGTACTTTAGGGTTTGACTTCTCCTTATGCGTGGAAGCTAAGAGTTTCGCAAGGGAAATCTGGATGTTATGGAATTCTGAGTTTAATATCTCCATAGTGTTAGCTCACTGTCAATTTATTCATACCACTATAAATTTTGAGTCCTATGAGTTCGGCTTTGTCACTATTTATGCCAGCCCGTAAATTGCTTCTCAAAAGCATCTCAGGCCTAAGCTGGAATGGGTAGGGAGAACCATAAATAGACCTTGATTAGTAGGAGGGGATTTTAATGCCAAATTGGAGATAGCGGATAAGCGGAGTGGAGCCAAAACAACTAGAATTGTGAATAAACATTTTCAAAATTGGATTCAGGAGAGCAATCTTCATGATCTGGGTTATGTTAGGTCCAAGTTTACGTGGCGCCGAGGGATGGTCCAGGCTAGATTGGATCGTGTCTTTGGGTCGACAGAGTGGCTTCAAACTTTCCCGCAAGTGGTTAATTACCATTTACCCTTCTTGGGGTCTGACCATCGACCCCTGTGGATTAACCTTCAACCACCGACCGCTAGGCTAATCGGATCCTCTAGGTTTAGGTTTCAAAATGCTTGGCTAACCCATCCCGACTTTGATAAGGTTGTAGCAGAGCACTAGTTACCGGACGAGGAGACAATGAGCAAATCTCTAGCCAAATTCTCGCTCCACCTCACAAGATGGAATCGTTCTGATTTTGGAAATATTTTATATCGGAAGGAACGCCTGCAAGCTAGATTACAGGGCCTTCAGAGAGCTATGACTGAGGAAAATTTGGATTCCCTTCTCGCCTTGGAGGACCACCTGAGTGGAGAACTGATCCAGGTGCTGACTGAGGAGGAAATCTTTTGGCACGGAGCCCCAACGAATCAGATCTTTTCTCTAGCTCATGACCAAAAACAAACTGCTGACGAACCAACAACGAGTGGCAAGACACATAGCATCGGATAGTAGTTGTCACACCTGCGGGCAGGAAGAGACCACTCTATATGTTATCCGAGACTGTGCTAGGGTGCAAGCATTCTGGAAAAAATTTCCCTCACGAGTGATGAATACGGACTACTTCCTCCAGGATAAAGAGTTATGGGTACAATGCGACCTCATGAAGCACTCCTTAGTACTGCAAAAGGAATGGACTACAATCTTTGGAGTCATTTGCTAGTTGCTTTGGAGCTGGTGCAACAAGAGCTTGTTTGAAGAGGATTTTAATTGGCCAGAAGATGGTACAAGACTCGTTATGGAGTACGTGGAGTGGTTAGGGCAGTAGAAAATTGTATGTTTCCACATCAAAGTATACCGGTGGGCAGCCTAATAGGGTGGACCAATCCGTCAAAGGATTGAGTCAAGCTAAACACGGATGGAGTGGTTAAACATAAGTCGCACATCGCTACTGCGGGTGGAGTAATTCAAGATTGGAAAAGCCAGTGCTGTAGAGGATTTACTCAACACATTGGAAGAAACTCGGCTCTTACGGCTGAACTCTGGGGAGTCCATTCTGACCTTACTTTGGCTTGGTTTCTTAGGTATCGCCGAATCATGTTAGAAGTGGACTCCTTGGAAGTCCTTAACATCCTTTCCTCTTCTAATATAGCGATAGATGTTAACAATTTTTTGTTGGCAGATACCCGCATATTACTCTTACGAGAGTGGGAAGTGCAGATTCATCACATACATTGGGAAGGAAACTAGTGCCCAGATCTGCTGGCAGCTCTAGCAGCTCCGGCATACTTGCTTTTCAGGAGCCTCTTATGGCAGTATTGGAGATCATGCACTGAGACTGGCCAGGAGCAGTGTACCATAGAGCACTACATTAGTTAATTTTTCTTCGAGATTTGAGTTTTCCTCTGTAATAAAAAAAAAGAGCTGGACATTCGTAAAGTGCTTCAAATGGGGTCATAAAAATAAGCCACTTGCTCCATTGAGATAGATATTCCCATGACATGCAACGAAGATATGTTTCTATTGTCCTATTGAGAACCTCCATTAGTCCATCTGATTGAGGATGATATAACTTGACGCTCAGCAAACTAAATAACTCTCGCCAACAGTGTTAGGCATTCCATGCAGCTTACACACTCCAAATAAGATGTTGCTTATGTAAGCTATGGGATGTTTGTCTTGTATAATCATCACTCAAATCCCTTCTCCACTCGCATCCACTTCTGACATAGACGCCTTAGAAAAGTCTGGTAAAGTCAAGACTGGCGCTGACAATATGCTTCCTTAAAGAGTATTAACAGTTGTTGTTACTTTAGGACTCCTCCCAAATGCATTCTTCTTAAGCAATGTTGTTAAAGGTTTTCTCATCTGACAATATCCATGAATGGCTCGCCTATAGTACCTACAAAGACCCAAGAATGTCCTTAAGTTGCTCAAGTTGTTCAAGTATAGGCCACTCTTGTATAACTTATATTTTCTTTGGATGGATAACTACCCCCTGACACTTATTAAATATCCCAATTGCTCCACATGTAATACTCCAAAAGAGCATTTTTGATAACTTTACATTTAAGTTTTTATGAACACCTGTTTTAGATGTTTCTCAAAAGGTGACAACCACACACCCATATGTCAAAGAAAACAAGCACAATTTTTCTTAAATGTGGTCTGATTATCAAATTTTGAAATGTCGTTAGAGTGTTTGTAAGGTCATCGAATATCAAGTGTCTTAAAGGTTATTTTATGAACATCCTCCTTTGGTAATTAATTATGATAATTAACTTAAAAAATGCATAATTTATTTCAATTCATCAAATACTTCTTCTACTAAAAGAATAAGAAACATATTTTTAATGATTCACTAATTAATTCACACAAAAATGTTATAATTTATTCTTCTTTTTAATCAATATTAGTGAGGCAGGAAAAGGATCAATACTCTACCTTATAATTTTTTAGCTTAGCATCTCTTGAATTAAATCCTCACTAACTTCCTTTTGTACTCTGTTATATATGTAAAGTCTCAAATTAATGGCCTCAATTCCTAGTTTTAGATGATTATGAAATCTATTGGTTGTACAAACATATCTTAATATGCCTCCAAGATTTGCCTTAATCGTTGCTTAAAATCCTTCGCGGTTCATGGTCATTAAGCTCCACATATAACAACCATCCTTTGCACTTGAGTTCACAGTAATCATTCAATTCCTTGCTTGTTTAAGTTCTAACTCATGCATTTGGCTCCGTAAAGCTTCTTTGATTCTTCTCCTTTCTCGCGACCTTGTTCCCTCCACCATAGCACTAATTCTGCTCCGATCAGGTTGACTTGCTTTTATACCAATTTAATACTAGTTAAATGGCCAACTTTGTGAATTGATGATCAAGTTTTCTAGTTATGTATTACGAATGCAAATCAAGAAGAGAACAAAAGAGAGAATAGAATATTAGACAAGAATGAGAAAATATGTTATTTTTGTTATCCCTCTCCTTGCCAATTTAGTCGTTAGCGTTAGTCCATTGTCAATATAACATGTATGCATATATATTGATCTACTCTACGAAGACGTTTAACTCCTTGTCACCCTTAATTTCTGCCATAGACGCTGTCATTTCTCTCTTCTTATTCACTATCTTCTCCAATCCCTTCACTCGTAACGCTTGACGAATCAAGTCAAACTTTGAGATATGTACCACAGACGTCCATTCTCCATTCTCAATATCATCTCTTTGCACTCGTCACTCTTAGAGTCTATATATCAAATTTGATGATCTAATCAAGTTCAAATCACAATACGAATAAAGATTAAAGACAGACTTTGAAGTCCTGCCCTCCATCTTTAAATGAAGAAAAGTAGGAAAATGATGCTAGAAAACAACCAAAATTTTATCCCTTTGCAAGGTTGAATGCAGCACCTAACCATAAAATCTAAAATTATTCTTATGTTTCGATAACAATATCAACGTCCTCTTAGAAATCCGTTGAGATGTGGGGTATAAAAAAGTCTAGAAGTACACAGTCTTACCTTAACTAATAGAAAAACTATTTCTGATGAATCCACAAGAAAAGGAGAAAGAAAGGAGGAAAAAATAGAAAAAAAATTTAAGAAA
>JANZXV010000212.1:14266739-14288388 GCA_027576455.1 Erythroxylum roigii | reverse complement strand
GTTTATTAACTTTGAAGTTTATTAATGCATTTTATTTAACTTGTAAAAAATTTAATAAAAAATCTCCACCAAGTCTTCTTATCTTGTAAAACTGCGTCTTCATTCAGTCTTTTCAAGTACAAGAAAAATATGCCAATCAATTCTTATAAAAATGTTTTTCCTTTTCTTCTTTTTTTTCTATTTGATTTGGCATAGATTTTTCCCTTTTCATACACATCAACATCTCCCCCCACAACTTATTTCTTTGCATACCATACCCAATAACCACATAAAATCAAAAGCCAAAACTCTACTAGTCACGAATTAGGGTGCAATTAGTTATTTTTCTTTAGAGTCAAGGTTCTTTTGGAAAGGTATAAAAAAAGGCTAAAATTTTATATAAGGCTTAAAGGGGCTCACTAATGGATTGCTGTATAAAGAGTAGTAATTTGACTCAAACAAAAATCTTAAGTGCCTTTATAATTTTAATTCTTCTGCACATCTTAAATTTAATCTAAAAAAGATGAACTAAAAATCCAAAATTGAAGAACATATCGATATTCAAAAGAAAACATATGTATGCTAGCCCAAATTTTAATGGGATACTTAATTAAAATTTGGTTTCTAGCATTCACAAAGTCAAGTTGGCATAACAATCACTTAGTCATATTATTCACTTAGCTTTTAACAACCAATTTTAACATGAAATTATGTTTAAATGAGAACCTAGATATAAAACTAAAAATAAAATTAAAAATGCAAAACTTTGAAAATTTTGAAAAAATGAGATGGAATCAGATAAATCTCAAATTCACCCTAAAACTTAGAATAATATTGTTCCCAATATTGTGCATAAATAGTATTGTAAAAAGAATGTGAAAACTCTCTAAAAACCAAATATTTGAAAGGAACCTTTCATTATGAATTACTCTACTTTTCCAATCTCTCAAAAAATCAAAATTAAAGTAGAGGCATAAATATGAAAATAACATTCACATTGAATTTTAAATTTCAAATATCCTCAAATTAAAAAATAAAACTAAACAACTAAAAGTTAGATAAAAATAGTATATAATCTATACATCCTAGAATAACTGAGCTAAACTATATGAAATACATGAGATGTAAGTTGCTAAGGTCACTGAGGAGGTGAAGGAGGCAGTAAGTACTATTGAAGATAGGTTTATAGTGCATCATACTTGGTATGAATACTCACTATTTCTCCCTAACATTGTCTATAGATATTTCCAATTGTTGAATCATTATCCTCCGCAGCCTAATAGCTACCCCTATATTTTCTCCTTCCTCTTCAACCTCTTCATCATCACTAACTTGTCTCTCTTCTAGCCCCATATTTTTTAAGTAAACTCTTTTTAGTTTGCTCAAATTGATCCACTTTTTATTCTCTTAATTATACCTCAGAAAACCTTATTTGATCATTATTGATGTAGGTGACCTATTTAGTTATTACAATGCCATCAACAGAGTGGTATACTCTTTGCTTATTCAAAAACTAGAAAATTAGTACTATGAACACAAATTTCATAGTTAATTTAAGTGAACCAATTTCACCTCTGTGGGAGATGACCTTAGGTAATCACTACATCTACCTCGTGTACTTGCGAGTAGGATAACCTAGGTATTTTTAGAACTTATTTGGGCACAACAAGTTTTTGGCGCTGTTACTGAGAAAGTGTTAACATTTAGACTTAAATTAATTTTGATTGTTTTTGTCTGTTCATGCATACATTTTATCGTGTTATTTCATTGAGTTGTTTTAGTAATTTTCTTATTAATTCACTGTTGCTTTTATTTGGTTTAGGAAGGTGAACTTACTCCATTTATTGACAATGTACATCGGATAAGAGGACCTCCAAGGGACTTTGAAGACAATCTCGAAGGACTCAAACCAAAAGATCAAGAGATGAGTGAAAGGTAGCCAGTAATGAACGATTATGCTAGACCAGTAATCGGTACTGCCACTTCATGTATATGATTGGGAGAGGCAGCTAAGAACTATGAATTGAAGAGTATCCACTACAACATGCTACCATCATTCTATAGGGTTCCTAATGAAGACCCCTTAAACTTCATTTGGGAATTTTACACCACTCTTCAAACATTCCCTTTGAATGGCCTAACTAAAGATCAACTCAAGATGAGATGCTTCCCATACACATTGAAGGATCGGGACAAGGCATGGCTTATGACCCTTCCACCCAGTTCATTGACTACATGGGAGGAGGTGTACAACAAGTTCATGGGAAAGTTATATTCCCAACAAAATACTTCTGAGTTGCGGACGAAGATAACAACCTTCACTCAGATGGAGGGAGAGCCATTCCTTAAGGCATGGGAACACTTCAAACTCTTGCTCATATAGTGTCCACACCATCATTTTCTACTCCACATGCAGAACCAGTTCTTTTATGATGGATTGATGCAACAATGTCAATACATAGTGGACAATGCAGTAATAGGAACTGTGGGAGAGAAGACGATCGAAAAAATGTATGAAGTCTTCAAAATATTGCGGGTCAATTCTCAAAAAAAGAGCACGAGGGGAAGAACAACTGGAGTTCATAAAGTGAGCTAGAATCAAGAACTAGTTCTGTAGTTAGCTGAGTTAATAAGGCATGTAAAGATGCTAACTACAAAGATACCCCAAAACATTTCAAATCAAGATGTATGTAGTATATATGGAACTTGTGGTTAAGGAGCTAAAATTGTTCATATTCTTGTGAGCCTTTTGCAGACGGGGAAGAACAAGTGAACTCACTCAATGGATTTCAACCAAAGGAGCCAAATGATTCGTACTTAAACACCTACAACCTTGCTTGGAGAAACCACCCCTATTTTTCATAGAGGACCAACTATCCACTAACACAACCCCAACCACAATACCAAAATTTTAGGAGGCCAAATTATTACCAAGGCAATCCTCACTTCAGAACCTATTAAGTAAGCCTTCTTTGGAGGAAAGCCTGAATGCGTTTATTCAGGTCACAACTCAAAATAAGGAGACAAAAAATAAGAGGTTCGATTCTTTAAAGGCATCTATGAAGAGGATTGAGATCCAAGTAGGGCAACTCACTGCAGAAATGCACAACAATTAGAAAGGGAAGTTGCCTAGTCAACTCGAGCAAGCCTAAGCAGTCACTATTATGAGAAGTGGTAAGGAAATTGATAATCATGTTGAGATCCTTTCTAATTTGTTTGGTGTAGGTAATCAAGAGGATGGGAGCCTCACCAAAAAAAAAGGTGAGCAAAATGAAGAAAGAAATGGGCATAATAACCTTTCAAGTCAAGTTCAGAAAGGTGAAAAAATAGGGTATGCAACTGACTGCAACGAAGAACCAAGACTGCATAAGGTGTCTAATCCTTATAGACCACCGTTCCTATATCCAAGCTGCCTTAAGGAATCGAAACAAGATAACTAATTTTCTGATTTATATAACATGTTTCCAAAGTTAATATTAATCTGCTTTTGTTAGGTGTGATCGAAAACATTCCAGCTTATGTGAAGTTCTTTAAGGAACTAAGCACCAAGAAACGGAAGTTTGAGACAAATGAGAAGGTGATGGTTTTAGAGGTTCCAAGTGCGGTGCTACAATAACAATTACCCCCCAAATTGAAAAACCTAGGAAGATTTCTTGTGCAAGTATCAATGGTAATGTGATGAGGTTAAGGGTATGCTTGACCTTGGGGCGAATATAAACCTTATGCCTCAATCTATTTATGAAAATTGGATCTAGGACATTTAAGATCTACAAACACGTGTTTGCAATTAGCTAATAGGTAAATCCGTTATCCGAAAGGAATAATGGAGGATGTGTTAGTGAAGGCTAAAGGATTGATTATTCCTGTAGACTTTGTTGTCTTAGATATGGGGGAGGTTAAAGAGCAAGGGAAGGATCACACCATACTCCTAGAGAGGCCTTTTATGGCCACTACGAATACCTTGATTGATGTGAAGAACGGGAAGCTGAGCATGACTGTTTTGGGTGAAATAGTAGAATTTTCAATCTTTAATGTTGGACCTATTCCTACTATTGTTTATGAAAACTGTTCTTTTTTTGATAAAATTAATGTTACATATTTTGATTTCACCTAACAAGAATAAGAAAAAAAGAAGTCGAGCTTGGTGAAAGAAATTGATAAGTGCTGCCAAATGTTAGTCGATGCAACTGAGGAAGAGGTTGACAAATTCTTTGAGAAAAACTCCAATGAAGAGAAGAAAACAATGGAGTTGGTCACTTTGAGCGATCTTCCTTGAGCATGATGGTTGAGATGTCCAGCTAAAGACATTAAAGAAGCACTAAATGGGAGGCAACCTATATAATTTGTGTTTTATTTTTCAATTAGTTGTTTGTTATTTCTTTTTAGTTAAACTCGACTTAATCTATTTGCTTTGCGTGCACAGGCCTATTTCTCAATCTCTTCTATTTGTCTTCCTCGCAGCTATTCACTGCTCCTGAATGTAGTATGCCATGCTTATTGCCATGCTTAACACCGCATCAACGTAGCCATCACCCACACTTTTGTATCATATTTCTATCCCTTTTCTTTTTATTATTTTTACTACTTGTCAATTTATTATCTTTTAGTTTTAATGCTTGTCCTTGTTCATGTTATTTTGTGTCTTAGATTCCTCTTTTATTTTTTTGTATCACATTAGGGATAATGTGATGTTTAAGTGTGGGGGACTATTAGTTTAATAAAATATTTATTATTCGTGCTTTGTGTGTTTGTTTTCCCATTTAATAGTTAGAGATACATGGTCATGACATAAACTCGACCGAGATTAGAAATGCATAATATGAGCGAATGAGTATACTTGCATGATTAGGCTAATTGACTTAGATTTCAGTTAAAAGGACATTAGCTTGATGTGATAGATGAATGACGCTTTTCATTTGGTAAGAATTTGAGCCTTTTTGAACTATTAAACACCAAATTCAAGTGCTCTTTGTTAGGGGTGTTCTTTCATGATTGAGGGACTATAGAACTTGCTTGCAAATATTAGTTGAGATCACATAATTTTATGCAAACGTTGAAATGATGAAGGCAATTAGGATTTAACCCTTTTGATTAAAAAGCCACCATGATGTTACCTTTAGTGAACCCTTTTGAGCTTAACATGAAACTTTTTCTTTCTTTAAACCCAAAAAAATGAGCCTTGACCTTAATTATTTATCCTCTTTGTTGTATCTACCATAAGGCAAGTTGAGCATTTGAATGTGTATGATTGGGTTTAGGGAATAGTTTTTTGAATAAGTGTGGGAGAATCATAGGATATGGTTGGCTATTGCATTACGAATGGGTATGGTTGTAGTAATTATCTCTCCTTTACATTTTCCTTTTTTATTTCCTTGTTTTAAACAAATAAATTAAAAAATGAAAAAAGAAACAAATAAAGAAAGAAGAAAAAGAAATAAAAAAAGAAAAGGAAGGAAGAGAAGATGACCAAAAAATGAAAAGAAGAGGTAAAAATGGGAAGTGTTAATTTCCTTAAATGAGAGGAAATAATTGAGTGTTTTATAGTTCATTGTTTGTATTATTTTAAATGCTTAATTTGTATTGTGGTTTTAAATTGTGATTTTCCTTTTTCCTACCCTTAGTCTGACCCCATTAGAACTGAAACAACGACATTCGAATTGATGTTTATTTTTGGTATAAGTGGTGGAGATTGGATGGTAGATGCCTTACATGAAATGAATGATTAGTGAATACGTATCCTACTTTTGAATGCTTCAGAGGATGGAGAGTGGAGTGAGTGTCTATCACACTTGTTAATGGTTCTTTGAATTGTAGTACTTGTTAATTTTGGTTAAATATGCGAAAAATAGCTTGTTCATGGAGTATTATGAGTTTCAAGTTCTTAGGTTATGTTTATTGAAATGATCGGTGATGTCTTTGACTATTATTTGGGAAAATTGTTGTTTCCATTGTTCGTTCTTGTATAGTTTAGTGTTTTTTATTATGCTTGAGAACAAGCATAGTTTAAGTGTGCGGGAATTGTTGTGTCTAGTTTCTATTGCTTTTAATTGTCTTCATATCTTGATTTGGGTTACAAATCCTTGTGTTTTAATCCAATGTGAGTTAAATTGAGTGGAAATGGTGTGAATATTGCATGAATGTTAATTGGATTATTTTGTGAATTTTCATGAAGGATGAAGGGAAAGTTGACGCGAATTTGCATGAAAGGAAAAGGAAAAAAACAAAGAAATGTGGTGACTAAAGGTGTCACCACCGTGACGATTTCTGCACGAGGTGACAACGAGTCACACCCATAAATGCCATACTCACCCTTATGAAATGTTTTTACTTTATTCGTCTAATTATTTACGTGGCAGCTGTAGGGGTGATGGCTTAAAACCCTAAACCTAGGGTCATATTAAAAATAGAGGGGGAATAGAGGGTGGCGACACATTCTTATAGACACATTCATTCCTTCCATCATACACATCTTTCACACCACAGACTCATGTGGGGGACATATTAGATAGAGAGAAAGAAGGCAGAGAAGGGAAATAGAGAAAAGCTTTGGCTCAGAAGATAGAAGAGAGAAAGAGCAGACAAAGGAAGTAAAGGTTGAAGTAGTATAAGCAGTCAATCATCTGGGTGAGAACAAAGCAGAAGCAGAAGGTGAGAGCCAATGTAGGAAGTTTGAGAGTGGCTGGAGATCACCACAACTCCCTCATCCGAACACTTGTTTGCTTATTTTGTTTATTATTTCTTTGTTGCTTTACTGAACTTACTCCTCTATTAGTTGATGGACTCATCCTCTGATAGCTTTTGATAGTTTATTTCGGTTATTCACTTGGTTTATTGCTTTAATATTTCTCTTATACTGAGATGAGATTGAAGTATTTGAATATGATGGATCTAGTTATTTCCGTGTTGGGTTGATTTTTTTTCTTGAGGATTAATGTAGTTATTTTAGTCAAATATGCATGAGTGAGGGACTGTGTTGTTGTCTTATGTTTGGTATAGTTTCTAAACTGAATGGATGTAATAACATGATCAAACTTTGCCTCATTTTGGTATTAAACGAAGGATCTAGAAAATAGTCTAATATGGAATGAGAAACTATAGACGATTAGGTTAAGAATTAGGAAGATATTAACTTAAGTGGTAATTAATAGTTGGGTTTCCATAATTAATTCGGATGATAACTTGTTGAATATGAATGTTAGACTTAGTTTATTATTCGAGTTGATCTTAAAACCCAACTGTAAATTTTAGCAAGATGATAACCCAATCATTTTCCCTTAATCATGCATAGGAGATTAAATTAGTGAAATTAATTCTTAAGAGTTTTCCACTTCGATTAATCTATTCGTTTTTGCTCCCAATTAATTATGTTTACTTTTTAGTTTAATTTGATGATTTTCTTTAAAGCCTTCACTCAACAAATCAGGATAGAGTATTTAGGATTGCATCTGTTTTTATTTTCTTGTTCAAGGTTAATTTAAGTAAACCAATTTCACTTCCGTAGGAGACGACCCTAGGTAATCACTACAACTATCTCGTATACTTCCAAGTAGGATAACCTAGGTATTTTTAGAACTTATTTGGGCATAATAGTATGCCCACTTAAGATTCAAATTTCCTAAGTTATCTTTTTTAAAATCTATTGTTTAAGAATCTTTTCCATCATTTGTTTCTAAGATGGTGGTTGTTAAAACTGAGATCATTATTAGAACCTAAGTGGTCCTATAGGTCTACCTCCAAATCCTTTCCATTTTTAAAAATGGTTATTCTTTTATCTCAGATTGTAATTATTGAGGAAGGGGCCATTCTTAATAGCTTGTTTTCCTTAATAGGTAGTTACATAATTAAGCTCTTTATAGTGATTTGGGGTTAGCTCCATATTCAAATATGTATGTAAAGGATGTCCATACATACCACACTAATATCATAACTCTCTATTACCTATATTTTAGTTGGTGGCATCTTTATTTGGTACAAATGGTCAACTGCTTATGATACCAAGTCTAAAGATGCTTAAACCATATAAACAAAAGCTTTTGGTTTTCCCCCTTACCACCTTAATTGACAATTTTTTAGCTTAGGTCTTAATGATCTACTTTACTTCCTTATTTATTTTGTAGATATCCCCTTACCTTAATATCAACCAAAGTTTGGCATATTAATGTGAGGCCTTCATAAAATAACTACATAATCAGTTGTAATAAATATTGATGGTGTATGAATTAACTATGGAAGGCTTTATATCATTCCAAGCTTTATGGAATTATTCTCATTCTTTCCATGTAAAGATTTAAAATTGCATACTTAGCTTGGTAGTTTTATATGGAGGAAAGAATTGTAACATAAAGGTGTCATATACTTAATCCCACTCCTTAAACAAAATCCACCTCAACAAGTTCCACCACATCCTTGCTTGATCTTTCATATGGTGAAGAAAGTAACTCATTTGAAGCTCTTCTTCTATAAGGCCATTTAATATAATTGCTTGAAACTGAATAAAATTATTGCTTAATATGATGCATCTTCCCAGATAATCCATTAAACATCGATAACAAGGGGAGATGGACTTACTTTAACCTATTATTTTATATCCTTTAACTTAATCTAAAGCATGAGGAATTTTCATTGATCACTGAAAATCGAATGTCTCTCATACTTGTTTAAGGTAGTTATTAATGCTCTGAACCAAAAAAATATGTTATCCTAATTTGCAACCATCCTTTCTCTCCTTCTTGCTTTGTATGTCTTTAGGTTCACTCGATTTTAAGGTTTATAGGGAGTAAAACATCCAAGTTTGCACTAATGGATCTCCTATCTTGTGTCATTACCTAAAAAAATGAAAGAAAATAAAACAATAGAAAAGCTAGAATTAACAATATAGTAACTGAATATTCTTCAATAACTAAGCCAAAAATTGGTCAAATTTTTTTACAAGTGTATAAAATAAATTGAAACATGCTATAAAACTAGAATATTCTAGGTATCAATCCCACAAGGATTGTATTACTAAGTTTATTAATCCTAGTTAAATATAGAAACTAAATAAAATAAGATTTAGTAAGAAGTGATTACTTTCTAAACCCATGAAAATACGATATTTAACTAAAGAGAAATCAAATGCTAGTTTTTTTAGGTTCACTTATATGGAATTCTAATTATCATGTAAGATTGATTATTAAGGATGAAATAACAACTAATGTATCTATATAATCCTTTAAGCACACAAGTAATTACCATCTATTATATGCACAATTAATATTAATCAACTCATTAAGTATAATTAATCTATTTAATTATCACTATAGTTGAAGAAATCTCTTTCTCTAAACCTATCATTTTTACTCTCCTAGTGCGTATATTATATTTCACCTTTCAATCCATCACACAATTCCTAAGCTTGAATCTATAATGTTTAGTCACAAACTCAATAAGTAAGATTAAAGAGAATACATTTTAACCAATTAGTAACAATTCATGCATTAATAATTGAAAGATTCATCATAAACTATATCTCTAATCCTAACTAGAAATTTAGCTACTAAACATCATGAAAAAAACACTGAAACAAATTAGTATTAATATAAAAGAAAGTAGAGAAGGAAATATAAAATAAGATATCTTAGTTGTGTCCAAATTAATGTTGATCTTTTTGCAATTCTTGTTCCAAAGCCTTCTTATATGTTAAGAAACTCAAACAATAACCAAAACTCAAATTGGCTATCACACACCCCCTAAAAATCCCTTTAAGTTAACTATAATAATAGCACTCACAATTAGGGTTTACATTAGAGTCCTTAGGTGTTTTTATTTATGCATTTCCTTAGATTGCATTTATAAGAATTAACGTTAGAATAGCTTCCACCTTAATTAAGTTTTATTTTGGAACTTTAGTTATATAAAATCAGTATGTAACTAGCACCTAACACTATTTTGTAACTATTATCAATTAAGTTTCTTTATCTTATAAACTTTGCAACAGACAAACGCCTATCTCCTACTTATGTCTAATGCCTATCTAGCCTTTTTCACTAATTTATCCAATTTTTGGCATCTTTGAGTTTGAATCAATCTCTAATGACTCTTATAAAGTTGTTATGGAAAAACTTAGAAAGATTTCAAAAGAACTATCCAGGGTTTTGGATTATAAGTGGGGACTCCAAAACTACTTAAAGGATCTCAAGGATTGTGTAGAAAAATTGGAAGTTACTAGCTTAAGATGTGAAGGTAGTGTCTTTACTTGGAGGAAAAAATCTTGAATCAAGATAGCATCTTAGGGGAAAAAAAGAGATAGAGCTATGATTAATCTTGAATAGCTCGTTAACTTCCCTTAAAGCAAAGCTTGGTTTATAGAGCCCCTCTTCTTTGATTATAGTCTCACTCAAATTCATGAGATTTTCAAGAAGGTCAATACAAGATTTCCTTTATATTTAATCACTTTCTTGTTCTTGATGAAGATTTTTAGGAAGCAGTTCAAAAAGGGGTGGAAACTAGAATTCAAGGTAGCAAGGAATTTGTGTGTACAAAAACTTAAATGTATAAAGCAAGAGCTTAAAATGCTCAATGAAAAGAGAGCTTTGATTATAAGACAAGTTATAGCCTCAGCTAGGGACAAGATTCTTATTATCCAGTAGTGCCTTTCAAACAATCTTGGTAGCAAATATCTCCTAAAAGGGGAAAAGTTAGCTCTAAGAAGTTTTTTGAAAGTCATTAATGGTCACTTCTTTCTTTCGAAACAAAGGTTCAGGAATAATTAACTAAGATAAGGGGAAATATGCACTATTTTTTTTTCAAATCTATAATATCAAAAGAAATACTAACATAATCTATTCATTTATTTCTCAAGAAGGGAGATTTATATCCAATAAGAAGGTTTTAATGAAGGAAACTATTAAATTCTTGGGACTCAATTAGTACTAGCTCAACTAGTACCTCCATGGTTCAAACTCTTAGTTTTTTGATCAACTTCCAAATTAGCTTTAAAGACTCTAAGCTACCAATAAAACTAGTTGATGATAAGTGGAGAGTTATGTATTTCAATTGAATGGCCAAAAATCCCTTAGTCCAAATGGTTTGAATGGTTTATGTTTCAAAAAGCATGGCCGCAAGTGAGGAATTTGGTAACTGAAGTTGTTCAAGAGTTCTTTAATTGTGGATCCATACTTAAGGAAAATTAACAAAACTTTCCTTGTCTACTAGAACCCCCAACCCTCATCTTTTAGAGAGTTTAGACTAATATAAAGTTATGTAAAAGAATTTAGCTAATAGGATAAAGGTAGTGCTCAATTCATTAATAAGTGAAAATTAGGGTGCATTCATAGAAGAAGGCAAATTGGTAACAATTTGCTTATTACTTAAGAACTATTAAAGGTTACTTATGGAAAAATTTCCCAAAAAATAGTGCAATCATAATCAATTTTAATAAGGAATTTGACTGCATAAGCTGGGAATTCATACCACATCAGTTTAAAGTTTAAAGGTTCCCTAATATTTTTAGAGACTAGATCAAATCTTGCATTACTACTACATCATTCATTATGCTTATAAATGGTATCCCAACTAAGATGTTTAGAGGGGTAAGAGGACTCAAACAGGGAGATCCCCTTTTCCTATACTGGTTCATACTTTTTATGGAAGCATTGACTAGATTACTAAAGCATAATATATCAAGAGAATCTGATTTCAATCTCCAGAGCAAATGTAAAACACTAGGCTTATCCAACTTATACTTTTATGATGATTTGATTTTGTTCTCTAAGGCACATATCAAGTTAGTTAAGATCTTGATGTTAACTCTAAAATGGTTTAAAGAGATCTTAGGTTTGGATATCAATTACAACAAAAGCCATATCGTTCTTGAAACCAATGCAAACCATATTGCTGATAAACTCTTTGCATTCACTATAATGGATATTAAACAAACCCAACTCTTTGTTAATAAGAAGATTATAGCTCAAAGAATGCTTACATATAGTAGAGAAGATTCAAAAGAGTAATAGTTGTTAGAAAAATAAAGCCCTATCTTTTGGAGGTAAACTTTAGGATATTAAAGATATATCGAACTCCTTACACATTTATGGACTACTCAAATGTTCCTATCTAAAATTTTAATAAAAAATATTGGTGGAGTATGAGGAAGTTCTTATTAGGTAAGCTTAATGAGAGAAGGTATAATATAAAAGTTAAATGATATGAGTTTGCAAGCCTTTGGATGAAGAAGGATTGAGAATCACTCTAATAAGAACCAACAATAGGATCTTGATGGGAACGAGGCTTTAGAGAGTTTTAAATGGATAAAGATTCCTTTTTTTTTTGATGAAATGGATACATAGCTAAATTTTAAAAGGAATAAGCATTTAGTGTCTGCCAACTAGAACCTCTTATGTTTGGTTCTTATCCTAGCTTTTAAAGCTGAGGGATACCTTTGAGCAAAACATTAGCTGCAAGATCGAGAATGGAAACATAGATTCATTATACTATAATAATTAGGGAAGAAATGGCCTATTAGTAAGAAACCAAAGAGCTTTTCAAATTATGGGAAACATCCTTAAAGAGGTTAAGATATATATATGGGTAAAGGAGAGATAATATAATAGTTTCCCAAAGAAGCTCGAGCATTTGATTCCTCAATATAATCCTAACTTTGAGTTGCAAGACTACTATAGATGGAATAACCAGGCTAATGGGCAGTTTATAAACAAAGCATATTAAGATTGGATAGCTACAAGGCATCTAAAGGTAAGCTGGCATAAATTAATATGGAATAAGAACCTTATGCCTAAAACTTCAATTTTATTGTGGTTGGCTATAAGGAATAAAATGAGCACAATTATCAAATTGTATTATCTTAAATTGGCTAGTATTTGTATAATTTCCAAGGAAAAGCAGGAATCATTACTACATTTATTCTATAAATGTAGTTTCTCAAGTGAAATGTGAAACAAAATCAAAGGACTATGTTAATGGTAGACAAACTCTAATGCTTTCCCCTATATTACTCAGTGGCTATAGAGGCATAAAAAAATTCACAAAAGTAATGTAGTGGTATCCTCAACCATCCTTGGAACCTATATTAAAGAGCTCTAGAAAGAGAGGAACTTAATATGCATAAAGGGCAAGGAAAACTCCAAGGAAGTAGTGAAGCCATAACTAGCATTAGAGAACAACTTATTCTTACTAAGGAAGCTAAAGAATGTAATGTAAGTATAGCTACAGCATGGCAAATTGAGCAAATGCAACTCCTTATACTTAAAAAGTAAACATATTAGTCATTAGCTAGAAACTTGTATAGGGTTGATGAGTATAAACTAGTTGGAATTATAATAAAGAATCATGTTTCCTTGGGTCTTTTTTGTAATTTTATCTGTCTCTATTAATTCATTTATTCTATCTGCCACTACATTCGAGTAAGAGATAGAGGTCGGGATCAGTTCGCGTCTACATAGATTTTTCTATTAATTATTGTATTAAAGAATGTATTCTGCAATTATTGTATCACGTGTATCTGAATAATTCTGTTTGTAATGACTTTCCAAAATGGAAATGTTTGTAAATGAGATTGATCAATTAGTGTAATGGTAATTGTGATTATGATGTTTATAAAAAGAAAAGGACCTCAATTTGATTAGTGGTTTTCTGTAATATGCGTGTGATATTTGAAAAATTTGTAATGAGTTCGATTGTTTGACTGTCCTAGCGCACCACCCTTGTAGAGTGTATTTTTGAATACCGTCGATATGCTCGGGGATATTTCCTATAGGAGTGGGGTGCTACATATCTTATACTTAGAATGGTTCTATTCGAAATTTGAATTTATTACTCTTCATATCATATGTCAAAACATTGAAAATAAATGCTTAAATCGCATTAGAAATTAGAGGTACGGTATCAAAATTGAATTGATGAGAACGTTACAGCGATGAAGTTTTAGGAGTTTTTTTTTTGAAGTAAGTTTTAGGAGTTAGATTAAAGATATGTTTCCTTGCTTATATACGATATAGATAAAGAACGTGTACTGTTACACCGTGTTTCTAATATTAAAGAGACTAATTAGTGGTAATTTTGACATACTGAAAAGTCAAGTCATTATAATTTATCTTGTGTTTATAAGAATTTTACTCATATTTCACTTAAAATTTGAATTTATTACTCTATATATCTTATGCCAGAATTTGGGAACATGTTAGTATAATTAAACTAATAAGTAATAACATTTCAGTTCAATTATAATTAAACTAATAAGCAATAAAATTTCATTTCAATCGATCTCTTTTATTTGCATCAATTTCAACGTATCCAATACATAAGGCTTTTGTTTTTGCAAGATCTGAGTAGTCATAATATACATAATCTTTTTTTATATTTTTATAAATAAATTATTTCCGTGACTTAGAACTTCTCAAGATTAACCTTATAATCACAAATGAACAATTTTGCTGGGTGTTTCAAATCTTACATTTTCCCTTATGAAATTAGAAATAACTTGAATAGTCGGTTAAGCCGTCTTAGCTCAGCTGGTAGAGCGCATGGCTTTTAACCATGTGGTCGTGGGTTCGATTCCCACAGACGGCGTGTTTTCGTTTTCGATTAGATAAATGTTCGAATACCGAATAAATGGTACGGGAAGTCAACGATATGGTGATCCATTTAAGAACTAAACAATTCGTCTGTAATAAGAGTGACACCTCGGCTCTCTGGATTCTACAATTTTGAAGTTTTTGAAACTTCAAAGTTCAAACGGTTCATGGTCATGGGCTTCACGTTAAGCAATTCTTGAGGATTTAATGCTTACCTGAAGCAAGTTCATGGGATAGCCATGCATTTCAATAATAGCAACCGCTACATTACCTAAAGATTCTTCCATTTCCACCGCATAATTTCACTTTTTCCTTTTCTTTTTCTGTCTCTCATTTCTACTCGTCCTATATTTTTATTTCAGCTCTCCTAACTAACTTTAATGCCACCCACGATCTTCCAAGTAAAACCTTATGTCCTCACTCTCACCATTATATTGAGGACTTTGGGACTGTAAGTCCCTTAACTTCTGATTTGTTCTTTCATATTGTCAGATTCCCTTCTTTTTCCCATTTTTTCTCGTAATTGGTTCAATAATGAAATTTGAAGACTATCTGATGCAACCAGGTGACGAGAATCAGACAAGAGTCGACTTGGAGGAGGAGGTAAAGCAGACAAGAGTCGACTTGGAGGAGGAGGTAACTTAGCGAATTGATAAAGACCCTTAAATTAAGTATTGTAGAGAGTAGAGATAGACCTTTCTTGTATAATGATGCAGGTTGACAAATTGCAAGGTGAGTTAGACGAAGAAAAGGCAGTGAGGAAAGTTCTGCAAAGCGCTCTCCATGGACCAATTCCACCGCATCTTCCTTTTTTTCTTCCACCTCCAGTAAGGACATGCTACTGAGTAGAAATGGTACTATAGCTTCAACGGGTTAACTCCATAGTAAGAATATATTGATTCTTCATGTTTCAGGTTCAGGGTCTTCTCATTGAACTCACAGTGGTGGAAGAAGAGATTGTGTGGCTAGAGAAAAAAGTTGAAGAGCTAAAGCTGAGCTTGTATCTGGAAAGGAAACAGACTAAAGAATGGAAAGTAAAGAAACAGCAGCGAAGGAAGCCGATGCAGAACAATAATCTACAGCCGTTATTTTCCCCTGGAAAATGCATTCTTAATGACGATTTCCCTGAGCTCTCTAGATCACAACATTTTGAAGATCGTAAAAAGGAGAAAACCCAGTTTAGACGGGTATCTGCGGGTTCTGCAACAGAAATTCTTAGCTTTTCTTCCCCAGGATCCATTAGTAAGCTTACACATTATATTTATCGATCACTGCCAAAAATCTTTATAATCAATTTTTGAGATCGACTCAACTAGTCCGAGTCTGTACTTATTAACATATCATACAAGTACAACAAAAGTTGGAAGGAAATTTTTACTTTCTCCCGTTGTCTTTACTGTGAACAGAAGAAAATTCAAGGAGGCATTCAGGAAGAACTATAAAAGAACAAAATTTTTATAGGGAAATTTGCAGTGATAAACCGAATGAACTCTCAGAGGAAATGCTGAGATGCCTAATAGGCTTGTTTCTTGATCTAAATCAAGCACCACAGGATAGAGAAATGCCTGCGACAGTTCCAAAGCTGAACCTGTCCTGCATGAACCCGAAAGGATCAAAGACCTTATTCAACTGTAAAGCATCCATGTCCCTATTTAATCAAAATGTGTCAAATCTCGACCCCTATGGTATTATTCCAGATTTAGATGGCACAATCAGGGACATTGGACCATACAAGAATTTCGTCCAGATAACTAGAAATTCATTGGACGTCAGTCAGTTCTCAGAATCTTCACCGATGGCACGAAAATTCAGGTTTGTATACATACCTTCAATAAGTTCAATTATTATCATTTGAAACATGTACCTGGAATTTTCTTTTTTTACATATGTATTCTATATTGCACTTTGTTCCAGGTATTTATTGCAAAGACTAGGTAATACTGACTTGACATTCTTGACCTACAAGCAGAAGCTGTCATTTTGGATCAATGTCTACAATTCTTGCTTAATGCATGTACAGTAAGAAACCGTCTGCTATATCAAACAAAACAACTAAACTGAAGTCTCATACAATAGTGTTTAAGTGTCTTCTCCTTTTCATTTTATATCAGGCATTTCTCGAAAATGGTTTACCCTCTTCGCAGGAGAATCTGCTGAAAATCATGAAAAAGGTAAGTGATTTGTCTAGTCATCAAGCATTTACTTGAATAAACTAGCTATGATAGAAATGGTTATGAGACATAAAAATCAACAATTTTACGAGGGGTTACTTTTTAATCAGGCTTCTTTGAATGTTGGCGGTATAGTGCTGAACGCCCTGGCAATTGAGCATTTCATTCTTAGGCATCGATGTGATTCAGAAGACGTAAGTCAAAGGCTTGTCTCCCTGACCCCAATAATTTACTCCTCCAGCCTGCAAGGTGTCTCTACAATTTTGAAAGAGTTAGATTTGCACCTCGAAACTGTTATGGATAATTAATTTTACAAATTAATCTTAGGCTGTGCTATAAGTGTCTTATCTTGATGCAAGAGTTTGATAAGGTTACAAATTCTCTTACAAGGGCCCTGAGAATGAGAAGGAAATGCTATTACGACGTAGTTATGGTCTCGGATATCCAGAACCCAATGTGACTTTTGCTCTTTGCCGAGGCAGTTGGTCCTCACCAGCAGTAAGTACAATGCTTCTAATTCTTAAAACATACATATAACTAATACATGGATTGGTCCTAATGACGAGCATGAGATATGGAATGCAGTTAAGGGTCTATACTCCAGGCGAAGTGATAAATGAACTGGGTAAAGCTAAAGTGGAATATCTGGAAGCATCAGTGGGAGTTACAAGCAAGAGAAAGATTGTGGTTCCTAAGCTATTGCAATGGAACATGCGAGATTTCGCAGATGACATGGAATCCATGTTGGAATGGATTTATAGCCAATTACCGCGTTCTGGATCTTTGAAGAGATTGATGATGGAGTGCTTCAATGGAGAAAAGAAATCAAGAAAATTAGTGGAAATTCAACCTTACGAGTATGAGTTCCGTTACCTACTGCCTTTGTAAGAAATGTTAACAGGGAAGAAACTAAAAAAATAAAAAAAAAGGTTTTCACAGAGCTATCTTGAATCTTAGCTGCAGATTGTTCAGAGGCGTACTCTCTTCCATAGGTCGTTAAAAAAATGTCCCCATTTATACCCTACTTTCATTCAAACATTTTATACTTAGTGATATAATTATTTAAAGGTATTTTTCTCTTATATATATATCTAAATCTATATGATAAAGTTTATGGAATAAATAGTATATTATAAATAAAATTATGATGAGAATATAATTATGAGATTTATAATAAATTTATATATTACCCTAGTAATTATTCTATTAAGATTAAACGTTATTAAAGCTTTAAAAGAATATAACACATTATGTTTCTTCTTTATAAAAGAAATATTCAATCTTATAGCCTAAAATATGAAAATATTTAAATAAAAGTATGAGTGCATGAACTGATCCCATAAAATAATTCTAAATTGGATATTACTTTGAGATAAGTAATCAATATAAGATTCATCACTCTAAAGCAATTAGGAAGAATGTTCTGTTATTATCAATTAATATTAATTTGAAAAATCCTTAGCCAAGATGGGATTAAACTTTCAAAATAATTTCAAATGCTATTAATTAAATCAATTACTATTGGTGGAGAACTAACATAATTAGACTCAATAGAGTAGATATTAATTTTATGTTCTATGTCCAATCGAAATATTATACGATGAAAGGATTTGGATTATACAAAAAACTATGCACTGAAAGATTAGTCGAAATTATTTTGACATTTCTAAATATTTAGATAGTCATAATGAATTACTATACATTAATCTTCATCCATGCACATAAATTATTTAATTAGATAATTAAAAATAAAATTAAAAAAGTTTAATTTATCCAATCCTAAGTATGATTTAGGATTATAATTTATATCTGTTGTCAAAATATATAGAAACCTAATGGATCACACACAAAAAATGAGTTAAAGTGAAAAAATGTGTTTTTAATCAAGTTAGACTTGATTATAAAGTTTAAAAAACTTTATGATTAAATATGAGATATTTAATAAATGATACTAATATGAGATATTGATCTTATTTATACCCAGCTGGTATTTAGTTAGAATTAACTATAGTTCTAATTAAAGTTTAATTGAAATTAGAATTTTATTTAAATTAAATTACTAAAAGATTCAAATCCTATTATAAATAAAGTTGGGTTCTAAAGGAGCTAACATGCTTTGCATAACCTTTTTTGCAATAGCTGTGAAGTTATTAATACATTTTGTAGATATCGTCATAGGCTGGACAATTATACGACTATGACAATTGAGATGAGTTGATTTCAAAAATAGTTTGAGAGAAGCGATAAGAAAATGATCAAGCTTTGAAATAAAGTACGGGTTATGATTTATGCATTATTACATTTTATATGTTAATTTTGTTACAGAATTTAAGTGATCTCAGTTTCGAAAAATCATATGAAAAAGTTTTGTATTTATTTTGTCGTACAAGGATCAAATCTCATCTCAATTTCTTAACAGTGGTATCCGAGTCATTTTTAATTTTATGACTTGATTAAAATTATTTGATTGATGTTGAAATTAAATTATGGAATCGAAATTGCAATGTTACAAATCCTGAATTTTCTGAAAAGTTAAGATTACCTAACTCATAATATCACATTGGATTTAAATACTAATATGAAAAGTTTAAGATACCTGAAAAATTCTTATTGTTTTAACAATAAATCGAAGCAAAGTTCACCAAAGACACTGCACAATGATGAATGAAAGTTTTGACATTTTGAAACCTAGTTCCCACATTATAACAAGCCCTTTATCAATTGTTGATAGCTGAGGCAACAACAAAATTGCATCTATTTTGGGTGCCTATATTTCTGATAATGGTCTTAACAATTGTTTGTGTTGTATGATTATTGAAGTATAGGATGGGGGAAAAATTGGTGGCGAGTTGTATGACTTCTGTTAGAGATATGACAGTCACCAGTGGTTATGCTAGTGTGAATAAGGAAGAATAGCTAGTGAGCTATTGCTGAAAGCACAATGTATGACATGGCATGATAAGCACTGGAGGCTAGCAAAACCTATCGGAGAGGGTGGCAGTTGATAGCAACGTGTGGGGCATATAAGGGTCGGCAAGGAGAAGGAGATTTGTCAACAATTTGGAATGGTGGCAATTACCAAAGAACCCAAAAATGTTTTGGTTCTCTCTTTGCTTGCGGTTACTGGGTATGACTCTGATGATAGCAAGAAGACATCGGAAATGTGGATGCTCCTCAATGGCAGGAGAAAGAAGTAGCTCTTTATGGTTGCATCTGGAGATGATGACGGCTTGTGGTAGTGTTTGGGCGGCAGGCAGTGTTACAACCAATTCAGACGAAGAAAACAACTAGACGTAGTTGGGAGATGAAAGGCGTGATGTGGTTGTTCGTACGTAGCGTAGGATAAACAGCGTATACTCAAGTGTAGAGGAACACGGCGTTAGGCTATAAGTAGTAGGGTTCAGAACTTTGTCCGCATGTCTGAGGTTGTTATTTCGGTTGTGTCTTTCCCTTCTGTCTTTCATTTTTCTTGTAATCCCCTCTGTCTGCTGTTCTCACGACCATCACTGCCTCGAATCTTCAGGCACGTGTTTGGGCCATTTATCATTAATCTATAACAATTGGTATTAGAGAGACGATTTTGGCCACAACAATCCCTGAAACTATGGCGGAAGGAACCAGACAATTGGTATTAGAGAGACGATTCTGGCCACAACAATCCCTGAAACTATGGCGGAAGGAACCAGAGGTGCTGAGTTTCGACGTTTGGAAGACATCTTGAAAGGTTTAACAGAGGCACAAGGGCAACATGAACGACTACTCTTGGAACTCTAAGAAAGGAGTGAACGACTGCTATCAGAGGTTCAAGGGCGGACTGATAAACTGGAAAAGGACGTGGGTGAGTTACGTTTAATGTTCTCCATGGAGGGCTCGAAACAAGGGGAAGGAAGTAGCCGTTCGGAATCGCTGGCCCGGCCTACTACTCCTCCCACCACCCAAGATGACAATGGCCGCACTCTTCGGGTAGGACGACTGGAATTTCCTCCTTTCGAAGGAGACAATGTCAAACTATGGTTGTACCGGTGCGAACAATTCTTTGAGATCAACCAAACACCGGAGAATATGAAGGTGAATATTGCTATCCTTCACATGGATGAACGAGCGCAAGAATGGTACCAGCTCTTCCTGAGAAATTGTCTTCAAACTGAGACACTCGGATGGTTGGAGTTTACGAAGGCCCTGAAACAGCGGTTTGATGTGGAGTTATTTGATGACCCAGTCGGCGACTTCAAGGCGTTACAATAGACTGGAACTGTGCTCGATTATTGTGCTCAGTTTGATCACCATTCCAACCGCTTAACACTGTCGGAAGAGTATCTAGTGGCTTTCTTCTTGAAGGCACTACGACCTGAAATTGGGGTAGCGGTTCAATTGCATGAACCTCAGACATTGCACCAGGCGTACACCTTGGCAAGGAAGCAAGAAGCTATTCTCACGGCCACCAGTGTGTCGGCTTTGAACCGTGCAACTCCTGTTTGATCTCCGTTAGGTGGGAAAGCACCCATGCAGAACCTCACGGCCCCTCCTAGGTCACCCCCAAAGGATGGGTTATTACCCACACCGCCGGCCTCATTACGGGTGACTCCAGGACGTTATAGGGCACCTCGCACTGTTAGTAGTAAGGATTTCGATGAGAAGCGTGCTAAAGGGTTGTGCTTTTGGTGTGATGAAAAAATACGATAGGTCATACATGTCGGAGGCGGCAACTTCAATTTTTTTGGATCCCCGAAGATGATTCGGTCCTGGAAACAAGTGAGCCTATAGGCGAATCCCATGAAGTTAGTGAAGCTAACGAAGAACAACCCATGATTTCCATGCAGGCAATGACGGGAGTGGCAGGTAACACTGAGTTCAGACAGATGAGAATGATGGGGGTTCATCAACGTCGGCACCTCCATATACTAATAGACAACGGTAGTACTCAGAATT
>JANZXV010000212.1:14255856-14266306 GCA_027576455.1 Erythroxylum roigii | reverse complement strand
TACTGACTGTAAAGAGACCTGAAGAGGCTCAGTGAAAGAATACTTGTAAACGTTTGGAGATAGTGAAATCTCAGAAGTTTATCTGAGGACTGGACGTAGCCCACGGTTTGGGGTGAACCAGTATAAAATTACTGTGTCAAACTTTCTTAACTCTCTCATTACTACATTACTGCGATTTTGATTTCTTAGTTACGCAAGTTATTAGAGAATCATTTACGAACGAAAGTTATAGTAAATCTGAACTGAACAAGTTTTGTTCATAAGAAGGGTTTAACGAAAAAGTTTACACAATTCAACCCCCCTTCTTGTGTATTTGTTTATCATTATACTAACGTGTGATTCACTTCATATAAATCATGTCTAATCACCTCTAAGGCATTAGAACACATTTAACTCAACCAACATGGTCATATCCATCCAATAGACTCGGTTTTACACATTTAGAAGCTTATACGTGGGAAATCTCTAAGATTTCGCATACCGATGAACTCTAAGTTCGTGTAAGATCATATAATATTATAAATCACTAACATATATACTCAAAAGGATTTAAATACATCTTTGAACTCATATACAACAATGTATATATCAATATACAGTAGTATCTCCAAGTACAAAATAATACAAAAGAACTCAGAGAGTCCAACGTTACATAGGTCTATCAACTATCTCTGATGCAATCCTCTGGCCGCTAGCACCAGAACTAGCTCATATGCTTCTACCTCTACCCCTTAGAGTCATAAGTGGTCTCTCTGCTTGACTAACTATTTGATACTGTCTACCAAGGTAATCTCTCTGAAAATGCTCAATAGATCCACATCGTAGGCATGTTCCCATCATCTTCCAACACTGTCCACCATGTTTCTTCCCATAATGCTCACACAGGATAACTATCCCACATCCTGACCCACTTGTACTAGCTATAGATGGGGTCGATTGTCCTGCCCTAACCGTCGATCTCTGACTCTGCCCTGATTGGCAATAGGATGTTTGTGTTTATGCTGAAGCCTGAGACCCTGAACCCTTTTGCTTTTTACTGGATGAGAAGGATGAACTAGATTGTCTTGACTCCTTTTCTGTTGTCCCCTATTTCTCCATTTTTGTTCATCAATATTAACCTTTTCAATCCTCAAGGTTGCTTTCACCATCTCTCCATAATCCCTAGTTTGCAGTGCAACAAGGAGTTTCTTGATGTTATAGTGGAGTCCTGCTTCAAATCTCTTACACTTATCTGCCCCGTAAGATTTAATCTCTCAACATACATACTCAATGTATTTGATAAATAATAATATATTAAATAAAAATATTATGTAATTGTATTGATAAAATCTAAATACAAATTATATAACTAAATACAATAATTAAATAAATTTATTAAATAGTTAATAAATTTTACATGAGACTTAGAAAATCAGTGTAAAAGCATGGAGAATTATTTTAATTAACGTTAAGTTTAAAGATTTAAATAAAGCACAGACGTTTTAATGGTTATTAAATTATAAATTGACCTGGCTTGAAACGATTTGGGAACTTTCTGATCCAATGGCAGGTTTTGGTTCATTTAAAGAATCCTTTTGGTTATCCAACACTCAGGATTATTTTAATTTAAGAGCTTGGCAAGAATAAGTAGGACTAGGACAGAAGCAAAGGACAGGGTGTTGATTGGAAGACAGCTGAGCATGAATATGATGATGTCCTTTCACAATCACAATATTAATTTGAGATGTAAATGACTAAATAGAACTTGGAAGGTAAATGTTGTAAATTTGTTTTCGTTTACGAGGACCATCTGACATTGTAATTGTAGACTCATTCATGTCTCTCTAAAAGAGAAAGTGACGGGGAAAAGATGGGAAAAGAAGCGTGATGTACGCGGTCAAAGTCAAAGAGAACTGCGTTGAAGTAACTAAGTAGAATTGAATATTCAACAAGAGAACGCAGCTAGTTAACATCAACTTTATATATAATCGTTGGATAGTAACTTAGACGGTAGTAAAGCAAATAGTAGCCGCGGGCCACATTTTTCCACTTTACGGCCACTTCAGCTAAGGACACTCGTGCCCAACTTCCCAAATAGCTCACCGGCACAACCCCACTCACTGTCTCTCTTGTTTTAACTTATCCCCAAAATTAAAAACAAACAAATTAATCAGTAACTATAAACTATTAAGCGGGAGTGTTTCTGAATTAAAATTAGACACGGAAATTCTTTCCGGTGAAAGTTTGACCGAACTCCCAGTTTGAGGGAACAATGTTCCAGGAGGTTGAGGTGCGCCTGTCACTGCCTGTGACCCTGAATGAAAGTGACTGACCAACCAAAACAGAGTTCACTTGCCAGTTCTGGCCCCAATTACGGCTCAAGCTCATCCAACCGGTCTTAGAACCTTTAACGCTCACCTTCACCAGGTCTCCAGCACCCGCCACGTTAGTGATTAATACCAAGTTGAAGTACGGATTGCCATTGATTTGGAACCTGATTCCTCCTCTCTTCCTGCAAGGCACTCTGTTTCCCGACAAAAACAAACCAACATTTCAACAAAGCTTTAGGCTTTAGAATCTTAGTAGAAGCTGTTCTAGTTATTATATGAGCATAGTGCAGAGGGTGTTGATTTCCAGATAAAAGGGGTTTCAACAGAGTTCAGATCTTTGGTTAAGTCTTGACAGTAAGAAATGCATTTTGAGTGACATAGTCAAATAGAATTTAGAATCTTATGTTTTTACCGGCGATAAGAGACGGGGACGATTCCTGCGCGATACTCGGCGATTTTGAGGAACATGGGCATAGCGAGATCGAAATGAGAGCGAGGAGGGTTGCACCAGCCACCATTGTCATTGGGTAAAGCGTAGTTTGGAGGGCAAAAGTTTGTGGCAGTGACTAAGATTGATGGACTACCAGAGTGGCACCATTGTGGTTCACTGGCACACTTGATTTCAAAGCACGATCCACAACTCTGGCCATTGTTGAATAGTGCTGTGCTTAGTGCGGCAGTATTCACGCCGTAGCCTTGGCTGTAAAGGTTTCCATATCCACAAGCACCACCTGTAGTACATGGGACAAGAAGAATGCCTCTTTACAAGCTTCACAGTTGACTTTCGACAATGTATATAAAAGAATGCTTAGAACAAATAATTCAGAATGTGAAAATTCGCGAGTGGAAAACAGAGGATATATTACTTGATGCTGCAAAATTGCAAAAGAAGAAAGTAATTTACTTCATCTTTGTTGCTTAAGCTTCAAGTGATTACTCGCTGCACTTTTATCAGTTTTTTTTTCTCTACGAACAATGCGATCACATAAACTGAAAACTCATATCCAAGCTTAGTTAAGATTGCAGTACCCATTGTCCCGGAGGCATCATTGCCACCATAGAACGTTGCATGAGCGTCCTGCCATGGTCCACCAGAGAAAACACCTGGAATTCTCGCTTCAACAAGCTTCAAAACCAGGAGCAAGAACACGCCATAACTGAAGCTCTTCAAAGCCATTTGCTATTCACTTTTCCACGCTGAAAAGATAGAGCAAAGGACTCCTGAAGAAGCGGGGTGCGAAGAGAAGGTGAAGAGTAGAGTGGTATTTATGGGGGAAAACAGAAGGGTATGTGTAACGTTGTCAAAAAGAAAAAAAGGAAAAGACAGAGAGACCACATTATTATCGAACATTAATTACTGATGTTGCCTGTCGATCTCTTGTTAATTAAAGCAACCCGTCTAGCATACACTATCCTCGGCGGGTAACTTATTTCAACCTCCTTAATGTTTTTACACATATCACCACAATGCGCTTGGAGTCTATGATTGAAAAAAGGAAGGGTAGGATATGAAAAGGGTCCAAAGTCTCAAGTAAGGCTGATAATGTGAAATCGGTTTGCGTCATTCGTAAGTTGTGCCATTGATTACAGGCTCTGTCCCAATCCAATGGTTTGCTTTTCTTCGTCTTTGAATTTTGGGTGCTGATGAATGTGTTGGCCTTGAATTTTGGAGGGAATGGTACCGGCCAAACCTAAGCCTGAGGCTTCAACTAGCTACTGTTGGTTTGTACTTGTAG
This sequence comes from Erythroxylum roigii, assembly GCA_027576455.1. NCBI lineage: Eukaryota > Viridiplantae > Streptophyta > Magnoliopsida > Malpighiales > Erythroxylaceae > Erythroxylum > Erythroxylum roigii. The sequence goes on along the minus strand of JANZXV010000212.1, from coordinate 14,262,261 downwards.
ATGGAAAATGCTACTATTTGAACTCTGTTCATAGACATCAAATGGATAAGCAATATCTTTATTTCCTTCTTTGGCGAAGGGCAATGTGCATGTTTGACCCGAGCTTCAACCATTATTAAGTACTGTCCAAGTTGCGAAATTCTGGCATATGTAAGAGCTTCTTGTGAAATGCAGTACAAAACAACAGTAAGTGTTAGTGGGAGTAAACTTTTGATGCTTGAACTGGAACCCGCCAAATTCAAGACTTTCGCATAAAGAACATGGCTAATTTCGAGGTTGGTGGCCTGTGGGGCTCAAGTACCCGCTATTTACGCCCCACGTATCGCGCCGTCAATTAGCCGTACAACTTTAGTGGACCCTCGCTCAGGTCTTGAAGTTGAAGGTCTTCTTTGACTTACTACCTACTTAATATTGAAAATATTGTCAGGACAGTTCATTCGTGGGCTCCTTTGGTTAAATTAGAATTTAAATTTTTTATTAAAATTAAATGTTATCCAAGTAATACCTGCTCTTTTAAGGACGCGATGCATTGAATATTGAGACTCCGTCTGGACATGATACGTGACACATTGGAATTACCCTTGTTTGGAGGAACCATGAATAATGATTATTTTTTGTGTGTTACTTTGTTCTTTTTTTAAATGGACAGATTCAACCGATAATCTTTGTCGATGCCAGCTTAGCATGAAGAATTGCAAACAGAATTGAAAGTTCCCCAGATTCTCCAAAGATTTCCAGAGTTTGAGATATTAAAGAACAATTTGCAGTTCCTAGGATTAATTAAAATAGGGGTATAATGCAGTCTTACCACCAATGTATCTCATACCAAATGCATCCTCTCCTCAATACCTACATCCCCATTCAGCAAAGTTTCGTAGAAAATGTGATGGCTGCAATACAAAACTTCCATTTTTCGCATGGAAGTGATTTCCTTAAGAGCGCTCTCATTTATTTGTCCAGTTATTTTGTAATATGTCCTCGCCATTGCACATCCCAAACCACTATTTGGTGCATGCGTAGACAACACTGGCAATCTCACTCGTAACATATCTACAAATCAAACCTGGAGGCTATAGCGCATCCTCAATTTTCTCTCCTCTAACTCTCTAACCGGATTTGGATTTTACTGCACATCTTTCGAGGAAAACACTAGCGATTTAGTTTATGCAACTTTTGTTCTACGTCGGAATAACAAATATACTACTCTCTGCCCAAGTAAATGTTGACCAAGATACGTTATAGTAAGGCACGTCAAACGGCTCATCAGTTAGTTCTTTTACAACTTATATAATTAAAAGAATCATATAGTAGCGGATGAGATTAAGCAGCAACTTAAAACCAGCAAAGTCTAAACCAGGTTCGGCATTAAGAATAAAAGTCATGCTGCGAGCCGTCCAATCTGAACCATCCACCAAATATAGCAAGGGGATTGACTACCCTCATGAAAGTAACTAAGCTGATGTTGCTCAACGACACACCCACTTGTCGAGAAACCCATTAGCCATTTAAGCTTTCCATATCATTGCATGTGAAGTTACCACCCATATTTTACCAATTATCACTTTATATTATGTCTATTAGTGCATTAAAATTTAGTAAGTCGTCATTCCAATAAAAAAAAATTTATTAGTAAAGATCTTCCTTTGAAGTAAACTAATTACAAGTTCGATTAATTTACTCGAACGTTTGCTATATTACACCTAAAGAGAAATTCAAGAAAGCCTTTTGCTCATAATAACCTTCAACGCGATCAAATACATCCCTTTCAGGACAAAATTATTGAGTGACGTAATCAACGAGTACATATGCTAGCAGATATTTTAACTGATTACAAAACAAGTATGGCTAATCCTAATGGATTATGTGATAAACTAACTAAAATATACTTAATGAGTTGGTGAAATATTGTTACTTTAAATTTCTCTAACGTTATTCATAATTAGCAACCTAATAGTATATACCCTGCAACTCTGTTACGACCAAGAACTAGATTATTTCCGCACAATTGACACTAATCATTGTAGAGTGTATGAAAAAAAGTAAACCTCTGCGTTAACTACCCCTCACAAATATATTACGTAATGATCAATGAATAACACAACATAGAACAGGCCAAAACATAAGTAACAACATCGATCACGGTTGAAGAATTTAGGAATGATTCTTGAAATCTATCGTACAAAACGTCTCATGCGTATGTTATAAGACGACAAGATGCCAACGGCAGACGTGCTTCCTTATGTAATTAATTTCTGCTTGGTCTGTCTTTGGCTGGACCATTTTGTCGGACTAAGGGTTGTTTTACCACCTTTGTTATGAGAGGAGCAAGATCTATGTACAGCTCTATTAAGCTTTACGCAATCCCTAAAAATTGTTCCAAGTTTCCTTTAGAAGCAAACTTGGAATCATATCCTCCAACTTTTAGCCCTTTTAATTTCATGCATTACCACTGTACTAGAACCACTGCACGTCAAGTTTCCTGTCTTTTTCTTCTTTCTTATTCCCTTGTAATCAACCATGGACCATATATCCCATGCTTACATTGCATGGCCGAATGGAGGGAGCCATGTAACTTACTCTCTAATATGATATTGCCTCGTTAAGCTTAACGAGACCACCAGACCAACTAACCTAACCACCATCAACCGACGACAAAAGGGTACAATGGCATGACAAATGTTTTAGTGGGAGCCATGTTAGTGAAACTAAAGCCAGCAAGAAGACTTCTCTTAAACCCTCTGGGGGAACGAAGCAACACGCATGATTCCTTCCTGGGACCCTTTTATATTTTAGTATATTAATGGAACCATAGTTACTTCAATAATTTCATGAAGGAAAATGCTTTATGAACAGTTGGTGGTGGTTATTTGTAGTTTATCATTACGAATTAAGAATAAATATAGAAGTTAAAATTAGAAAGAATAAATATACTAATTATAATAAAAATTATTCTCTTCATCTTCTCCGCTGAATAGTCCCCATGTCAATTAGGATAAAAAGCATAAAAATATTAAAATTGATAATAGTAAATATGTCAATTATAATAAAAGAAAGTTATTCCCTTCATCTTTTCTATCTTCAACTCCTTTAAAAAGGTTTATATACTTGTTGATATTTCAGACAAGAACTACCATCTTTTTTCTGTAACTTAAATTTAACAATTTGCTTTAATTGTTTGTTCCTATCTTTTCTGTCCTAATGTTTTTTTCCTTCCTTCTATCTCCACAAAAGACGTTCAGGTAATTATGAAAATTTGAAGATGTGAAATAGTACCTTTCTTTTTGCAACTTAAATTTGAAACAATCTGTTTCGTTTGTCTTCTATCTTGCAACTAAAGACATCAGTGATATATCCTCATCAATTGTTTATTATTTTTATCGGAAGAGAGAGGCAAAGAAGAAACAAGGGAGAAGATCGTCCCCATTGGTGCATTGAATACGTGAGTAATTTACCAAAAATTTGCACTAGCAGTACACCATACCTCATCACATTCTAGACTACGCATATTTAAAAAAAATGCAATTGGTTATTTATTTCAAATATGTAATAGCCTCACTTTTATAAGGGAATAACATGACTATTCCATATTTCATTACATTCTACTTCTATAAGGGAATAATATGGCTAAGAACAACAAATTTTATGGCTCAATAAAAACTATATTAGTACTCAATATATATAATACCAATCTAATATAAAAAAAAAATACCATCAATTGCTAAGAATATGTAGGCTTCAAGTCACGCTCGAGCTGGGGTTACTCAAGCTAGACTTGACCTAAAGCCTAAAAATTATAAAACAATTATGTCATTTTGAGTAAAATGAAATTATTTTTTATTTTTAATTTAAGTAATTAAAAAATTAGATCTAGTCAAACTTCTGGCTGAGACCAAAATCTGAACAGAACTTTTGAACCTAGCTTGGGCCTAGATGAGCCTAGCCAGCCTAGTCCATTGCTAGATTATAAGCAAGACATACACTTTTAAATAGAAAAATATTAATTGAATAGAAAGAATATCAACACTTAGGACAAACAATCGTAGCACTCAATACATTCAATACCACCATTATAAACAAAAGTTACCACCACACATTTGAAGTAACCTTCAATAAAAAATAGGAATATCATGTATAAGCACAAAATATACCTTACTCAATACAAATTAAACTAGTACCCTATCTACTTAATACTATGTCTAGGTGTAAAAAAAAAACCATCTTTCATTAAAGACAAGTAATACTAATACTTTAAATGGGAATATAGTGACTAAGTGGAAAGAACCTCAATATAAATTTTATTAATACTTAGTATATTCAATACCATAATTACAAATAAAAGCTTTCAGGATGCATCTAAAATAAGTAATGAATTGCAATAGAAAATGGGAATACCATCTCTAAGTATGCCTTACCTCAATACAAATTGTACTAATACTCTATACTTTTAAATGAAAATATAGTGACTAAGCGAAAAGAATATTGTGCCTCAATACAAGCTATACTAGCACATTTAATTACATAGCTATAAAGAAAAGTTATTAGGACACATTTAAAATAACAACTTTAGTGTAAAATAGGAATGTGTAACTGAGTCAAAACACTATCAAACATTAATGTGATGGATATGATTAATGCTCACACATGCAATAAACTAAGTTGTTTAAAGGTTTTATTTAACATTACTAAATACACTCTCATGTAATCAACTTGCAACAAGAATTTTTCCACTCTCATGTAATCAACTTGCAACAAACTATGTCCATAAAATTTTTAATGAACGTGAATAAATGCACAACTATGATATTAATAGAAGTTTGATGAGAAATCGCAAACTACACAAATTAGTATATCACCATACTTAAAATTATATTTGTTAAACGTATTATTTAACATAATTTGATGCTCAACCATGCAATCATCTATGTTCTTATTTTAAAACTTAGACTTGAAATGTGAGGTACACAAATTTGTGTGATATCGTATAGGAAAATGTGTCCATTAAAGGTTTTGTTCCATACGGTTAACTATACATTTGTATGGCTAATCGTGTTCTGATAACGCTGGTATGAACTCATGCACGCATTGTGTTTGGCATCTTCACGCTTGAAGACTGGTTCTTCAGTATTCATCTCTGTCATATTACCTGGTTGGGTCGGCTGTGCTAGGCTCAGGCCCATCTCCACACATTCACGGCCCGTGCGGCCCATCAGGTGTTAGACTTCCATGCAAACACAAAGATCTACGTAAACCTAGCATCCACAACATATATAAGGTACTATTCTACCATGATTCAGGTACGAGATTACAACCCTACTTTTCTATACTTTCAGCAGCCAAAACCTACACTAGAGAGACTGACTTGAGCGTCGAAGGGGCCTCCCGGGAGTCAACTCTCGGTCAGCCTTTATTGTTTTGCAGGTATTTCACAGCCAGAGTTGCACAGATCATGGATCAAAACAACGACGTTCAACCTCAGCAGAATCCGGCTGAACCATTTGGCGCCCACCGGGGGGCCCGCGTCAGGGCACCACGTCCAGAACCACGCAGATCAGTCAGGCGGCAGCAGCCAACCTTGATATTGCCGCCGTCGCGGCACTTGCATTGCAACGGATGGCTTTGCTGTTACCTGATACTCTTCCACCAGCACATCCCGGCTCTCACACACAGTCTTCACATCCGAATGATCGCCCGCAGTCTCAAAACCAAGATCAAGAAGAGCAGAGCGTAGCCCTGGAGGATAACGCTGAAGCCAATTCTCTTCTCCACTCTCAGCATCCCCTAGATACCAATCCTCCTGTACCGTAACAAACCCCTCTCACCCAACAGCAGATAGAGGAAGCTGCCGAGCTAGTGATCCATCAAATTCTTCAATCTCGCCTGGGACAACAGCAAACCTCCGGTCAGTAGCCGGGCGCGATGGCCGATCGTCATCCCATGGAAGCCCTAGGAAAAGTCATGGACGACCGGATCAATCTGGTTCGGAATCCCTACGCGGGCCGAGTGCCCGTACAATACAGCTCCCCCTCATTCCAGAGATCCTGGATAGCCTTCCACCAGTCGGTACCAAAATACTCCTGAAAAGTATACTGGAAAGACCGATCCCCTGGATTATCTACAGTACTTCCAGGAGTTGTATTGAACCTACACTGCGTCCCTGATGCCATTCAATGTAAGGCGTTTTGTACTGCCTTTCAAGAAGGAGCTCGGAGATGGTTCAATAGCCTGCCCCCAGGCTGCATCACTTGCTTTGAAGATTTTAAGCGGCTGTTCCTCAACCAGTTCGCAACAAGCAAACGACCACAGAAGACTGCCCTGGAGGTGATGCAGTTGACTCAGGGAAGGGATGAGAGTCTACGGGAGTTCATCACCCGGTTTAATAATGAAGCTGTGGAAGTTCCCGACCTC
>JANZXV010000212.1:14183610-14197678 GCA_027576455.1 Erythroxylum roigii | reverse complement strand
TATATTAATAAAAATAAAAATGGAATGCTTTTACTCTTATTAAAAGAAAAACAATTATATCACTTCCAATCAAAAATTAGAAAAAAGTTTTTTTATTGCAACTAAAAAGAATTAAAGTTATAATATTTTGTTAAAATAAAAAAGATAGAAATTATAATGAAATGATCTAATTAAGAAATAATAATATATTCGCTCCAGTTTTTCTTTTTTATATTTAGAAAAGCTTGGTAATTAATGAAAAATATATAAATACTCTACTAAATAATTCTATAATCATGTAATTTTTATTCTATAATAAATAATTTGTTTTCTGTTACTAAAACAATAATTTGTTGAAAAAAATTAAACTCACTTCACCTGTGGCTCCACCATTATTGTGCATTCGTGCCTTTATTTTATTCCACTGAGTTAATATCAATTGTAAAATTTAATTACCACTTAATTCTAGCTAAAGATATTCAATAAGTTAATAATTAATTTTTCACTAAAAATTAGTTACACCAAATAATAAATCTTAGTACCTAAGATTTTTCTGAAAACCTCACCGCTCAATTATGAAGCCAGAATCTTTTTCTTTACAAGAGACAGGAAGTTTTACTTATTTTTATTTGGTGTATTTTTATTTCAATAAAATATTATATTTATATTTATTCTTATAAGTTTTACTTCTTATTTATTATATACCGGTTTTATAGCGGTTAACTACTGATTGAACCTCTAAACTTTAAGCTTTTCCTTCTACCGATTTAATGTCTGGTTCGGTTTTTAAAACATTGATACTCACAACTTCTCTCGAGGAATGCCGATGAATGGTGCTTTTATTGCACAATTTCAATGCCAGTAACCAATAACGATGGAGAACGATGACTGATTATCAAAAGCTTGCTGAAGAGATGATGACACAATTTCCAAAACATTGTCGTATTCATATATTTCATTAATGATTCAATTTGTGTTAACTTAATCTTTGCTAAGTTAATAAAAATTGTTTTATTCAACTAATGATATGATTAAATTTTGTTCGGGTTAACAAAATAATCAATCATCTAATCCCTCTGCTTAACGTTTAATATAAATGGTGGGCCTCATTCTTAATAATAAAACAAAATTTTATTTTAATTTAATTTAAGTATAAGTCTCACTTAATAGAAAAGTGGGGTCTATTTATTTGAATAAAATAATATTTGTTAAATGTCAGGTCTTCAATTAATGTAATGGTTTGGATTTTTTGTTAGTGTGAGATTAAATTTTGAAAAATGTTATGATTAAAATTGTTGGTTCTGAAATATTAGGATTAAACTCTCTTAATTTTTATATAAACTTTCTACCGAACTTACGCTAGCCGCTGTCTGTCTCTGTCATTCTTCATATTTACTTACATGTTAGCTGCATACGTGCCGCCCAGTAATTCATGCCGTACAAAACTAAAACTTTCCGGTTTGCTTTCGTTACCCATTCCTTCATTCTTTAAACAAAATGTGAATTCCGTGTCTTAACTCTTAAACCTCAAATGCGACAAATCTTATAATAAATTGATTTATCTAATCATAAAGGAATAAAACAGAAATTAATTTCCAAATTCTACTTTGACTTTAACTGGAAGGATTTGGATTAGTTACCACGGACATATCACACGCAAATACTATTTCCTTTTGATCACATTTAATGTCTGCGGACAAAATAATTTAAAAGACTTTAGGGATTTTAAGAATATTCGTCGGATTCCTAAAAGCAGGGCCTCAAATGGATTGTGTTCTTCTTCAGGATCAAATTGCACCTCCTCCACCAATTCCAATCTCAGAAAAAGGCCCACAACGAATGACAGCACAAGAGCACTGCTCCTCGTAACATAATTAACATCCAATCCAATCCAATCCAATCCAATCCAATCTCCTTTTTCTTTTACTTTTCCCAAAAATTCAGAGGCCTCACGTTGTAAGCTGTAAGAATATAGTTACTGACATTCGTACCTTTTTTTCGTTAACTCGTGTTAATATTAATCACAAATTTTATTTTTAAAGAAAATAATGCACAAGATTGATGGGTGAGATGCCACGTGGCAATGTATTGAATAATTCGTAGAGAGAAGGTGGGGAACTGGGCGGACATGAATGCCCTTTTACTGGTTGGTTCGGTTTCATGGTCAAAAAGAATATAAGACGGGGGGTTTAAGCCACTGTTTTTTGGTGGTTTTTGCTTTAAGAGAGAAACCAGTAGAGAGAGAGGAACAAGGAGAGACGGAGAGAGGTTTTTCATTTTATTTTTGTTACCATACCATGAGAGATGATTGAGAAAAAAGATAATCGAGATACAGAAACACGGGCGCAGATTGATGCAGAATTCTAATCTATTGTTTCTCTTTTCTAGTTGACACCGAACTTTTTGATTCCTACAATCTTAAATTGTTCCAACTTCATCCTTTTTAGAAAGACTTCCCTATTCATTTTGACATATTACAAGTTACCAGTTCATAGCTCTGTGCAGTTGTGATCGATTGCGATCGGGTAAGCCAGTCAAATTCTGATGCTTCGTTGAATTTGTTGCTGTTATGTTTGTTGCTTCACAAAATTCGAATCTGATTCAAAGTCTAAAAGCTATGATGGATTGGGTTCTAGAAAAACGTTTTACGAAATGGAGATCGCGATCCGATCCCGGGACTTTGATTTTGGGGCGGGAATATACATTTTTTTCAATTTCATTTGACTACATGTTGCTTTGTTTTCCTTCTGCTTGAGGTTTAAGCAAGTTTGTAAAATGGTTGTTTCGCATTTTTTTTTTCTGTTTTATTTATAAACTTGTTAGTTAGTTTGATCTAGTGCATACGAATTTGACTTTTTCTGTAGTTTAAAATCCAATCTCGAATTTGTTCTCTTGTAAATGGAAACACAATCGTATATGTCGAATTTGCGGTTTTAGTTTTTGAAAACAAATTGTCAAAGATGTTTGATTGATTGTTGATGGATGTAATTGATCTCAAATCTGGGGCTCTTCATCTCTTTGTTAATATGATGGTTCAGATCGAGAATAGCTACGCTGAAGTTGCGTTTCGATGAACTGTCCACACTTTTTCTTTCAATTTTTTTCATTGTTATTTTCTTAGTGGATTGATAAACAAACCCAGTCTTCCCGGTTCGAGATGGGTAGAGACACTCATATGCGTCTATTGTTTAGTTTAAAATCTTAGGATGTCGGCCAGTGCCACTTGATCATTTCATCTTGTGATCTGTATTGCAACTTGCGTGAGTTGAATTCTGCACATACATATTTCCATTAATGGTGGAACCATGGAATCATACTATTTCTCTCCTGCACTAGTCATTTAAAAAGTGCGGTCTACATGCTTCAATTAGTTTCTTCTTTGTGTGTTTTGATGGCAGTTAATTATATTTCCAGAACAGTGCTTCTTGATTTCTAAAGCCATGCATGCTTAAGAAATGGTGTTGAAGAGGCAATATTATGGTTTCAATGGCTTCCGTGTTCCTTCATTTCCCAAGGGTCCCAGATCTTCTAGAGTAAGTACCATTCACTTGTAGGTTTTGTTAGCATTAAAATTACCTTCTTGCTTGTGTTTACTAGACCACCTCACTTATTATATTCTGCTTCCAGGGGAGGGGTCTGCTGCAGAAGAATGGTAATGAGAATCAGATATGTGCAATTGAATTGCTTGCTTCTTTAGCAGGAAAGCTATTACAGGAGAGTGAAAGTTCTTCTGCTTCCAGTAATGCGTCTGAGGCAATTGAACAGCCTGCAGTTGGTAATGTTGTCATTAAAAGGGAACAAAGTGAAGATGCTCCGTTAAAACCAGAGTGTTTTGACCTGGGAAGCAGTGAAGAAAGCGTATGTATTCCTGCTTTACCCTCTCCAAACAATGATAGAAAGTTTCTTCAGAAGGTATCACAAAACAATACAAGTGATTCCATCCTGGGACACTCTTCAGTTATCTCAAATTCGGACATCTCAGATAAAATAAGTAAAGAGGTGAAGCCCATCATTTGCACCAACAAGATTAAGTGTGAAGCTCTTCCTGTAAAAGTAGATGGAGGTTCTCCCAATCCTATAGAGTCTTGTGGCGGTAATGTAGATAGTGGATTTGGTGGTCAACAACAAGCTGATGTACTGGAAACTGGAGATTTGGCCACTGGCAAAACCTCTAATTCAAAGGATCCCGTCGAATTATGTGTACAATTTCCTGCATTGAACACTATAGATAAGAACACTAAATCTTCATTGTTCACGGACCCTAATCAGGATATCTCCTTTAAGCGTAGGGCTGATTTTAAGTTAGGTCTTAGAGATAATGATGAAAACTTTTCTAGTTGTTGTAAGCCTGTTAATAAATCAAAGGCTCTTAGGCCTCCATCTCGGATTGGGGATCGAAGAATCAGAAAGCTACTGACATCTAAATACTGGAAATTAGCTCCAAAGCTGAGGGATTATGAAAATCCTAGAGCTGGTAAGAAGTTTTGGTGGCTTTTGTTCTGGTAGTTCTGTTCTAGAGATTTCAACAAATTATGTGTTTGGGATAATGAATTTGTATAGAAGCATTTTGAAATATAACATTTTTTGGTCATCAGCTTTAGATGGTGAAGTAAAACCTCTTTACCGCAAGAGGAAATATGGTCACAAGCGTGAAAGATATCACCACGACAATCTTTATAAGAGGAGGAAGTTCTCTGACAATGGCCTAATTATTGCATCTGATGGGGGGCTCAGCAGTGAGAGTGTTTGTAACTCGCCTGAAAAGGGCATGATTAGAGATAAAAATGGCACGTCTGCAATGTTTCATAGAGGTATTTTATTTACTTCTTACTACTCTGGTGCCGTTCCTGCTATTTTATGTTTCTTAGGTGTTGCTTAATGGCTTCAATTGAAAAATACAGCAGATGGGTTATCATCTTCAGTCATAGGTCATCAATCATCTATCCACTCCAAGGAATCTCATGGTAATAGAGCTCATGTTAAGTTGATGTTCATTGACCCTTTATGCTATGAATTGGTTGAGCATTCGGAGGCCTTATATGTGATTAATTGCTCTATACAGTGAAGTTCAGCATTAAGTCCTTCAGGATACCAGAACTTTACATTGAGGTCCCAGAGATGGCAACTGTTGGTTCCCTTAAGGTATAAAATGCAGTCTTATTCTTGTGGTAAATATAGTCGGGACACCTTGTTATAGGTAGCTTGTCACCTGGATAGTCTCTTGTATTTAATGATCTCTTTTCCATGTTTAGGTAATAAATATGATGGCCTTATTGGGTATATTCCTACCAATTATATACCGATTGCTGAATTCCTTTCTTATTCTGTTTTCCATTTTAATTTCTGTAGAGGACAGTTTTGGAAGCTGTGACTGCTATACTTGGTGGTGGTTTACGTGTTGGAGTGCTTTTTCATGGGAAGAAGGTTAGAGATGATAACAGAACCCTGTTGCAAACTGGTATAACTTCTGAAGAAAGTCTTAATACTCTGGGTTTCTCATTGGAACCTAGCCCTATCCAAGCTTCTACTATAATGCGTAATGAAGATCCTCCTGCTTCACTACCCTGTGAAACTCCTCTACCGATATCAAGGTAATTCAAAATTCCTTCTCTCTGATAAGAAGAAAATCACAAAAGTTTCCTTTTCACATTTTCTTTTTTTTTTGAATCGAGTTATAATATTTTGCCGCCAGTGTGTGCTTTCAAGGTGAAGGCTTTAGAGTTAGGAGTCTTTATTGCCATTCCATTTTATTAGTCGTTATATTTCACTGATTGGCGGCTTATCATACCAATCTTCCTATATTTAATTTCCTTTGCAGGTCTCCGGCCTCTCCTGCCCTAGATTTGGGAATTTCTGACGAATTAGCTGATCCTCCTCTGCTGACTGATTCAGGCAATAATATTGAGAGTAATCATGAATCATTTTCCTCTCAGACTGACTTGTTGACTGACAGAACACTGCCAGATTCTAGAGCTTTGGTTCCAGTACCGCATATGAGTGCTGAAGCACTTGCTGTGGTTCCGCTAAACCAGAAACCAAGGCGAACGGAAGTTGTACAGCGTCGAACTAGGAGACCATTCTCTGTGTCAGAAGTAGAAGCATTAGTGCGGGCCGTTGAGGAGCTTGGAACTGGAAGGTGTTGTGTCTTAGTGCTTGTACCATTATGTCTTTTCTGACCCTGTACTTGGGAGCTTAAAAGTTCTGCTACTTTGCAGGTGGCGTGATGTTAAGTTGCGATCTTTTGAAAATGCTGACCATAGGACCTACGTGGACTTGAAGGTAAAACTTCTATCTTACAGAGATGGAGTTGTTGATTTGGGGATGCAACCTTTATGGTCCTACCATCTTCCCATGGTTTAGACATCTCAAAAGTTTCTGTAAATGCCTTCTTGGGAACACTTTGCTACGTTGGCTAATATACATAATTAATGTCTGTTCTAGTTTGTGTAATGGGCCAGATTAAAATCGATAACAAGTTTACCTCTTGGGTAAATAATTTTGTTTACTTTTTCATGGTTAAGGTTTGGTGCACTTGTGATCTTTTTGCTAAACCAATTACAACAAATTTATCTTTCTTGATTATAGTACTAGCAGTATTCTAATCTGAGGCATGATAGAGTTCTTCCAAACTTCTGTTGATGGATAAGAATGTGGTGTTTGCAGGATAAATGGAAGACGTTGGTTCACACGGCTAAGATCGCCCCTCAACAGAGAAGGGGCGAGCCCGTCCCACAGGAGCTGTTGGACAGAGTCCTGGCTGCTCACGCCTACTGGTCTCAGTATCAAGCCAAGCAACATAGCAAGAGCCAAGCTGCTATTCTTAAGATTGCAGATGGCCCTAATGTTTAGAAATAGAGGCGAAGGCAGCCGCTTGTTACGGTGTACAAAATGAAGCTACATTGATTGACAGGAACTGGGAACAAGAAGAATTGTACAAATGACTCAAGTTGGTGTAATATTCTCACACTTTCATGATTTATTGCCCCTTCTTTGACATGGAATGGTTGGCATTTGTAAATGATTTGATGTAATAAAGGTCATTCTAACACATTTTACAGTGTTTTTTTTTTCTTTTGTAATTCATTGATTTAATTGATGTAATACAGACGCTGTCCAATTTGGAAAGAACAGAAGGATCTGAAACATCAAGCAATGTAATTTTATCTTTCTTTTGTTCTTTTGCGATGAGTTCATCTTCTCTATCGCGTTTATCGTACAAGCTTATTACAAAATTTGGCGTTTTCTTTCGAAGTTTCTCTGCGGCGTGCACTTCATGGTTCCAATTTAATGCAGGATCATCCAAACTAGTGATTTTGCTGGTAGTGTCTCGTCTATTTTACGGGGAATGTACATTCCTAAGGGAACCTCCCCTTTAACCGCAATCTCGGGGTAATTTTCACGTACACCAAAATTGACACTCTGAAGCTTTGGTTTAAAGCAAAGCTAAGATCTACCATCCATGGAAAGAGGGGAGAAAAAGTGTTGTCATATTAGTATATGATGCATCTGGTTATTTACTTTTTTAGCTTGAATAAGAACGTCCCATTTTCATTTAAAAAATGGAAGCTATATTTATAGCATTTAAACATCTGACGGTGAGCATTTAGGAGTTTTACTTGGTTCCCAGCACGTTACCACCATGTGGGAGTGGAAAGGCTTTATAGTTTATACTGGCGGCATCACAGAGAGAAAAAGTCGTTGCTTTCAAAGATGGCTAAATGATAGGTTTCGTACGATCCAAGTCTTCCTATATTTTTATGACAACCACGCATACCAGCTTGTTTTACAAGAAACATTATCACAGGACACGTGACAGTCACATGTTACGTTCTAACAGGTCATCCAACCTGGCATAGTTTGCAGTTTTCTTGTATTTGCCTTTCCTATGCCAAAATTGTAATTCCTCGTATTGTTTTATATTGGGTGTATCACAAGTTTGTCCAGATTTAAGAGGACGAGACAGATTCTATCTCCAATTGCTTGGAAATTTAAAAGAAATACTACCAGTCATTAAAAGTAAATACTTTAGAATAGGAATATTATTTTAGAGTACAAATCATGTCCTGTCTCAATGCAAACTATGCAAGTATTCTATTTATTAAATACCATGTTTATGTATAAAAAAATACCACCATTCATTATAAATAACCACAGACTTTTAAATATGAACATAATGAATGAATGAAAATAATACCATGTCATAAAACAAACTATATCAAGACTCACAATACATTTAATACTATAGTTATATACATGTACAAATTACCATAAAGAAATAACAATAACAATCTTAGTGAAAAATAAGAATACCATATCTAAGTACAAACCATACACTATATCAATACAAACTATACTAATGCTCTATCTATTTAATATTGTATGTATGTATATAAAATACCATCATTCATTACATATAAGCTAGACCTACACTTTAAAATGGAAATAAAATGACGTTACAATTGAAACTATACCAAGATTCAAAATATTCAATATCCCATGACACATTTAAAGTAAGCAGCAATTTCAATGAAAATAACATTACCATCTCTAATTACAAATAATACCCCATCTTATAAAAGTTGTGCTAGGATTATATTTTTCCAATATAATACCTATGTATAGAAGATACTACCATTCATTACAAATAAGTAAGAGATACACTTGTAAATAGGAATATATTGATTGAATGGCAAGATTATCATTAATTAATACATTCAATACTAGAGCTATAAAAAATTACCATAACTAAATAATAATAATAATAATAATAATAATAATAATAATAATAATAATAATAATAATAAGAAACAATTTCATTGGAAAATGGGAATATTCTCTCTAAGTGCAAATCATACTTCACTTTAATGCAAACTATACTAGTAATCTAGAATATACCACGTCTACATAAAAAAATAAACACAATTCATCACAGATATGCAATATATACACTTTAAATGGGAATATAATGACTGAATGGAAAGAATAACATACATCAATATAAACCATACCAGGACTCATTAAATGACAGGACTCATTACATTTAATACCATAACTATGTATACAAATTGCCATGACATAATAACAATAAGTATCAACTTTATTGAAAATGTTAATACTATAATTAGGTGGAAATAATACCAAACATCAATATGAAGGACACAAATTGGCACACACCAATGCAACAAATTGTGTCCTTTAAAGGTTTTGTTGAACAAGGTTAATTACGTTTCCATATGGTAAACCATGATTTTGTTAGAAATTTTGAATGGAAAAATGTAAAGGATAAGGTTTGGTAAATGACCGTACTTCAAATTTTGTTTAATAAAGGTATTATTGAACATTGTTAATTACATAGTCTTGTGGTTAACTATGTTGTTGTTAGAAAATTTAAAAGGAAAAATATGATGAACTCAAATTGGTACATGATTGTGCATCAAAATATGTTTATTAAAAACTTTGTTCAATATAATTAACTATATAGCCATGTGATCAATCATGTTCTTTAACAAAATTTTGAAGGGAAAACAGGAATGCAATGGATTGTTGCATAAACATGTACAAAATTATGTGGAATTAAGATTTTATTAGACACTATTAATTATACTCTGTGTACAAAATCATGTCCATTATTTATGTTTTTGGACATGGTTGAGCATATGACAATATGGTAACTTGTGTTTATGTTAGAAATTTTGAAGGAGTGATAATTAAACCTAAAAATTGTCAATTTGCTAGTGATTACTTTATGCCTACTCTTTTGTACTGATACCATCGGTATTTTTCTTAAAGCTTTATTAAATCTTGAAAATGAACATCCACTTTCAATGTGTAATATAGCTTTACAAAATTTGTTTATCAATTCCCTTTGTCCTCATTTATCAGCTACTGTATTTGTGTTATTTAGTAAGGAAGCATAAAAAAGAAGTTAGTCATATAAAACATGAGAGCTAAATATAATGAAACCTATAGGCAGTGGAAGAATTCGAAGTAATGCTCAGATATTATTAGGCATAGATTGTGTTTCTGGCTCATACTAAAAAAAATATCTGAGAAATTTGATGCCTGTAATAGTTATAATAAGTTGAAAAACAATTTTATGATGAAATATCATCGATGAGTTTGAGAGATACTATGATGAAACAGTGATATGACCTATAGGAATAGTAAAATTTGATGTCAATATGAGTAGGACCAAGGATCGTTATATAGAAACAAGTTTGATTCAATAACACAAACACAAAAACTCAAAGAATGATATAAATCACCACACTCATAAAGAAGATAACATTGAGAGTGATAAGATTCTAGTGTTAGATCACCACTAATAAGATAGATAAGATTACATATTTTTAGAGAACCTATAACAAGAGTTATGATTGGCCTAGGTTTAAGGCCAATATTAATTTTACTACAAGTGCATGACATAACTATAGCTAGAATAGGCAAGTACAGGTCGATCTCACAAAGGCTGTAAATACTAGTAATTACCCTTTTTTTATTATCTAGCCTAAGAATTAGATTTTTAGATTTTAATTAAAATTAATGCTAAACAAAAACACTAAATTAAGATTAAACAATTATGAACTTAAGGCAAGTAGAATACGAAGAAAAATCAATATCAAATAGTAATGTCTAGGTGATAAATTCCTATAAGAATCCTTGAATTATTAACCTTTTATCATGCAATCATATTATTGATTATTGGACTTTGAAAATTCATATCTTATGTTAATATCTTTGTCGAGACTACTAATTTATCATTTTATTAATAAACTCTTTCTAGTTAAAACCCTTAGGATTGCTTTATCAGTTTATGATTTCTACTATTATGTTTGACCCTAATATAGAAGATTTATGTTAGCCTATCTCTAGGTTTGCATGCTACTCCTTCTAATTATGGTAGATCTATTCATAGAGGAGGATTTCTCAATCTCAATCATATTAAATCAAAACATGCACTATTATTATGGATATATTAGAAAAAGAATAAAATGTATAATTAAATCGCAGTAAATTAATCAATATAATTGCATTGAATAAAATATTAAAACATATTATTATCCCAAACTAGGGTTCATTACACTTAGACACTAAACAAGTTTAGTTACTCATAGAAAATGAAATCAAAGATAAACATGTGGAAAAACTAATAGAAAACAAGGAAATCATAATTCTAAATCTCACTTTCTTTTCTATTGAATCTTCTTGCAAGTACGGATTTGATGTTGTAATCTACTGGATCTCTTGATGTATTCTTCATGTTTTCATCATCCTTTGATCAAAATCGTGGCCTCTCTAGGCATCTTATGTCTTAAAACTACTTAATAATTTGTCTCTCTTTTTTTTTTGCCTCTGTTCTCATCCTTTTATAATGAAAACTACGATTCTTGAGACATTCATGGTCACTTACACGTTCATGTAGCTCTAGAAACACCTAAAATTATGACTTTACATATTCATTAAGACTTACACAAGCACATACATAGTTTTGTAAGTTTAGGCTACTTCAAATCTTCATTTTATGCCACAGTTTTATTAGAATTCTTCTCATTTTTATCTATAAAGGTAGTTATCACCTATAAATGCACTTGGAGCAAATTAAGTACCAAATATACAACAAAACTATAAAATGTCAAGAAAAATATGTTAAATGTGGGTGTATAATTATAGTCAACTATGCATTTATCAAACATCCCAACACTTAAGATTTTTCTTGTACTCAAGCAAATTATAATCTAAGTTATCAACTTTACAACATCCATTTTAATTCATATCTACCTACCAATACCAATACATACTCTAAATCATGTCATGGTAATCAAATTAAAATACAAGTAGAATCAAGTTATTCTAAAACTAACTTCCTAAGTCAATATTAATAATAATCACGTCAATAATCTTATTGGAATCAAAAGCATTAATCTTTATACCCTCACCAAAGTTTCACTCAATATTCTTAAGTGTTTAGGGTGAAAAATATCAAACTCTCAATTCATTGCACAGTAGACCTCTTACCATAAGCTTGTCATATTATCACATCTCCAGCACTTATAAGTAAATTAGAAATAAAAATCAAAAGGTCTTTATAGGTTATAATGGGGCTTAGTGATAAGTGTAAATTGCATCATATTTTAGGGCATAATTTGATATGTGTTTAGCCGTTAATTCGATCACTTGGTATGTGTTTAGGTTAAAATTGTGTTAGTTTGTAATTTATTTGTTTTTAAAGTGTTTTATGGGTTAGTATAAGTCTTTGAGCTTAAATATTATGTTTTTGAGGTACCTTGATATGTTTGCTAGTGTTTCAAGGTCAATATTGAAGAGCAGAGGAGTTTTGAAGGGTATATGAGCCACAACACAGGCCTATAATCATGATAGGTAGGTCACGATCATGATAAAAGTTCAAGAAATGGACCACGATCGTGGCCTGTATGCTGTGATCGTGATAGAAGGCTCATATGTGAGCCACAATCATGGCCTACATCAGGCAGACACGCAGACGCTCACGAACTTCATGTTTTAAGGGATTTTTTAGACCTTTCGAACCCTGAAAAACCCTAAGGTAACCCAAAACTTAAAAGAGTATAAAAAGAACGTAAAGAGGCAGAGAAAAGGGAGATTTCGTGTAGCCACTGTTGAAAGCACTAAAGAGGGAAAGAGGAAGAGAAAAAGAAGAGGAAGAGGAAGAAGGAGGAAGAAGAAGTGATCTCAACGTGCTTATCAGATCATGAGGTTTTCTGACGTTGTTGCTTTCCCAAATCGTCCATACTAATTGTCTATTTCCTTTTCGTTTCAATTTTGTTCATGTATAAAGTTGGGATGGATTGTATGATGATAGATAGTAGAATGATGATGATGTTTTTACTTTCCTTCGGGATTTTATTTTGATTTAATAATAATCTAGTCAATTGTGTTTATTAGATGAATTTTGTGATTTAATCAGGTTCTTGCATAATTTGGTAATAAACTGAGAGGGTGATTTTAATGAAAAATGATTAAATCAGATTAACGAGAGTTAGGCGATTTAATAGAAACCATGACAAATTGTATTGGTAATTGTGGGAAGAGAAATCCTGTGTGATGTTCTAATAGTTTATTAGAGTGCTTCAGATCTAATTAGGTTTTGGATAATTTGTGAATTGAGAGATTGCAAATTCTATAATCTAATTAGGCTTTATAATTTAGGCTTTAATGGTTATAACTCGAGAGAGAGTAATCAACCCTTGGACGGTCTAGAGCTGACACTCCATTGACACATAATTGGCTAGGTTAGCATTAATGATAAGTAAAATTCCCTTCCTCATAACTAGTTAATTTCTCTTGATTGATTTGTGTTGCACAAATTTCTTTTTTTTTGTGTTCATTTCTGAATTACAATTCTTGCCAATCAATTTCTCGGATTTACTTTTCTTGTGAAACTTTATTTTTGTTAATTCAATCTTCTTAGCCTTAGATAACAAAGAATTAGATTAGTTCCCCCTCCTCATGGGATCGACATCTCTCATACTATAGTCACGACCTGTGCGCTTGCGGTATTAAAGGACTTATAAAATTTAAAGGTCAAATGACATGATCAAGTTTTTGGCGTCGTTGCCAGGGAGGCGTAGATTAGTTTAATTCTTGTAGTCTAAGGCTTTTTCACCATCTTTTTTGGAAAAAAATTTAGGCATAAAGTAGACGACATATTAACTTGGATATCACTAGACAACAATGGGAAATCTCAAAAGTTGAACGCTAAAAAGAGATGGAAAGAATGATAGTGGAGGAAATACATCACAGAGACAGATGGACCCTTATGGACGTCATGAGGCTACAACTCAATACCCATCATCAAGGGATTATACAACCATCGGTGCAAGCGAATACATTCAAGATCAAACCATCACTGCTAAACATGTTATGTGTTGGACCCCACACCCCACACCCCACCCAAAGGTGTTTAGAGGTTATACCCCGGCGTGTGTTTGCAGGTTATACTGCGGCATGTGTTTGCGGGTTATACCGCGGCATCTAACACAAATTAGTATTGTCCTCTTTGGTCATGGGTGGAATCCACGATTCGAACCCATGACCTCAAGGTTTTATTCCA
>JANZXV010000212.1:14172375-14183141 GCA_027576455.1 Erythroxylum roigii | reverse complement strand
TAAAGTTTAATTGAAATTAGAATTTAATTTCAATTAAATTACTAAAACGTCCAAAGCTTATTATAAATATGCTTAAGAAGTTCTATGGAGCTAGCACTTCTCGCTTAACCCTCTCTGTAAGAGTTACAGAGTTCTCTCAAACTGTTCTGTGGATACCGTTAGAGGTTGGACACTTGTGCGACTATGGTGGTTGAGACGGATCAATTTCGGAAACGGTTCGAGGGATACGCCAAGACAAAAATCAAGCTTTAGAATAAGATACGAATTAAGTTTTCTCTTTATTAAGATTTGTGTTAATCATTTTATAGAATTAAATAGATTTTGATTTTTGGGAAATCAAAAATCACGAAAAAGTTTCCTCGAATCCCAACCCGGTTTCCCAATAAGAGGAAATTGTGTTTTTGATGATTAATGGGGACTTGATGAACAAATTGTTATATTTTTATTTAGGTTTGTGAAAAAGTGTTTTTTTCTCGTGGATGGGTTCGAAGAGATGAGATTCTGAGGGTGTTGTGACACTGTTTGTGGAATTATATTATTGTTGTCGTTGTGAGTAGAGCCCTTGCCATGGTCTGGAGTTTTTGGTTGTACTGTCGATGGTTGTTGTTAGATAAGGTACCGCTGGTGAAAAGTTGTCTTGTTATGAATACAACGATAATAAGAATGGTGATTGGAGGTTGTGATTTGTGAGAGGTGGTATTTGTTGATCGTTGACATGGACTAGATTAGAGAAGGAAGAAGTAGACAATTTTTGTTCCTCACATGATCGCTGATGTGTGGAGGCATTGTTCGTAGCTTAAAAGATGGCACGGCGAGGCTCAAGGTCTATTGTTACCTAGCTGTTGCATTTTGAAGGCATGGTGTGATTGGAGAAGGCAACATGTTCTAGAAGTTAGGCAGGCTACCACAAGGTAGGACTCGCGGTAGTGTCGACGGCAAATAATGTTAGGGAGACTAGGATCTTCATTTCGAGATTAATGTTTCTAGAATAAGAAGGATTTATTTAGGTTTAAAATACCTTATTCTAAGAATAAAATAATGCTTATTTGGTCACAAGATTAAAGTAATCCTATAACTAAATTAAAGATGTTTGGTTCCTTGAATATGACATTTTAAGTTGGATATTAAAATATTATTCTAAAATTGTTCTAAGTTTAGAATAATATAATCCTAACTTAACTATCAAATTCCATTTGAAAGAGTTTTAAAATTCAAAAATCAATTTCATAATTAAAGTAATTATTTTTTAATGTGATTACAATTAATAATTATTTTGATTCCTAATAGAAATTCTAAAAAAATCTAGAATTAGAAAAAAATTTAATTAGTTTATAATTAATTAATTATACTATTTAAAGCTAAGAAAAGTATTTTCTTAAGTAATTAAGAGAAGTGTTTTTTAATTAAGGTTATTTATTTCAATTTAATTGAGATAAATAAAATTTATTATTTTATTTTGTTTCGAGAGTTATTATTCTATTTTGTTTAGAGCGTGATTGTTGTCTTCCATTGTTATAAAAATAAATTAGAGGTTTTGTTTATTGATAGACTTGTTGAGCATATGGATGGCAAATATGGCTCAGTCTGGGTTGACATTGGCCAGTTGGGGTCGGGCTGGCCTGTGGCCTAACAGAAAGGCACAAAAACGACGTTATTTTGTAAAAATAAAAATAAAAAGTATGAGGTCTCATCTAGTAGAGGATCGGGCCAACCGGGCCATAACCAACCCCTTTGCCATCCCTAGTTGAGCAAAACTAAGGCATCTTTATCCTAAAAAAGTTTAGCTTTATAAAAATTGGTCCTACTTAATTAAATTTATGTGATTTTAATGACCAAACTCATTATCACATGAATTTAGAGACATGGTAAATAACACATAGGATATGTTTTGACAAGAATTGTCACTTAACGAATCTAGGAGTCACATTGTGTAGAGCATGATTGTTGCCTTCCATTGTTATAAAAATAAATTAGAAGTTCTGTTTATTGATAGACTTATTGAGCATATGGATGGCAAATATGGCCCAGCTTGGGTTGATATTGGCCAACTGGGGCCGGGGCTGGCCCGTTGCCTGACAGAAAGGCACAAAATCGACGTTATTTTGTAAAAAAATTTTTAAAAAGTATGAGGTCTAGTCTAGTAGAGGGTCAGGCCAACCGGACCCTGCCCGACCCCTTTACCATCCCTAGTTGAGCAAAACTTAAGGCATCTTTATCCTAAAAAAGTTTAACTTTATAAAAATTGGTCCTACTTAATTAAATTTATGTGATTTCAATGACCAAACTCATTATCACATGAATTTAGAGACATGGTTATAAATAACATATAGGATATATTTTGACAAGAGTTGTCACTTAACGAATCTAGGAGTCACATCAAATATGATTGATTATAATATTATCTACCTAATTTTAAGTTTAGGTAGTTTGTTGAGCAAACTTAAGATTAACTAAATTTCAATGAATCTGTAGCCCATTATAGAGATTAGAATAATCTTTTCAAAATGGTATTGAAAACAATTATGCTGAATAAAATAGTAGGAGCAACCAAACATACGATTAAAGTCTCAATCTTATTTGGTTGTCATGGCATATAACTTATTACATGTTATTCTTCTTCTTTTTTTGTTCTAAGTAGAAACTACCTATGTTTAGTATAGTTGATACTAAGTTTTAGTGAACCAAATTTCTTAAATATTGGTTAGGTTTGAGAAGAGTTCTCAAATTATAAATTTGTATGTCCATTATGTGCTTTGTCATATTTCCTATTGAGGATTTGGTGACAAAGTTTTAAATATATGTCAACATCATATAGATGACAAAATTTAATAATATTTTGAGTTGACTAATGCCTTACAAACTTTATTGGCATCAGGTGAGTTAGATGTCATCGCCATGATAGCATAATGCAAATAGTTACATAAAGTAGAGCTAAACGATATAGTGCCTTCATAAAATTATTTCATTCTGTTTAGCCTACTAAAAGCATAAAAATAGATTATAATTGAAGGTATTTGTTTTAGTATGATAATAGTTTTCATAAGAAGAAAATTATTACATGATTTTTCTTATCAATACATGATAAAGATTAGGGATAGAAATAGTTCAGACGGGCTTAAGCCTCGAGCCTGGTCGGCCACTTAAGACCTGATCAGGCTAAATTATTCAAGTCTAATGCTCGGGCCTTTTTATTAAAATTTTAAGAATTAAATTAATTAATAATTGAGGATAGAATTGTAGACAATGAAAGAAAAAGAATAAAATTAAAATGATCGATTCAATTAATTAAAGTTACAATTTTCAATTGATTAATAAAATTATAAATTTTGAGATTTTATAATGAATGAATATGTAAAAACTTATGTATAGTGATAAAATAAATAAGATGAAACTAAATTTATTAACGAAGGAGGATATGATTATAGGAAATTTAAGAAAAAGATTATAATTGAAGTGAGCGATTCAATTAATTATAATTATGAATTTCAATTGACTAAGAAAATTTGAGATTTTATAATGAATGAATATATAAAAACTTCTATATATTAATAAAATAAATAAGATGAAACCAAATTCATTAATAATAGAGTATATGATTATAGGAAATGAAAGAAAAGGATTATAATTGAAGTGATCAATTCAATTAATTATAAAAGAGTTGTGTTCCCTATAATCAAGGCATGGGCATTTGCAAATTGGAGACAACATGGTCTCACAGAAGTGTTAGTGAATGAGGAAGACATCTTTTTCTTCAGATTTCCCAGCAAGGAGGCTACATCGAAGGTAATTGAATTTGCACCATGGCATATTTATAACAAACCAATGTTCTTACAAACTTGGAGACCTACGTTAGTTTTGGATGAATTTTGAACTTTTAACATATCTATTTGGATGTGTATTCATAAAGCACTGCTTGAGTACTAGACCACCAAAGGGTTAAGCAACCTATGTAGTTATGTGGGCAAAACTATCTGCTTAGATCAGGCTACAGTAGGAATTAGAAGAATCAATTTTGCAAAGGTATGTGTTCTTGTGGAAGCAATGAGGGATCTTCCTGTAGAAATCCCTATCATAAGACTTAATGAAGATTTGGAACTAGTAGAGGATGTTGTGAATGTCTCATATGCCTAGAAGCTACAGACATAAGTTAAAAAAGCTTGGAAACCAACAGGAAGAACTTTCAAAACTAGGGATTTTGAGGAATTGACTACAAATTTGGCTCAGGAGAAAGTGAAAACAGTTCATACTGAGAAGGATATAGGAGAAAATATAAATAATAAAAGACAAGGTTTGAACATATAGGAGATAACACGCCCTACAATGTAGGCAGTACTAAGGAAATGAACACGGAGAACAATAAAGAAGATTTTGTGATGTATAATAAGAAGAAATCTATAAAGAAGAAGAAAAATTCTTCATCTGATATGAAAGCCTGATTATAGCAGCATAGAATGTTAGGGGTTTTAATTCCCTTGCAAAACAACTTAATATCAAGGAAATAATGTAGGATTTCAATCTAGATGACTTTAGACTTTTGGAAAGGTGGATAAGCAAGGATAAAAGATCCATACTCCAATTTTTTCCTACAAAATGGGGGGTTATTTATAATTTTGCATCCCACTATAATGGGAGGATCCTAATCCTTTTCAATAAGGATAAGGTAGAAATTACAGAGCTTGATAACAATGAACAGTACATACATACAAGAGTAAGGTGACTGCCAATGGGGAAGGAATATATGGTGACATTTGTCTTTGGCTTAAACCACATGTTTCATCCTTGGTTGTTACTTCGAGGTTTTAATACAACTCTTAACCATGACGAAGTGGAAGGTAACATCACTAGTAGAAATCACGGTGATGATTTCAAGCGGTGTGTCCAAAGCATCAATGTTTAAGATCTTCCACAAGGTGCCAAATTCTTTACTTAGACTAATAAATTGAAGAATCAATGGATGATAAGGAAGAAGCTTGATAGCTCCATGGCCAACATGGAATGGTTTCAGATACACCCAAAGTCATTTTCTTCTTACCCTAAACCTAAATGCTTATATCACACTCCAATTGTTGTTTATACAGCAGAAAATATAAAGGGGGGGAATCTTTATTCAGATTAAACAATTTTTTAGTAGATATGGCAGGATTTGAAGAGTCTTTGAAAAAAGGGGTGTAACAAAGAAGTGAGGGGTATCAAATAATACATTTGTATTAAGAAGACATAGGTGATCAAGGAACAACTTAAATGTCTATTCGGGGATAAAATAGGGAATACAAAGCAAGCATTTTTTAGGGCCAAAAAAGAACTGGAGAGGTTCAAAATGAACTTTATAAGAATCCTACAAATGAAAACTATAGTAGTAGGAGAAACAAGCTTCGTCTAGATATTCCTAGCACCTCTTTATAGAACATTCAATGTTGAAGCCAAAAGCTAAACAAGAGTGGTTGACGGATGTTGATATGAACACAACCAACTTTTATAGGAAGATAATCTCAAGGCAAGCCTTTAATAAGATTATTACATTAAATAAAGATGGGAGGATCATAGATAATAAGTTAGAAAAAAAAGGTAGAAATTTTGTTTTGGGAACACTGGGTACTTCCTTCAAGGCAAAATCTACAGTACATTTCATAAAGGAGGTATTCCAAAATCAGCTCATCAAAGAGGAAACCAATTTACTAGCCAAACTAATTACTAGAGAGGAGGTTGAGTCACCATTGAAAGGGACGAAACCTGATAAGGCTCCAAGGACAGATGGTACAAATTTGTTTTTTTAATAAAAAAACTTGGAGAATGACAGGGAAGATGGTGTATAAGGCAATTGAGGAATTCTTCAAAAATGAGCAATTATTGTTGAATATCAATAGAACCCTACTTTGCCTAATACCAAAGGGGGGAAAACAAAAAGAAGTCAATGATTTTCATCTTATAGCATATTGTAACACACTCTATAAAATCATAACAAAGGTGCTCTAGAAAGAATGAAAAGTGTGATTCCTAATCATATAGGCAAGTAACGGGGTGTATTCATTTTAAGTAGACTAATTAGAGATAATATATTACTAGTATAGGCGATGTTGAGGAATTATCCCAGAAAAAGAGGAAAAAGGAACTGCGTAATTAAGATAGATGTTAGAAAAGTATATGATTGCTTAGATTGGAACTTCATCCTCAATTGTACGAAAGTGTACAATTTTCCTACAATCATTATATATAGAAAAAATAAAGTATTGTATAACAAGATTCTCCTACATTGTGATATTCAATGTAGAAACCCTCCAACAAAATCAAAAGGGCTAAAGGATTGTGCCAACGGACCCTATGTCACCTCTCCATTTCTTTATAGCAATGGAGTTTCTGAGTAGGTTGCTTGTTAGGGTTATAGAGAGGGGGCCCTTTTTAAAATTTCACTCTAAATACAAAAAGTGCAGAATCTTAAACCTCAATTTTGTAGATGATCTACTCCTATTCTTGAGAGCTGATCATCATTCCATTACTTCACTTGTTACATTTCTAAGAATTTTCACAAAAGTTTCAGGGATGGAAGTAATGTAAAACAAAGTCGTTTGTTTCTAAACAAAACAAAGTCATTTTTAAGGTTAAGGCACCAAGCCTGAGGTTGACTAGAGGCCTGATTTTTATCTTCATACTAGGCCTAAGGCTAAACCTGAGACAGAGTCAACCGGGGAGATTTTCCATCCCTAATAAAGATCATATATATGTATAATTCATACAATATTTAATAATAAATTCAGGTTCAATATTACTTAAATGTTTAAGGCATAATAAGAAACACATTGTAGATTAGAAGTAGTTGATCCAATTTTATATTAATAGTTTCAATCTGTTAGATCAAGGAAGACTTATGCTTAACATAAGCAAAAAGAGTACAAATTTAGGTAATTGAAACTATTCTTTTGCACCATGTTAGTTAAATCAATATAATAAGAATTATAAAGTTGCATATAAGGATATACATATCCTTTTAATTATGAATTATGTGAAACTTGTAAGGTTAAAGAATAACCAATTCAATCTTTTATGAAAGAATGATGATGGTATTGAATTGTTAAATTTATAAATGTGATGTATGTAATAACAATTTATTAAATGAAGGATGCTCGTATTTCTTTATATTTACTAATGACTTCATATGATAAGTCATATGTGTTAATGAAATATTGATTTAAAATTTTAAAGTATTTAAATCTAAATAAAAATTGAGAATGAACTTTTTTTAGATTAATATAGTGAGATTTAAAATATTTGGTTGTCTATAAGGTATAAGATTCTTTAAGGAATACTTTTAAACTAAATTCTAAGATTGGGTGATTTTGTATAAGGAGAAAATGCAATATGAAATATTATATGATGCAATATTTATTTCTTATATAGTTATGTTCTCACCTTAGAAAGTTTTAATTAAATCAATCAACAAATTTCCATATTAGACGTAGATTGCTAAGACTTTGAAAAAATCAAAGTTAATGATTTGTGGATGTGATTCTTAGTTGAAGCATATATTATGTAATAAGCTTAGAACTAAATTGAATAATAGAAGTTGATATTGAGTTAGTGAAGTTAATTTCTAAGACATAGGATAAGTTTGAGAAGAGTTATCAAAGTTTGGTAGAAAAGTTGTATGTCCATTATAAAATATTGCTATTAATTACTATTGAGGATTTGGTATTAAAGTTTTGGAGATATGTCAAAATCATATAGATGACAAAAAGTAATGACATTTTAAGTTGACTAATGTATCATAAACTTTGATGACATGTAAGATGTATGTCAACATCATGATAGCAAAATGTAAATAGTTGCATGGACCAGAGCAAAAAGGTATAATAATTTGATGGAATTATTTCATTAAATTTAGCCTATTAAAAATATAAATATGAATTACAATTAAAGGTTTTGCTATAGTATGATAATAGTTGTAAGAAGAAGATAATTAATTTAGATTCAACCTTACTACAATGTTTATGAGTATCTGATACTTAATTTAGATTCAACCTTACTACAATGTTTAAGGCTTAATAAGAAATAGATTTACTAAGCAAAAGTAACTAATCCAAGCTTATAAAAATAGTTTGTATTTATTATATCAAAAGAGACTTATGCTTACAATAAGTGGCAAGAATACAAAGTTGGATAGCAAGGCCATCCTTTTATGCCATATTGGTTAAATTCAATAAAATGATAATTATAAAGTTACATATTAGGGTATATGTATCCTTTTGATTTTGAATGGTATAGAACTTGTAAAACTTGTTCAATTGAAGTATAATCAACCTTTGGTGAAAGGATGATGATGGTATTAAATCGTTAAATTTATATTTATGATGTATTGAATGGAATAACAATTCATAAAAGGATGATTCTTACATTTCATTAGAAGTAATAATGGCTTTATATGATACGGTCATAAGTATTAAATGAAGCACTGATTTAAATTTGGAAAAGTTCAAATTGTTTAAATCTAAATAGAAATTGAGTAGATCGATGTAGTGAGTTTTAAATTTTTTAGTTATCAGTAGGAAATGAAATTATCTATTAAATACCTTCTTAACAAAATTACATAAGATTATGGATTTATTTATAGTTGTAGTTTGCATTATGTTTTGGTGGGTAATTTAGTATGTTTTTAGTTGTTCGTTAAAAGAGTTGTGAATGTTTAGGTTTAGAATTATGTCATTTTTATTATGCATTTATGTTTTTGAATGTTATGTGGTTTATAGCATGTTATCAGACTTTAATTTTATGTGTTTGAGGTGTTTTGATGAGTTTCTTAGTATTTAAGATCAGGTAAAGAAGATTGGAGAAGATTTGGAGAAAGCTCGAAAGAGGAGCCAAGGCCAAGATAATGGCATACCAGTCACGATCTCACAGAAACTACCTAGCCAGGGTCACAATCATGACATCCTCGTCATAATCATGATAGAAGCCAAACAAGACCTGGTCACAATCATGACTAGTGTAGGTCACAATCATGACTCATTGGCCACGATCATAACAGAAGCCCAATTTTAAATGTCATGATTGTGACAGGCACGATAATAGACCCGAAGACTACTTTCGAACTATACTTTTTTAGGGCTCTTTCAAACATTTGGGCCCAGTTAAATCCTAGTTTTTACCCTAATTGGAAAAAGAATATAAAAGTAAGAAAAAAAGAAGCCCTAAAGGAGAGCCTCCATTTGCTAAATTTGGAAAGAACCAAGGAAGAGAGAGCAGAGGTGAGAAGAGAAAGGAGTTGTTGTTGCCACTCGTAGTCCACTCCAAGTGAACTTCATTTCATCTTATTATTTTTTTCATTTGATGTATATGATGGATATGATGATGATGAATTTGGGTTTAAGGATGTTCTAAACTCTTTTAGGGATTTGTTCTTGAATCAATGTTAATTTGATTGTTTTTTATGTTAATGTTTTGGGTATTGTGATTGTTTATCGTATTTGCATGCTTCGGTAATAAATCAAGAGAGTGAATCGATAGCAAAATGATTGGGTTAGGTAATGAGAGTTAAACAACCTAATAGATCATACAAATAATCAAATCAGTAATTTATATTAAGAGAGATCTCATTGCCTAAAATATAATTGGATGTGGGGGCTATTTGCTAATTGAGAGACTGCAAATTCCTTAATTCAATTCCATTAGGTTATGATTTGGGAAAGATTAGAACTCAAGAAAGAATAATTTATCATTTGAAATTTTAGGACCAATACCGAATTAACTTAAAGGTAATTAAGTTAGCATTAGATGATAGGATAAATCCCCCTTTCTCGTAATTGGTTAATTTTACTTGTGTGATTTTTGATTTGTCAATTGGTTGTACTCAATTTTGATTTCCTTGCGTTAATTTAGAATTTCAATTTTCAATCTATCCATATTCAATTGCTTAATTTTTTGCTCATTTTTATTTTCATTTTAATTACACTTTTAGGCCTTAGATGTCACGACCTGCCCTTTTTGGGCCGTGTTGGCACTAGGGAATGGGTAGGCTTAATGCCACCAAAACCCGTAGTAAGCTTAACTTTTGTATATTCTACTAAAAATCCAGCATGACCCATTCATTTGTCTGATTAATCCTTATACTTGCTTAATCGGTTGTAAGAAGCAAGGATCTAAATCTACTATTCTCACATACAACATCTACTTATCATCAACCAACATCATTCTCAATAACATAACATATCTATACAGGTTTTATGTACATATGATTATGACAAACCCATGGAGAAGCTATAAACATCTGCACTAAACATCATGCCAAAAACATTACTTGTCTGATTATCCAAGCGAGTCTTAAAAGACTTGGATTTCTCTCTTGACCGATCTGCTAATCTCCTGAAATGGTGATAGTGAGGTGTGAGTCTACAACTCGACTCAGTGAGATATAAACATACTACCATGCTTGTGAGGCTAGGTAATACAAGGCTAGCTTCCCAAGAATGGTCTATGGCATTCTAAGCAACAATATATGGCATCAATGGATACACAGGTAGTAATCTCAAATGCGGAAATAACATGAGTATCAATAAATAAGCTCAATATAAATTGTTCAAAGAAAACTTGAATCTGGTAACTGAATTCTTTTCTGGGTTCTGGGTTCTTTTCTTTCTGGGTTCTTTTCTTTTCTAGGTTCTTTTCTGAATTTCTGGTTTCTATAGGATTCCTAATTCTGAGCTTTCTCATTTCTGAGTTCTGATTCTTTCTGAAATTCTTAGGAAGAGACAGAGGCATGCTAGTACGGCATATCTCCC
>JANZXV010000212.1:14154682-14172275 GCA_027576455.1 Erythroxylum roigii | reverse complement strand
CATTTAACGTTAACCTAATTTACTTAATTAGGCTAATCATGATTAATCATATATATAAAAAATTTCTGGGGCTAACATAATAGACCTAATGTCCATCTAACGGACATAAGGGATCCCCAAACCCCTCCAAAGCCTCTCTAATGTTTTCAACATTGATTCTAACATCACTTTCACTCATAATCTCCTCAAGTTCAACCCTTCTAGTGCAACACCACTTTATATCTATTTAAATAAAATTGTAGATCTTGAAGTCCTCTTTCAAATAGTCTAAACATGACCTCAATCCAAAATCTTTAACAAAATTCACGGCAATCGCGCCAAGACAGGTACAATATGATTGAGGACATAAATATGTCCTATTCGTTTGACCATAACTTCTTCATCCGACCTTCAAATGAAGTGATTCTTGAAGCAATGGATTCTTAACAAATTTTTCTACCTTTTCATAAAAATTGATAGCCTTTGGTGTTGAATTCAAAAAGATGGATTCAAAGAAGGTGAGGGTTTTTTGAAATGACCTTAAAAGGAAACCTGCTCAAGCTTTATGGCTCCGGATAGTTGGGCTCCGGAAATGGGGTCCAACACAGCCTAGTTGTCATAACGGTTTGGGTACCGGCTGTGATACCATTTGAAACAGTCCAGACCACCCGCCCACAGATATTGTCAGCTTTGGGTTACCCCTCGGGCCAAACCCCTCACGATTTTTCTCTTCCCACACTTGGGAAAATGCGTCTAAGGGGGAGAGGTTTAAAGAAAATCATAAAATTAGAATGAGAAGTAAAATGATTCAATCGGAAACAATGACAAATAGATTAATCAAAATGGAAGACTCTTGAGAATTAATTTCACTAATTTAATCTCCTATGCATGGTGATTAAGGGAAATGATTGGTTATTTGTTTTACTAAAATTAACAGTCAGATTCTAAGATCAACTCAAATAATAGACTAAATCTAGCTTTCACATTCGACAAGTTATTGTCTGAATTAATTATGAAACCCGACTACTAATTACCACTTAAGTTAATACATTTCTAATTCATAACCTAAGCATTTACAATTTCTAGTTCCATATTAAACTTCTCCTCTCAATCCTCCATTTAATACCAAAATGATGCAAAGTTTGATCATGTTATTACATTCATTCAGTTCAGAAACTATAACAAAGATAAGACAACAACACAATCCCTCAATCATGCATATTTGACTAAAATAGCTACATTAATCCTCAAGAAAAAGAGATCAATCCAATATAGCATAAAACAGCTCATCATCTCCGTACACTTCAGTCCTATGTTACTGTCAATAGAAGTATTAAAGCAATAAAACAGTGAATACTAAATGAACTATGAAAAAAAACAAATATTAATTGGTTAAGCTAAAAAGTAATAAGTTCAGTAAATAAATAAGAAACGAAGCAATAAATGAAAAATAGAATGGGCAAACAAGGATCGGATGAGGGAGTACAGTTGGTCTCATGCCCCTCTCAAGCTTCTGGTATTATCTCCCGCCTTCTGCTTCAGCTTTTTCTCACCCAACCAAATGGTTACTCAAGTTCAATGGATTCAGCTTCAATTCTCGCATCTGGCCTTTGTCCCTAGCTTCCACCTCTCTTCTGTGTTTCTCTCTTATTTACCAAGTCATTATATTTCTCTTCTTTGTTTCTCTTTTCTTCCTCTCTATCTCTCTATGCCTCCCGAAGGTGTCTCTGGTGTTAAATGAAGAGTGAATGAAAGATGTTGCCGCCACCCTTCTATCCTTTCTATTTGCACCCTTATCTAGGTTTAGGTTTCGAGCCCCTTCAACCTACAGCTGCCTCATAATAAAATAGACGGATTAAAGGAATGCATGAGAGTTTCCATGGGGGTGACTATGTTCGTCACACCCATGAGGGCTGGTCACCCCCGTGCATAAACTTGCATGATGGTAACTAAAGACACATTTTGTCACCACCGTGCATAAAGTCGTGTCGTGACTAATTAGTCACGACTTTATGCACGGTGGTGACATTGGTCACCGCATTATGCACAGTGACGACACTTTAGTCGCCATCCTTATTGTTATTTTTTTCATGCAAAGTGACATGAACTTTAACTTTTCACGCAAAATTCACAAATTAATCCAATCAACATGCATGCAATATTCACACCATTTTCATTCAATTTATCTCTCATTTGGATCAACTCACAAGAATCTGTAACCAAAATCAAGATATGAAGGCAATTAAAAGAAATAGAAGTTAGACACATCATGGAAAAAAATATGGAGATCATTTTTTTTATCATGCAAATAATTGCACAAGACCTCTTAGTAATTCCAGCATTTATTATTGCTTTAAAGTGTACTTTTAGTACTAGCTGTTAGATTATTAATCCTCATTGTGCTCGATTTCATCCTAGTAATGTTGAAGCCCTTACATGTGCCTTAAGTTGGTTAGATGATAAAGATATTAAGAGTAAACTCAAATATTTATAATATATCAATTTTCTATTTTATGATATTATCTTATCTTATATTGTCTTCTTAATTTTTATTTAATGTAAATACTGATGCGAAGGAGACCAATCATTCAACTAAAGAATATTTTTAAAAATATTTGATAAGAGGCATATATAATTAATTATTATCATATGTTTAATATTCATTTAAGGCAATTATTACATTATCATGTATAATTCATATAATAATGTTTCTACATACAGATGAAGTAGTGCAAACTATTAGCAATCTATATTATAATGATAAGTTATTTTCTTTCCTCTACTGCAGGTTTGTTATCTTTAATCTTTGTTTCTGGAATTACTTATTTTCATGTGATTGGTTTGTTTTTTATAATTAAAGATATAACCACTTATTTATGTGTTTTTTAGCAAGTTTTAAGCTATTGTCTCCGCCTGTTTACTCTACTCAGCTTCAACATCTACTCTCCAATCTCCACTCTCCAACGTTACTTGATAATTTCATTTTGATTTTTTGTAATTTGCATCATTAAAAAATTTAGATAATATTAGCTTGATGATAAACTTTTGTTTTGATAATAAAATGATATTCATAGTATTACTATTTTATTTGTAATTAAAGGAATGTACAAATTTGTCATATATAATCTTTTAGTTGACTTTCTTCAAAAAAAAAAATTTTGAATTTATTCACTTCAAAATTTTATATATACATTTAATACATATATTTTTAAAATACTCATTTTCATTAAGCAATTGTGTTAATTAAATAAATGTTGCATTTTCATACATAATCTTTTGGTTTATTCTCTTTAAAAATAAATTTAGTTTGAACTTATTCTTTTCCAAATTTTGTATACACATTTTTTAAAAATAAAATATTTAAAAAAGCGGGTCAGGTCAAAGCCTGATCAAGTTTTAGGCTCCTTTCTAGCCTGATCAAGCTTCAGCCCAAGTCTGAGCTTGAAATGCATTGTTTAGGCTAGAATGGTCAGGTAGGTCTCGAGTCCGACCTGGCCCGCTAATAACTCTAGAAAATAGGTTTGATGAATTAGAATATAAAGTGACAAAAGTTGGTTTCAAGATTCTTAAATCTATAATAACATAAAGAAACAAGATTTGTTACCTACCCAAACAAACTCTAACTTTATCTTACCTATTATTATTACCTCTTGATAAATGGTTTAGATGTGAAATTGATCCATGTAGTTAAATATTACAAACGTGCATTAAGAGGGAATATTAGAAGTAAGAGAGTCAATCCCTTGTTGCAAAAAATAAGGTTAACAAGGAGGTAATTTAAGCTCCTTGAAGCAAGTATAATCTATCATTTCTCTAATAGTGTTTAAGTTAATCCTATTAAGGATGTTCATAAGAAAGGAGAAATGATTGTTGCTAATGATGATAATAAGTAGATTCCTACTAGAAAAATTGGAAGTTAGATAATTTGTATTGATTATAGGAAATTACATGAAGCCGTAAAAAAATTTTCATTTATTGATTAAAAAATTAGAAAGACTTATTGGACATGATTACTATTGTTTCCTAGATGATTAGTTTGGATATAATCAAATTATTATAGCTTTAAGGATCAAGAAAACTCTACTTTTATATGCCATTATGATACTTTTGTTTTTCATCATATATCTTTTGTTCTATGTAATGCTCAATTTAGTTTCTAAAGGTGTATAATCAGTATTTTTCAAGACAAGGTGGAGGAATTTATAAAGTATTTGTGATAATTTTATTTAGTTAGTAACTCTTTTGATAATTTGATAAAAGAAAAGAACTAGTCAAACTCATCACCCAATAAGTTTTGAAATGGAAATGGACTTTCAGCCAACACACGTCGCGTCGTAGCGTCGTCCATCATAAAAGTAAAATGAATTACCGAGCGCCTTGCTACAAGTAATTGAACATTTTTTGAAATGATGTTTAACTAGAAGAAGAAAAAAATAAATACTGTCTTCAGTGTTCATTGTATAACATAACATGATCAAAAATATTTTAGTATTATAAATCAAATTACCTTAATCTTTATTTAACCGGAATTATGCTTAGTTACATTATAATTTTCGATGATCATCTCGTATGATTGAAATTTTCGTCAGAGGATGATTGATGAAAGAAATTGGTAAACTATAATATTCGACCGATGAGACTTTCCTTTTCTTCTCTATAGTGGCCGCAGGATTTTAGGCCTAGTTAAAGATCTTATTAATTTAAAAGCATCAGATCCGCACAAATCCATTGTCGTCTAGTCCGGTTTAGGATACCTGGCTTTCACCCAGGCGACCCGGGTTCAAATCCCGGCAATGGAATATTTTTTAGACAACGCAATTTAAGCTGATTAACCAAGGCGATCTTTTTCTTCTAAAACTCTGTTTCGCAATTTCTGCTCGAAATCATTGGCAGAATAAGAATCTTCACTAGTGGTCGATGGTAACATTACATTTGTGCTAATGAAAATAAACATTACATTTGATATGCATCGTCTCAAACTTTTCTGTGTTAATATAAAACAATGAAAAGGAATATGCATTGTCTCAAACTTTTCTGTGTTAATTTACAGATTTTGTATGCAGAGGGATTTGTCACCGAATTTGAGTGCGTCCTAATGACCACAAACCTGTGTCTTTGACCGGTGCCTGAAAGCAGCCTTAGTTAGTACTTGAGGATGCATTTAGTCAAATCAGTGAGTTTAGACGGGCGTACTACTTACTGGTGTTTTTACAGATGGGAAGACATTCCAAAAGCGCAGAGTCTCATCTCCTGCTCCAGTCACTATTGTCTGTAGGAACACAAAGTGATTGGAATTTATTTATACAGTATTCAAAAACCAGGAAAGATAAGTTCAATATAAATCATCATCATCTACGTCCATAGGCCGTGGAGATTCCAGTACCTGACCATCAGGTGACATGGCAAGATAAAGTACCCGCAAACTATGGCCAGTTAGAGTTGCGAACTACAAGAAATCAAAAACTTTGGTATTAGCCTCATAAACGCTAGGTGTTCTCACTATGAGAAGAATTCGCATCGATACCTTTGCAAGTGATGGATATTTCCACACCATGATTTGATTTTGGGAGTACCCGTGAGTGCTGACCAGCTCATTGACATTCTTACTCCAGGCAAGGTTGCACACCTAAGTTGGAGAATTATGGTGTTACCAAAAGCTCTTTCTTGGTTCAAGATGATCTTATCTGAAAGTTAGCATTGTTTACGTAGAACTATTGCTTTCCAGTTGCTTTTTCGACATTCCCCCAATAAAATCTACGGCAAACCTACAGTAAAAGTTGAAGAAGGAAACGGAAGAAAGTGCTTCGACAGAAACCTGGCTCCCAGTGTCGACGTGGTTTAACTGATGACCATTTGTGGTGTTCCAAAAACGAATGCACCGATCAGCAGTTCCACCTCCAGACGCAAGAAGGCCACTCTGATGGGGTGACCAAGCAATGGCCTTTACAGCAGCTGTATGCTCGGTCAATTTCAGTAACGGATGCTGAGAATGCTGGCTCCAGACCAGCAGCTGATAACCAACAAGCAATTGAATGGCCTTTAATTTTATTGTTTGGACAAAAAGCTCAGTGAATTGACCACGGCATAAAAGACTAAAACCGAATAAAATTGAATAATATTATTTGCCTTTGTGCCATGGTTGAACGTTCTGAAAAGAAGTAAAGCATGAAGAAGAGCTAGCATTACCTGATTATCATTTCCACCTGAAGCAAGTTCTCTATCGTCATGAGACCATTTTAAGCCACATACCTGCAGCATTGAATCATAGTGAGCACCTACCCAGTATGACGACTAGAAGTAGAAAGGGATTCTTGAGCCAACAAACTCCACTTTCCCCCAAGAGTTTACCTCCGATTTATGACCAACGTGCTTACATACAAAGTCGCTTGAAACACGAAGATCATGCTGAAGAATGTTACGGTCCCTGCTCCCTGATGCCAGAATACGGGAATTCCATGCCAGGACACCTGTTCTTGTTTGATGTCCTCCCAAGGTCCGTACTTTCTTGCACTGAGTTCCATCCCACACCTGTAAAAGGAAACCATATATATAGTTGTGCAGAGGATGCATATATCAGAAAGTCGAGATTGGATAAGTATGCATGTTTCTCTGCATGTTGGAGAGTTGAAGATACCTGTACTTGACCAAGATGTGTACCAATTGAGATGTATGAACCCTCTCGAGTCCATTGCACAGAACAGACGCTATCACTGGGTCCCAAGTCACACAACTTGGTCACCTGAGGAACAGATCATGGAACGGCAAACATGTCAGTTACCTTCTTGTAAGTTGCAAATGGAGCAATGGGGACTGAAATCCAATTTCCTACCGAACTTGGCAATGATTGCTAACTTACTTTGCTATTTGATGCAGACCACAAATAAACGCAAGTTCCCAAACCAACAGCCAATACGTTCTGCGAGGACCAATCCACAAGATTCAAATAGAAATCGTCTTGCAGTGATGGGGCGTCTAAGACCTGGACCAAACTAACGTTTGAATAACCACAACTACACTTCTCACGAAACATTCTTGCCCAAAACAAAATTAGATCAATAATAGACAACTAACCTTATGGGGAGTCTTGGGAACTTTTCTTGGTGGCTTCGAAGGTGTCACTGACTCGCTAGAAATCCCAGCATCCTGCCCCAGGATGGAAGGAGAATACGGAGAATTAGGCCCCGAGAAATCAGTCTTGAACCGCAACATGTTCTTGCTGGGACTATTCATAGGAGACCCAAATTGACCACCTGCAGGAGACGAAAAAGTAGCAAAATCAGACCCAAAAAGCTCACATTTCAACAACCTGGAATAGGCCTCATTGCCTCCTTCTTTAACTGGAGACTCCTTCTCTAGTAGCCCAAAAGTGTGCAGCCTTGAAGAAGATCTACAGGGAATGAATCTATCACTGCAAGTCGATGACTTTGAGGGCGATGAGAGGCTCGATATTGCTCTAGGTGACTGTATGTTTGATCGAGCTCGACAAGAACCCGAAAACGTCTCAAGCCGTAGAGAAGCCTCAGACATGGAGGACGGGAGGTTTAGGCCACTTTTTCTTCTTGGTGGAGAATCCATTTTCCAGAGTTGATTGTTTTTGTGATGGGTTCTGATGAAGATTGAGAGGCCTCTCTGTGAAATGGAAGAGAGGGGCTGTCAACGGAGCTTAGCAGAAAGGGTTCTTTTTTTTCTCTTCTGTATTGGGGAAGAATTGCAACGGTCGAATTGTGGTGGGTTATATATATCACATACGGAGTGGGACTTGGAATGTGCGACGCTCAACGGTCAATTACTGACGAAACAAGCAGCTGGATGCTGGGTTTGGTTCTGTTTGCCCAAAGTAGCCGTTAGTTTCCAAAATCAACGTATGTCGGATGCTGTTGTTTCCTTTTCGTTCCATTTCTTTTTGTAGTTCTTCATTGTTTTTTCTTTATTTTAGCGCTCTAAAAGTTATTACATTGCAGATTTTGATTACCACAATTATTCTTGGAACTTGTGATGATTAATCTTATCATTAGTTTCATCTCTCTCCTTAGGTTATCTTTTCAGGCGGTGGCCGTGCACTAAAGATTTTTGGAGTAGGGGCAAATATATGGTTCCATTAAAACAATGCTGAATAGTCGAGTCAGTCCAGTGAATATCGTAAACAACTAACTAAAGCCCTCCTGCTTGCTTCACTTACAATTGATTGAAATATAATAGTACATCTGCTTGTTCATGTTGGAGAGTCGTCTATATAAATAGGAACTCCTCCAATAAATAACCAATGGAAAAAGGCATAGAGAACCAGCAATGCCGCTGTCATAATAAAATTACAATGTGTAACGAAACTTGTATTCCCGCAGCCAATCTTCACCCTTCTCGTAATAATCCATTCTACTAAATGTCTGATGAGGAAATTGGAAAGTAGCCGCATAGTTAGAAGCACCACGCCATGCGTCATATACTGGATCCAATGCTCTGACGACTTTTATAGGTGACCCACATGGCCGAATCATTCGGACTCCTGCTTCCAAGCGCTCAGCCATACCCGGGTAAAGGCAGCTTCCACCAGTCAATAAGATGGAACTTGTCAATCTCTCCACCAAGGTGTCGTCATTGAATGGGAGCCTCCTTATTGAGACTCCAGCCATCTCATCTAGTCCAGCCTGATCAATCCCAACTAAGTTGGGATGGAATAGAATTTCAGGGCATCGAAACCTTTCCACACCTAGCAGAATTTGGAAATCTTCCTTGGTCAGAGGACGAATCTGCGGTAACTCTGAAGCAGGCTGTGATGATCCTACTTCTTGCTTTGGAACAAATGCTGGGTCAATCTCCTGCAAAAGCAAACTTAGTGAACTAAGTGCCTAGAAAAGTAAATGTCACTACTATGAATGAATATTAACACAAACGAATACATAAGCTCACCTGAAGCCTAGAAACAATGCGGGCAAGCTCTGCTTCATCTTCGTCAGGTCCCTCATCATCATCATCATTATCCTTGCTCATTAGTTTGTATAGTTGCCAATCTTCATCTTTCGCCCCAAAAGTGTCCTCACCTTTACCTCGATCAAAGGCTGCTGTTGTTAGGAGGCGC
Organism: Erythroxylum roigii; assembly: GCA_027576455.1. Taxonomy (NCBI): domain Eukaryota; kingdom Viridiplantae; phylum Streptophyta; class Magnoliopsida; order Malpighiales; family Erythroxylaceae; genus Erythroxylum; species Erythroxylum roigii. The sequence continues at coordinate 14,163,220 of JANZXV010000212.1, read as the reverse complement.
ATCCGTTCCCGTTGGGCAGTATTCAATCTCTCACCACGGCCAACACCACCAGACACACCATTTCCATTTGAATGGTTCCCATTTATCTTGAGTCGTTTTCTCTGCTCAACTTTCTCAGACATCTCTTTGTATTTAACATGCATCTGTTCCAAATAAAGCTCCGGGTTCTCTCTGCATTATAGAGAATGGGAACACTAAGAACAGAGACAACAACCAGTAACAAACTAAATGATTTCTAAATGCTGTCTGTTGGTAAATACATTCTAAAGAATTCAATTGCTACTCAACTTATCATTCTCCATACAACTATGCTTTATTTAAGAGCTTAAAAACAATACAAAACCTAAATACTTCTCAACCAGTCATGTCAAATAAACTGAAAGAAGCATCTGCATGTAGGCACATACAGCCGTTTTGCTTCATCTAGTTGATTTTTCCGTTCTCGTTCTAATTCTTCTTCATAACGTTTCTGTTTAGCTCGTTGTCGACCATCAGATGTGGTTTTAAGAAATAGCTGTCTTCTCTTTTCCTTCAACTGACACAGAAGTACCGTTCAGAGTTAATATAGCATATTTGTAGGGAGGAGAATATCATAACAGCACTAAACTGCTTTTGAGTTGATCAAAAGTAATGCAATGGAACAAGGGGTATAGTATTATAACAAAGAAATTTAACAACATTCCAGGAAGAAATAGAATACAACCCGAACAAGCAATCCAGAATTGATCAAATTGATAAGAAAACAAACCTGCTCAGGGGTCAGCATGTTATCAGGAATATTAGCAAGAGGATACTTTTCATTTGTAGAAGAATCAGTCTTCTCTTCAACTTCAAATTGTTCACTTTTAGGTTCACCTTTTGCTTTTCGTAAAGACTGCATTACTTTTGTTACAGAGGATTCTATTTCCTGCCTAGAGACATAACCAGTCTCCTTCAGAAAAGAAGGGATTTCATCCTCTGTCACTTGATCAAGCTGCTGCAAAAGGAATTCCAAACCACGCAACTCATTCTCCAGTTCATTTATCCTAGATGATCTCTTTGCCTCTGCCATTTCTCGCAGTCGTTGACCCTGTCTCTCCTTTATGGCTGCCTTCCTAGCAATCTCTTCTTCAGAAGGAGGCTCCTCAACTGGTGGTGGAGTCCAATCAAGTTGCCAACACCTGGTTTTTTCTTCAGCTTCCTTAGTTCCTTTCTGTTGCATAATTTTAATAGTCAATGTAAGTTTTTAAGATAAAGAGGGAAAGCACATCCAAGCTGGTTACCTGAAATAATCGAGCTTCTGAAGCGTAATTTGGTGCAATGTAGCAATGTTCCATCTTTAAGTCTTCAACCTTCTCCCATGTTAACCGATTACTACAGGAACACATCAAACAGAAAATTTTTTTAATTGAAGTACTGGAGTTGCACCAGAACCCATCTAGATATATATACTCACAGGTGGTGAGGATATTTGAGTGAAAGAAGTTGCTTCAAATAATCAGTGACATGGAATCCTCCAATATTAGTTCGGCAGCATCCTTTATAAATAGGCTCTCCATCAATAAACTAATAACAAAAAGTACCATAATTAATAGCTAATAATTGATGTTGGCTAAATTGTCTAATTCAGTTCTGAAGATGGTGAAACAACCCTATTAGGATGACAATAGTACCAGAAGAAAATTGCAGGAGGTCCAAAAAGACATATAATTCAAATAGCCCCAAAAAATGCAAATATAACTAAAAATGATATTAATTCTGTTTTAATTCACATTTCAACAGGTTGAGCAACAATGATATCAACTAACTGGCGTATATTACATAAATGACACATAACAATGGTAGAGAGAGAGAGAGATTTAATGCCTGTCATTTCACAATTTCTGGCAAATTTATGAAGTTGAACTAAGCAGAACCTGGGTAGGAAAACATACTGGAATAACATGAGTTGTAGTGAATCCTGGGCAAACAGCAAGCCCATCTTTACCACAGACGCCGTGTTGTTGATTGTACTTATAGCTGAATGCAGCATCAACACCAAATGCTGTCATAATTGTTAAAAGAATAGATTAATTTGGTGAACCATCCATAAGTACCGGAGGAGCAAAATATTGTGAGCTTCCAGGATGCCTTAAATCCTCTCATAATGAAGGAGGAAAGTTTACCGACAGATGGAACTCCATAGGTTTCAAAAAGAAGCTCTGCCATTTTACTGCGGGAATGAACTGGGTTGCATACACATTCTGTCATCAGTATAGGATGATCAATCTGTCCTGGCCTCAAGTAATAAGAAGATCAACAAAAAAAAGCTCATGACCGTGTCACATAATATATTCATGTAAATGACAATGTATTAACAAATTCCAAAAATATTTACATGCACACTATAAGAAAGCTACAATACAAAATTAAACTAAATAAGATTCAAAATACCAGAGCCAAAGGCAATTTGATGCAAGGTAGCATCAAAAGTAGAGAGCATCTTCCAGAATAATGTGAAATACAGCTTTAAATTGTTTAATACACAACATGCATCCAGAATATCTGTGTATTTTATTAGTATTTTCATAATTTAAACAAATTCTACATGTTACCTGTGAACCATTTGCTCCTAGTCGATCAAATGCAAAGTCAAGGACCTATCAATTGAAAGAATCCGTTAGAGGAAGCACTCTTCTCAACAGACTTCAAAAAAGAAACCAGCAGTTCTAGTCTATCTCTCCCATATAGCCACTCTCAAGTAATCTCTACCACGATTGCCATAAGGTTTTAAAAAGCAAAATGTAACAGGTCACATCCATAGTTATATTAAAAGGCTTACATATTCCATTATCTCAAATTGGTAAACAACATTGCTATCAAAAGCAGAACGAGGCCCTGAGCGAGTGCAGTCAAAGTACTTCAACAACGCAGGGTCATGATCACCAACTATGGTCACAGTTTCACCTAAACCAATGAAAAACTCAACGAATCACGTATCAGATAAAACAGCTAAGTGAAATCGCCTAATTGTAAATCACTATAAATGGCAATCTCTAACATTGATCACTTTTAATAAACATAAGATGAACAACGCCAAGATTTAGAACAGACAAAATAAACCCGGGCTGAAGTAGAACATCTATCATTGACATGGAAAAAGGTGAAAGAAAGAAGTACGAAATCAATTACATTAGTTCCTCCATTTTGCAGAGCAACCAAACAGACACCAGAAAATAATTAAAAAAAGAACTGCAAAGGGAATAACAAAGAAAGTTAGCATACCGGTGGCTTTGTGCCGTGGCCTCTGGACAATGTTACGGAAAATAACCCTCGGATCGGTCTCTCCAGCCCATCTAAAAAATCAAAGAAAGAAACAAGAATTACGAGCAGAGAACAAAACCACGAGTATTGATCAAGAAGTTAAAGGCAAAGTTAGGGTTTGTTAGGCGAAGGTTGATATACCCGACACGGAAATACGAGGCGCCATTGTCGATAACGATGGGAGTAGATGAAGGGAAGAAATTGTAGTCTGCTTGTCTATGAATCTGCGATATGAACGGCATAGTCTCCTCAAGTCTTCCGAGAGAGGGGTCTGACTACTGGGTAGTGGCTAGTGTGAGAACGAGACGCCAACATTTACAGGGAAGGAAACGACCTCTCGTTTGAGTTAAGGACCAGAATAAACCAAACCGGGCGATCTAAAGCCGGCAGTAACACAACGCGTGAAGTTTATTCGGAAACCGTAAAATGAAATTCTTGTTCATGTTGGGCTTAGGCACAAAACGAAAATTCCAAATTGATTTAGAGCCCATAGGCCTAGGATTCTCATGTCGGGATTCAAGACAAGTCCTAAAGCCTACTTGCCCAATTGATTGGTAAAATGGTAATAAAGTCAATCACTTACACGTGCACATTCCTCCCCCACAACCAAACTTCAAAAACACAACACGTGGTCCTCATTCAAGCCCAGGCCGCTGGCTCCGAACCCGAACCTTCTGGCCCCCGCTTCGAAGTCATACTAGTACAGACAAGGAAAATGCTTGCCAAACCACGGACGCATAAAATAATGTCATTAAGAGCCTGCCCAATTTTTCTTCTGTTCCTTCCACCACACGGTTGGATAAGTCAAAGAGCACCTTCCCGAACAAGCTTGTAATTGGAATTTTATTTTATTTATATGTGTATGCATGCTTCGTGGAAACACAAACTTTCTCAGAGTAACATTATGAAAATGGAAGTGAATGAAGGATGTAGAACGCCCAGACACGGCGAGTCTAGGATCCCGGCAGTGTTTTTATGTCCGCCGGCACCAAAGAAGAAACCGGTTTATATGAAGAGGAGGGATCCTCCCAAAGATGGCTACTTTCATCCCCCTGATCTTGAAGCTCTGTTCGCAGTTGCGCCAAAAAGGGAAGCTTATGCTTGAGGCTTGATTAGGGAGAAATCCTTATATGCTAGAATTTTAGCTCTTTGCTTTTGTGGCTGGGCTCCTGATTGCACTTCTACGCATTTATCACCAAGTTTAGGATTACTTAGGCTCTGGGAACTTTTTTTTTGTTTATTCCTTTTTCTAGGTGATTTGTAATATTGGCAGGAGTTGTTTAGATTAAGACTTCTGGTAATATATATATTTTCTGATAATTAGTGTTCGTGGAGAAAGTTACACTCCTTGACGAAAGCATCATTTTTTAATATTCGGGCAACAATGCCCTGAATCGTGACTATTGTGGGTTTCACTATTTGCGGTCTTGCAACGCGAGCGGTGAAGGTTTCAAACCTGCCACGTTCATAGTGTTGGTGGATCATTTCGCCTTCAAACTATTGGGGGCCTAGCCGTCGGGTTTTCTTCCGTGCCAAGGAGGCATACAACCATATTGGGTAGTGGCAATTAAGTAACAGTAGGCTACTATTAAGATGGGCCTCTATTAGATTAAAATCTCTGAACCAACAAGCAAGTATAGTTTAGATAACCAAGATGAGGATCCTAACCGAAGTCGAGGAAGGTATTTGCAACCAACGAGCCGTCGTTAGACTGGTTACGGACAACCTCACCAATAACTTGAATGGGGTGTGCGCTCTCTCTCTCTCTGCCTCTCTCTCTCTCATTAGTTCGTTTTCAGTTGTAACAGACAAAGTATATCGTGACTAGACTGGAGCTTGATGTTTATGGTTCATTTGGCTCTAGTTTTGATGCAAGGGAATGAGAAAGGTGTTGGAATTTTAACTTCAATAATAATATTGTTCGACTCTTAGTTATGGTGATTTATATGAGAGTCAATGTTACTATGCTAATCGATCAAAATTGTGTGGGGAAGATCGACCTTTTTTAATATTTATTAATTCTTCATCTTTTCATGATAATTTCTTGTTAAAGGGCTTGAAAAGTTTGTATTGTTTCTCGTTTCATTGCATCAAGTGTGCTTGTATGATGAAAGGGTTGTCGGAGGTTATAGTTTAATGATAAAATAATTTAAATATAGTCTCTTTTTTTACATATGTAAGTGTATATAATAAAGTTATTACATATGAAATTACGGTGAGATTATAATTATAAGATTTCATATTGTATTTATATATTATATCTAAAATGTTCTTAGTCATCACATTAATAGAACATAAAAATATTAACATACATTATGTTTTTCCTTACGAAGGAAGTAGCCAATCTCATAGATTAAAAGTATGAAGATACTTAAATAAATGTGTGAGTGCTCGGTAGAGAACAAGTTTATTAAACTGACCTCATATGAAAAATTCATTTAAAGCATTACTTGTATGTTTATAGAAATTCTCATTGTGATGATTGTATAAATAATCCTTGAACTTGAGGTCTCCAAAGTTTTCTTGTATAGGAATTGTTACATTTTGATACTACTTATAACATATTATAATCATGGGTAGTTCAATCGATAAGCATTGGATGTAGTATAAACTATATGAAAGTAGTTGAGTGATCAAGATAAAATTTACCACCCTAAAGTAACTAGGGAGAATGTTCTACTGTTTTTTATTAGTATTTATTCGAGAAATACTTGGCCAAGGTAAAATGTCGTTTTGTAAATAGTTACAAATGTTATTAATTAAATCAACAACTAATGGTGGAGAACTAATATGATTGGACTCAAAATATAATAAAGATTAATTTCATGCTCTCTATATAATTGAAACATTGTATGAAAAAATGAGTAAATGATACAGAAAAATCATGCACGAAAAGGCTAGTTAAAACTACTTTTGATATTCTTAAATATTTGGGTAATCATAATGTATTACTATACGTCAATTTTGATATATATAATAAACTGTTTAATTAGATAATTAAAAATAAATTAAATGAGTTTAATTTATCTAATCCTAAATATAATTTAGGGTTATAATTTGTATTCATTACCAACTTATTGAAGAACCTGATGGGTCATACATAAAGAATAGGTTGAAGAGAGCAAACATATTTTAATCAAGTTAGACTTGATTATAAAGTTTGAGAAACTTATAATTTAATATAAGATATTTAATAAATAAGGATCAATATGATATATTAGATCTTGTAAATCTGAAATTATGTACTTTCACAAAAACTTTGCCGCAGTTGCTTTGAACTTTATCTATGGTTGCTTGATGTAAAGCAATTGTATCAACAATTTATAAATTTTCTAGCATGAACAAAAGCAGAAAAATTAAACCCAAAATAAACAAATCAATACCCGAGATTTGGTAACACAGTTCGGCACACCTTGCCTACATCTACGGGGCCCTCATCTAGCTTAATCACTTTCACCAAAGAACAATAATAGTTTTACTCAAGGCATTACAAAGCCAACTCACCCTACCCTTGACATTATTTCTCTTCCTCGAAACCCATGAAAGTAAATCACAACTAATAACACGTCCACCTCGTGTTAACCTCAATAGAGGATTTTGTCAATATTGTTCGATAATAAAGATGATAATAAAACAACTAAAGTTATTGAAATAATAAAGAACACAAACAAAGACACTTGAGAAAGAAAACAACTTCTCTAACAATGTAGATTCATCAATAAAAGAATGGGAAGTTGTCCATCGAAAGATCTGTTGTGAAGTTTCAATATCGTCACTGAACATCCCATGCACAGAAACCACAAAACGTCTAAAATCAACAAATGTTTCATCACTGATATGTCATACACAAAGAACTACATAAACACCAAGGCTGTAGAAAGTTTTTCACATGAAAACCACTATCATCGACAACCCAAAAATCCCTCACAATAGACAGAAAAATGCAGTCCCCCCAATCTAGAAAAATCCTCGAAAATTAACTTGCAAAAATCACTCTCAATAGTCGTTCAAAACAAAAGAAAATGAGGCTACCAAATTTACACATTTAACAACCAATATGGCCTCAATTGTTGTTCAAAAATAGGAAAAACACAGCTACCAAATCAAACACACTGTCAACGATAAAATCTCCAGCAAATTCATGAAAACCTTGACAGAAAATTGCAGTACCAAATCAGGACACAATCCCCACAAAATCAGTTGCAAAAGTAATCCAAGATTGCCCAGAAAAACCCAGTTTCCAAGTCACACAACATCTATCGTTGATTCACACAAAAAAACAACACTTCAGCCCATATATCACGTAAATTCATAGCCACAATCTAGCTGTAATGATCAAGCCAAATCTCCAAAAATATGCTACCTTAGATAGTCATTATCCCCAAAATATGTTATCCATTAAATGTAACATTCCACCCCCGATGGGAAGGGTGAATCGGTCATTTGGGATGGGTTAGGAATGTTTAAACTTATCTCGGCATGATCATACATAATAAAGTCTCTTTCTATATATATGAATGGCAATTTTTGCACATTAAAATAACTGTACATGCATTCATGACATTTCCCTGCATATGTGTTTATAAAGGTGTTTATTGTGAAAAATATGATTTTGTGCTTGAAAATGAAATTTGAGTGGATTGTTGTGTGTTTTACATATTTGGGAAATGTTAGGAATTTTTCTGGAAAATTTCGGGGAAAATTTCTGAACTGAAAAAAAAATGCCAAGTGGCGGACTAATTGGTTTCTGGTACTGGAAAAGACTGTTCAATGGCACTGAAAAATTAGATACATGATTTTGGGAATTATGAACTTTGAGCCATTGGAATTTGGAGAGAAATTGGAGTAGAAAATGGAAAGAACCCTTGGAATGCTTAGAAATGAGACAAGTGGCAAGTGACAAGTGCCTTAAATTTGTTTGTCTTATATGAATAACCTAACCTAGATACAACATTCTCGATGCTTTCATTAGGAAAAGGCAAAATCACTTGACTATTGCAAGTTTCTTCTCTTCTCCTTCGTAGCCCTCCTCCTCTTTACTTCTTTTGATATTTTACCCATCTTTTCTACCTTCTTCTCCATGCTTGTTCTCCTTGTATTCACAAAAACAACCTAAGCTTGGCACCCTTAAGATGAGGATGTCGTGTATGGTGGTAAAGAGAGTTGGTGAAAAAAATTCGGAAAATTGAAGGAGTGAAAGCTAAATAGGTAAGATTGTGTTTTATGGCATAAATTGTTCTTAAATGCATTATTTGT
>JANZXV010000212.1:14136040-14150100 GCA_027576455.1 Erythroxylum roigii | reverse complement strand
TAATGAGTTTAATAATATAATTAAGAATAAAAATTACTCATATGAGGGAGGGGTATAAATAATAACCACTAGATGGGAATGAAAATTTGATACCCACCCCCTTTGGAGGGTTTAGTGGATTCCCAAATTTAATGGAATGAATCTATTCCCTTCGAATTGAAAATCCCAAAGCAAACACTACTTTTTGCAACGATTACATTCCTTCATTCCCAAACCCTCAAACCAAACGCCCCCTTATATTTTTTAATTATCAGAGAGGAATGTAAATTGTATTAAATTATGTTACTTGATATTACTATAGCAATGAAATGGTGGATATTATTGTTGTGTCGATAAATTGCACAATATTTTGAATGATTAAACTATATTTTGAGGATATTATATAACTAATGATATGTTGATGCAAGAAAATACTGAAATATTTTTTTCTTCAAGAGCTATTGGAAAGGAAAAACTACAATATACTTGATTTTAAACATTCTGACATTATAAATAGGGTGCATAAATTAAAAATAATCAATTAAAATATATTTAAATTTTGATATAAAACAAATTTTTATTTGTCAACATTTTTAACAAACCAACTGCTATCAATAGTAATGGTAATCATTCCTTCATCTTAACCAACCATCATAATTATAATGATTATATTCACTCTTATTCCTCACTATATTCATTCTCATTCCCATTCTTATTGCCCTCTGTGAACCAAGCGCCCCCTTTAGTTTAATTCGAACAATTAACAAATATTCAAAATTTTACCTAACAATGATTAACACAAATATTAATTTGTAGTTGCCATTAATGCTTTATCTCATAATTAACTGGATTGTCTAGGCCCTGCCTAATCTAATAGGCTTATATTCAATGGCCTACCTTCTCATTTCTACTTATCATAATCTCTCTCCAAAGTGGGAATATAATTATATGTATATATCGACACAAGATACCTCAATTTCTCAATCTTACTTGATACTCTAGTACTACTCCAGTACCTAGACATTGGCACAGGATATCTCAATACTACTCCGATACCTAGTCATTAGCATGGGACATCCTCGAGACTTACGATGCCCCAGTGAGTGATTCACGGACAGATACCTAGCAATCAATTGCTCATGTTTATACAACCTATCAATCTAAGACCACCAAATGTAACTTATCCTAGGCAAGCCACAAATTCTTGATTTTCACCAATTATTCACAAAATATTATCATTCAATCTCTATTTAATTATCACATTTTTCGTCGAATTAACAAACATTACACCTCAATATATGTAACAAAATATAAACACGAAACACCTTGTAATTTGTTAATTATTTGAGAAATAAATAAACATAATTCATATATATAACTATTAATTGTTAATGTAATTAATGACTAATTCAAAATATCTATCACTACAAAATAATTTATTAATAACAAAAGGATACTCTATTCTAAGAAGAAAGTCTAAGATTATTCTTACCTCAATTTCGGACTCAACTAATTGATAATCCAAATTTTTCCTTAATCGGACCTTGGGGCCTAGAATTTACAAAATTCTATTAGACTAACTTAAGAAAAATTTCAACTCAAATACACTTAATAATCCAACATTATTCCCTTTTCTACTTTATTCTTAATTATAAATATAATATCCTTACTAACCTAACTACCTTAATTACTAAAATACCCTTAACTAATTAAAAGTCATATTTAACTCTCATTCATTTCAACTAATACCAAAATACCCTTCTTGGGAATAAATTCCAGATTTACCCTTCACTTTTTGCATTTCCTGGCCTTTCATGGAACTTCAATTTTTAAAAAATGTCATCTTCACCTTATTCTCTTCTCCTATATCTCCTCTTCTTTTCTCCTTTTCCAACCACCTTTTCTCCATTTTTTATCCCTTTCCATGACTTCAACTATCGTTTCAAACATCCACAACATGTAGTCCAATTATAAACTAGTGAAGGATGTTCAAATGTTACAAAAAAAAGGACATAAAATAGCAACTAGAATTTAACCTATGTTTTAAGAGATTTTGGAGTTGTTAACCTCTACAACTTCCAATTTTTTGCAAAACAAACACAACGAAGGAACCTATGAGAAAAGTGTCACATGCAGATGAAAGATGGTACATTAAGACACATGAGGAAGAAGTTGTTTCATTGGTGCTCTTTAGTCTCTATTTTTTTTTAAGATGTTGGCTTTTATACATGTTTAATAGTTTATGGGCTGGGTTGCTTTTATTTTGGTTAATGATGGGCTTTACAATAAATGCTTAGTTAACAATTTCTAAAATATATATCATATTTTAAGAAAGTGCAAACTGTAGGAAAAAAATCCAAATGTTTTACTTTGCTTGCTATCATTTCAACTTTCTGATCAAAACAGGTAACCTATTATTAAAGTAAAAAGTTATATAAAATAGAAAAATACAAATTAAATTAATAAATAAAGTTATAAAACCAATACCAATAACAACAGTATCTTAGTAGAAGTTTTATTGAACGTGAAATATAGGGAGGTCCAGAAGTACACAATCTGACCCCTAACTGACAAAGAGGTTGTTTCTAATAGATCCACATAGAAAAAAAAACATATGCTAAATAATAAAATAACTAATATACAAATATAAATAAAATACAACTGAAAATAAATTAATAATAAAATATAATATTAAAATAATAAAAATAGACATAAAAGAGATTACTAATAAAATATAAATAGATAAATAAAAACGTATAAATAAAAATATGAAAATAAGTAATAAAATAAATATTATAATAAATATAGAATAAGATAAAGAATAAAAATAAAAGACAAAATAAGTGAATAAATATACAAAAAAGAAATAAGAAAGACGACTAGTAAATAAAAAACAAACAAGTTATTACAAGAAAACGTTAAGGCTAAGAAAATGTTTAAGTTAAATAACTAAGAGAAAAGTACTACACGTTAAATTTTTAGGTTAAATACCCGACATAAGATGTAAGGAAATTGTTTAAAAGAAATATGAGAAAGAGAAGAATTTCTCTATGTATGATTCTTACCCGTATCTTAGTACTTCAAAGTTTTTAATTGAGAGTTATGTCCTCAGTGAGTTCCAACAGAGCAATATCATTTTCGATCTCCCCTCCCAGCTCTTCTTAGCCTTCCTTTTTTCTTTTTACAGTATCTAAGTACAATCTTTTCACTGGAGCATAAAGATATCTCTTGTTATCATGTTCGAACACCTAATTCTTGTCTCTCTTAATTTTTCACTAATATTAGTCACATTTAATTTGTCTTTTACCATTACATTCTTGACATTATCTCTTCTAGTAATGTTACACATCCAACAAAACATCATCATTTCCGCCACCATTAACTTATGACTATACAACCTATTTGACGGGCCAACGCTCCGCTCTATAGAGCGTGACTGACTTAATTGTTAAACAATATACTTTATTTTTGAGCTTGGGCAGTATCTTCTTGTTATAAAAAATTCCTATTGCACTTCTTCATTTAAGTCATGTTGATTTGATGCGGTGAACAATGTCTTCATTAATCTCTCCATTACTTTGGATAATGGATCTTAGATACTTAAAACACTCTTTATGTGATATAACTTCTAAACCAATCTTTATCTTCACATCAGAAACCACCCTATAGCCTGAAAAGTTACACTCTAAATACTCAGTCTCAGTTCTTCTCAATTTAAAACCCTTCGACTCTAATTTATCCTTCCAAAGTTTTAGCTTAACATTTCTTTTAACTTATCAACTAAAGCAATATTATCAACAAATAACATACACCAAGAATATAACATCTAATAATCTGTATATAAGTCATAGGGACTCTTTTAACATCTAAACACCTTCACTTGATTTTCCTAGATTTCCTGTCATAAGCTTTCTCTAAGTCAATAAAAACCATGTGTAGGTTATGTTATCTTTCCTTGTAATATTTTATTAATCATCTAAGGAAATGTAAAGCTTCTATCGTGGCCCTTCTGGCATGAAACCAAATTGGTTCTCTAAGAAAAGTGTTTTTATAGAGATGTGTAGCTAGGAAGAGAATAATACTAGTAACTTAGTAAAAGAATAATGAAATGTAGAAGAATGTAAGGCCATTAATTAAGTGTTGCTCTTTTTTTGTCTCATAACTTTAGTCAAACATTTGATGTGCAGTTTATAGTTTCAAAGTGAAGGAATGGATATTTATTTTAAGATTTTTGATATTTTTAATTTTTTAAATAATAAAATTCATACGTAACAAAAATATAATATGCGGTAGTTATATGGCAAAAGTAATAATTTGAAGTGATTTGCCACATCATTCACATTAACAGAGAACTTAACGTCGGACAATTGTTGTTAAAATTAAAAGTTTGAGAATTTTAACGTTACTTTTTAAATTTTGAGTTAATATTACAAAATTGGTAAGGTTTTAAGATTTTTTTCACAATAAACCACAGATTTTTTAATATTTTATCTAATGTGACATTAATAGGCCACATGTCAGCTACATGTTTAATAAATTTACTGATGTGAAAATTCATAATTGCATTATTAAGAACGAATCTAACAATGAACTATTTTTATGAAAAATTTAAAATTGAAACATTTTATCATCACTTTCAAAATTCGAGATAGGATTGCAAAAATTGAGTAAAGTTCATGATTTTTTTAAATTTACCCTTACGTATTAATATATTATTTTATTTACTATAATAATATTAATAATTATGTAATGCTATTTGGTTCTGCCGGATTTTGGCTGAACTGAACGTTGCTGTTTGGATCTATGAATCGGCTGTTCTCAATAAAGATCTTGACGTGAAGATACCTGCAAAACAAAGGAAAGCACGTCGGGGGTTAGGTCCCAATTAGCCCCTCCGACGCTCAAGTCAGTCTTTTGAGAGAGTTTTAGGTTTTGGAGAACGAAGAGACATCTAGGGTTATGAGTCGTACCTCTCTTATGACGAGATAATGAATTTATATAGTAAATACCTATAAGAATTAGGTCATCTTGGAGGAATGGGCCGTGGATGCATAAATTGAATATCTTGGGCCTGGGCCTAGCACAGCCGACCCAACCAGGTGCCAAATGACTAAGACTTTAAACGGACAAACATTTCATAATGATAGGCTGATGATATTTTACAATATCTTTATCTTGTAACTAAGAATAAATTTAATCTCCTCATAAATATCTACTTGCATTGAAAAACTGATCTAATTTAGATTTACAGAAAGGCAAGTCTTATAGTAAATTGTAGGACATTTTTTATTTTATTTCTTCTAACTGAAAAATATTGTAATATGACTTATTATCAATTTTGTAAATTGACAATAAATTTATCTAAAATATAAAGGGTTATATAATAGTCTTATGGAGTCATTCGACTCTCAAACTAGGGACAATAAATTAAATTTTTTATTTTTTAATTTATCTTTACTCGGTATGAGGAGCACGCGAGTTTCAAAAAATTATTTGTTGTTTTCAATCTCATTTTGATGCGTAATTCGATATATAATCGTGGATTTGAAGGAAATTTGGTATAATCATATTAGCATACATCAAGATGTAATACGTAACGGTACATTAGTTACGTATTCTGGATCGAACGTGAAAAGACAAGAAACGAAGAAATACAGAAAACACCTAACTTAGGTCTCCGTAACTTCAAACGAGTTTTTCGAAGTTGAAACGAGCGCGAATCCACTATCGTCTTTACAGGAACTGCTCTATGGGATGTGGGTAAGGTCTTTCTACATTTTTCTCAAAACATAAGCTCTCTTAACGGGTCAGAGAATTCTTATGCTTACGTTTGATTATATGAGCAACTGCAGGAGACCTTAACATTTATATATAACATCCATATCAGACTTTCCTATCACAAGAACGATATGGGTCTGGTCCACACGGATTGGGATCTATTTTTCACCCAGACTTCAACCCATTGATTTAAATCTTTATTGAACCACTTTATTATCTTTATCTGGATCAAATTACATAACTTAATTGATAAGTTATTAAAAAACCGAAAAATGTAATTAATAGTTCTCCAACTTTATGGGAAAGGACAAAATTGTTTAACATTCTCCCCCTTAGACAAGTATTAATTGCAACTTTGACTCTAGTTTAAAAACAGTTTAAAACTCGGTTAAGCCACGCTACTGTATTAGTCAACTGGGTTTTAAAAACAAAACATTTAATCCAAAGATAACTAAAGTCCATCACTTCGTCCTGCAAGACTTTCGATACCGAAAAGTATCAAATACACGTGTCATATGCGACACAGATCCAATACAATCACGTATACCTAATACCTCACTAACATCAATGGGAAAATGAAGTGTGGCAAACTAGGATGATACCTTTATGATCTAAATTATATCATCTTTATTTGTAGGTCTCGATTTCTCCAACTTTATGCTAAACCGCATATGCTAAACTGCATTAGAGAAATCATGTTTTCTCTCACCGAATGCTAAACAACATTAGAGAAAGCTTGTTTCCTCTCACTAAATGCTAAACTGCATTAGAGAAAACCTTTATGTTCTCCAACTGAATGCTAAACTGCATTAAAGAACCTTTATTGGATTAAAAACTTATATGCCCCTATGTTATGTTAAATTTATGGATATCCGCACTAAACTGTATGTGTCAAAATGAAATAGGCTCAAAGTCAATCTGTATATATGCCCAATGACCTTTAAATGCTTAAGATCGACACAAATCTTAAGATTTTTATACGTATTATGACAATGTATGATAACATGTATTACTGAGGATAAACGATGATCATCTTTATTGATGAACCACCATACTGTCATAATACATCAAAATGTACAAATGTACATGGAGCAAACATAACGATCCCCTAATTAACAGTGTCTAAGGACGTCAAAACACCCATACTGTATACTTGTATCACAAACACAAGTAGGCGAAGTCCTTTAGTTAAAGGATCGACTATCATTTTCTCAGTCCTTAAATGCTCCAAACCTTAATGTCACCTTTTTGTATCAACACCTTTATGACCAAATAATTGACTTTTAAATGCTAAGACCTTGTGACATTCTTTGTTGTTATTAAACAACAAAGCAAGAATATTACCACAATACAACCAAATGGGTCTAGACACTGAATTAACCACAAATAACTCAGAATTCAAGTTTCTGAGTTAAATCGTATATGGAACAACCCTATAGCATGCACTCTGCATGCATAGTCGATAAAGTTACTAGTGTCTACTTAACACACTTTCACGACATTGTACCATCTGCAAACTTAAAACTGTAACCTTAAGTGGACTTTCGATCGTCTGGACACATGACTAAAATCTAAATCTAAATTGCCTACGAGGTTTAGTCTGTTGACTATGCTATATGTCAACATATAATCCTCAGTTCCTTTAATATCTTAACACTCGCTTGACTGCATTTCAATGGTCTACAGCTGGGTTAACTAGATATTGACCAAATAGTCAAATTGTGAATGCAATGTCCTACCTAGTACATAGCTGAGCATACATCAGACTATCAATTGTACTAGATTATGGAACATTACTTATAACCTCTCTCTTTACTTTATTCTTTGGATATTCTGTTAAAGATTATCTCTCACTATAAGAGATAGGTGCTACGATAGGTTTACTTTTAACCGTATTAAACCTTTGTAACACAAACTCAATGTATGGATTTTGTGAGAGGTCTGATGAGTGCTGAGATCTGTCCTGGTGAATCTAAATACCTAGGACAGAAGATGCTACATCAAGATCCTTCATGTCAAAGTTCTTGACCAAAAGTTGCTTAACCTCATACAACATGGTCAAGTAATTTGATGTGAGCAATATTCACCCATATGCAGTAATAGGAAGATAACTTTGCTCCCTATGACCTTATAGTACGAGCATCTTTTTAACTTTATTTTCCATAAAGCTGAAAGAGGCCAAACCTTATCAAATGTAAGGTATCACTTTTGGAAGGTTTAATGTAAACTATATATTGATCTGCATAAAGCACAAACCATGTCAGTTCCATCTAGATCCTGAAATCCTTCAGGTTGTACCATATAAACCTCTTCATAAAGGTATTTACTCATGAAAGCAGTTTTGACAATCATCTGATGTAACTCTATATCATCATAAGTTACAATTGCCTTAATCACTCAAAGTGTATCCTATAAGGATACAGGAGAAAAGGTAACATTAAAGTCAACTTTTCTCCCTGTGAACAATCAGGCAACTGAGCGAGCTCATAAGCTGTTAAACTTTATCCCAAAATCCTTTAGGTCTAATCTTTGTTTACAACTGACGAGTTTGCATTTCTGCTGTAAATCAATTGGCTCTCAACCTTACTATGCTTCATAAATTGCATTTCATCATTCATTGCATCCTTCGCATTGGGTCTAGAAACAACTTCTATAAAACTAACTAGATTTGAAACATGTCTAATATCATAGTCATATTAAACTGATAGACTATGAAATAAGATGAGATAACACGTCGTCTCACTCTGGTGGATTTACTTAACTGCATTAGATCTTGTATCCCTAGGAACCTCTGTATGTACAAGTATAGCTTCTTGTTCCTATATAGTCACGGTACAAAGACCTAGATCCACCAGATTTAAATGTATAAGTGGCAGGTACATAATAACTGTAGTATCTGCCCTGCTATCATCTGAAGGGTCAAAGAGCCTACTATTATCATAGACATTGTATTCCATAAACTTATCTGTTTGTCATTCCACTATTCCGGTCCCACCTTCTATACAGTAAAAGTTGCAGTAGTAAAGTAGTCAGGATATCTTACTAAATAGCAATAAGCACACCAAGCATGCAATTTATTTTTATAAGGATTATACTATCTCAGTAAGGCAGCCTCATACACGAATGTGCGCAAGGCTAAGTTTCCAAACTTCTAGATAATCAGGTAGAATAGCCTTGTTCTACATCGACTTCTTCAAGCCCTTTAGGGTGCAGTTAATAGTTATGCCTTTCAGCAACACATCATTTTGCTCAGAATTACTCGACATAGTGAATTAAGTCACTATTCTAACTGATTCCAAATATCTGGCAAACGGACCTTCTAAAGTCCTAAAACACCATGTTTGCCATGATATTCTCCTCCATGGTCAAATCTGATTATCTTGATGAATTTTCCTAATTGGTTCTCAACATTAAATCTTTAAGCAAGAATACATAATTGTAATGGGAATAATTATCAACAAATGTCAGAATACACTTAGAATTACACAATGCAACTATATAAGGTCTGTCGATATCCATATGTATCAGAATCAACAAGTCATAAGCATAAGTTGACTCTTCTTCCTTATTAGTCAACTTACTCCTGCAACAGTCATTACATGCTCCCAGATCATCATAATCTAAAATTGAGAAATGCTTTCCTTGATCAATCTCTCAATCCTAGCTCTGGAAATGTGGCTTAAACTTTTATGCCACACCATGTATGACTTCTCATTCATCAGGGTCTTTCATTTCATAAATTGTTTAGCAAGATACGAAGAAGCATATATCTAATTCAGGGTAAGACACATTCTATACAAACCATATTACAAGAAAGTTGTACAATTATGTTTTACATTAAACAAAAAAACTATACAACATAAGCATTAAATACAAAACATTAACCCTCTTTGTCCAAAATTGATCAAAAGATCACAGATAAAATGTGTCATGTAAAAAATCGAAATGAACCTTTGTATAAGGTTCAATACATACATTCCTCACAGATATTACTTCTACTTCTTCATTGCTATCAACCATCAGTTCCTCCTTCCCTTTAATTGGGCTTTATCCTGGATATGAACCACTGCATTGTGGAAGCATCTTGATCAGATGTTCCACTATATAGTCACCAAATACTTGATGCGACTATCACAAATTAGTTTCATAAATTAATAAGCCAAGGAGTTACCTGATGGTCTCAGTCTTTCCTTTTAAACCTCATACTACTGGTTTCTTTATGTCTCTAGGACTTTTACTAGCACTGAATTGACTAGCGTCAGCATGTGGAGAAGATTTGAACTTTCTACTTTGAACTTAGTGGGCTTCATTTTTGCCTTCCCTTTAGTTGCTTCGAGGGTTGTGGGAGCAACAAACTTGAGTTTCTCCTCCTCAACAACACAATGGACTATCAAAGCATTGAAGTCTTATTCCTCATCCAGCGAGTAATATGTCATCACCAGATTAATAAACTCTGGAGAGAGTGTATTCAGATCTGGTGAGCAATGAAAACATCAGAAAGAGGAATCTTTATCATCTTCAATTTATTGTGAAGATGAATCATTCTTGATATGTAATCCATTACTCCCTGTTCTCTTGTATATCTTATGGAGAACAATTCTTTCATCAAGACATTTGTCTCAACATTAGGTGATATTATGTACCTCTAGGAGACATTATTAAGAAACTCCTTCCCTATGTCTGTGTCTAGAAGTCCACTTAGTAGATGGTTAGGTATGGATCTCTTAATGGTTATCAGATATAATCTGTTACACCGATCCCAGGCTTCATAGGCTACTTTATGAACTCTCGAGCTTATGGATGTAGGTGGAGATGACCTATTCATCTGTATGGCCATATCAACCTCAGTTATCTCCATAGCATTCAATACATCCTCTATCCACTTCTTCGTATTGAAATTGGTCAGCATTTTAATGGTGACACTGATTTTATTGACCAAAAAGGTGACTTCAAGATGATAATGTTTAAATCAACAAAAATGTAGGACAACAGTGATACTCAAAGCCATTAAATAGTATCTTTATTGAAAATTCGGTCATACATATTATGAAACACCTGTGGGCTGAATACATAATATATGCAACTAGACCTCCACATAAAAGCGATCAGAGTATAAACCATCAACTCTTATGACATTACCACCTGTGGGCAAATAGATTATTCAAGCAACGACTTTCCTCTATCCAATGTTTTTATGCACATCTCAAAATCTCATGTAAAGCCAACACCTATGGGCAGAATAGCCAAACATAAGACTAGAGACATCCCCTAACGTGTAATCAGAACAATTCAAAATACTGACTTAAGGCCACTGTGGTGACTACATCCTCATCAGCATTCAAAAAGTACATAAACACAAGGGATACATCTTTATGTTATCCTCACATTCTTTCTGGGCATATGGTATGTAACAATGTAACATTAATAAATGAAAAAACTTGAATGCATAGTCTCATTGTCACATACTCGTGCTAAAGACATTCTCTGAAATTTCATTTCAGACTTTTGTAAAAGAAAAATCTCAGTAGAGTGATTATTGTGCATCACCGGACATTGAACCGATCACTCGAGACATGAAAGTCTCATGTATTTCCGTTATGGCAAGTTTGTTATATGAAAATTCACTCAAAAATGGCTTTAGCATGTCTAATTTCTTTCCCGAGTAACTATCATGCGATCCCGAATATTGAACATGAGACCTGAGACACAAAAACTTAAAGTATCTCCTTCATGTGATGTCCAAAGCGTGAAAATTCACTTGAAATCGGATTTAGAATACCTTAATTCCTTTTCTAGAGTTAAAATTTAATTTATTACTAATGTAATAAATCCAGAAAAATGGAAAAACTCACTTTATGAATTTTTCGAATTTGAAAAGTGACCCAAAACATCCTGAGGCACTTTTATGGGAAATCTGAAATTTTGTGTTTGTGTGTTTTTTTAAAATACTGTAGAAATTTCGTACGACTGACGTCATAGATGATGTTAGCATTGCATCAGCGCACTATAGCAGAGTGGAGAGTGCGGCATGTGTAGTACACGCGCCGCCCAGCGATGCGCCTCAACAGTGAAGCACGCTCTAGACGCGCGCCCGCGTGTCGACCCGTTTCTAACCTGTGCATCGGACGCCCCAAATGTACCACCCCTCGAGGTGGTCCTGTGCGCTGACGGTCTTCGTTGGGCCATCAAAAACTTACGATTTTCAGCAAGTTTTAGGCAGTTTTTAAAGCTCCCGAGCTTGTTTTCACCCTGTTTCTTAAGGCTATACACATGTATACTACTTTCATACAATAAAAAGCAAGAAAAAAAATTGAGAAATAGAAGTTAAATCTCTGAAAACCTTATGGAGAAAAAACCAAAAAATCTTTGTTTTTAACCACCCTATCACGTCACTGCTCTGATATCACGTGTAATACGTAACGATGCCTTAGTTACGTATCCCGGATCGAATGTGAAAGGGTAAGAATTTAAGAAATGCAAAAAGTACCTGATTTCGGTCTTTGTAACTTCAAACTAGCTTTCCAAAGCCGAAATGAGTGCGAATCTACCGCCGTCTTCAAGGGAACTGCTCTCTGGGACGCGGGTAAGATCTTTCTATACTTTTCTCAAAACGTAATCTCTCTTAATGAGTCAGAGAATACTTATATTTACGATTGATTATATGAGCAATTGCAAGAGACCTTAACCTTTATACATAACATCCATATCGGGCTTCCCCATCACAAGACTGATATGGGTATAGTCCACACTGAGTTATAACCATTTTCTACCCGAACTTCGACTTATTGATTTAGATCATTAATTGGGCCACTTTATTATCTTTATTTGGATCAAATTACGTAACTTAACTAATAAGTTATTAAAAAACTAAAAAATGCAATTAGTAATTGTCTAACTTTATGGAAAAGAATAAAATTGTCCAACACAAGATTCACATTTGTCTCTCAGACTCAGAGTAACATACTCTAAGGTGATTTTTTATAGCAAAATTAGAAGTGAATAATGATGCAGTTTACCATTTTAACATGCATTATGCATAGTTGAAGGGAAAGAGTAGCGATAGCGTGTGCAAATCTAAAGGGAACTGAAAGGAGGGTGTGAACACTTAGGTTTCCATTGGAGTAAGCAGCTACACCACAGATTCAAATGCAACATAGCGTCTATCTCATATTTGTGTATTGTGTTGTCCATTCTTTTACTCATCAGCCAGATTTCTGTGCTGCATATCGATTATGACTTATCTTTTCAAAACACAATTCTTGGGCTTCTGCTGCTGCCCTAGTCAGAACTCTTTGCAATGTTCTTATGGAGTGTTGTCTTTTTCGGTCGAATAGCTTAATTTAGCTATCCCATTTGCCTTCAGAATTTATTGTTCTAATGTCGGTATGTGCGAGCTCTATAATGGCTTTTCAATATAGATCAGAAGATGATGAAAATTTCTTTCCCCTGGAGGACTAATTGGATTAACATATACATTCTAGGTAAACATATATGTAATTTGAGGTTTTGGGGGGAAAAAAAGTAAAAGTGTGTAGGCCACATCCACGTGGCAGGAAGCCTTCGTTTCACTTCATGTACAACAGGAAGATCTCTAGCCAATCAACGTAGAATAGTCTATATAACTGACGGATCTCACATGAGGCTATGCCAATGTGTCTATAATTCTCTCCTCTGAGCATGGGACTACTTGCGCTGTTTGATTTATTTCAAGTCTGTCCGATCAATTTTTAACTATATATTTATGTAAATCTTTTGTATTTATAAAACCTCTATAAATTAATATTGTTTGGGATAATGAAATTTATTATTTTATAGAGATATTAATTAACTAAGAAATCAATATTTATTAATTTAAAGAGATTTTTGTAATTGATTAAAGTTAAATTTTGATTACGTCAAAAAGCATTGTATCTTAGAAAAAATCATGTTTCATATTAATTGAATGAATCTAAAACATAGATTCATTGCATATAATATTAATGAAAACTAATAAATAATGTTCATTATTTTTTAATAATTAAGTATTATTTATTGTATTTTTACTAAAAACATTCAATGTACATATTTATGTATAATGGAGATAGAAAATACTTTATTAACAAGATAGAAAATTTCTTGAAAACACATCCAGCAATGACTCCTCATCTAAAAGGTGTCACGAAATTAACAATGACGGATCAAATATGCAAAGAATTATGTGAGCACAAGAGAGATCAATCGACATGTACTCAAAAAGATTTGCAGTTGTGGCTTGAAGAAAAGTTTCATTTGAAAGTTAGTCAAGGTACAATCTCAAACACACT
>JANZXV010000212.1:14102519-14115786 GCA_027576455.1 Erythroxylum roigii | reverse complement strand
TAACTTTTTCATCTTAAGTCCGAATATAACCAATTTTATACCATTTTCAAGATCTTAACACGTTCTACAAACTTCCAGAAGATTTCCAAAGCGAATTCCCTCACTAAGAGGGTCTAAACCCTAAGCGAAGTTGCTGCCAAATTTATGAAAAATTTGACAGCACCTCCCCTAAAAATGCTCTAGCCAAATCTTCAATTCTATTCATCCAAACTACAAACCTGCATAAAACCACTTCAATCTTCCAATTCTTCAATCATCCAACTACTAATCCAATCCAAATTATCTCATCAATGTCAATTCAATGGGCAGCAACACAATCTTAAGATTTCTAAACGTTTCTCAATCTAATCATCAACTCATTTTCAAGCCATAAAGTAACACAATTCCATTCTTTCTTTTTCGTTATTCTCATCTATACGCTATTACACTTTTATGACATAAACACAAGATGCATTACAAATACCCATTTCTTTTACATTTACAGAAAACATAATCAAATACAAAGCTTTAGAGGGCATTTAGCCCGATTACAACCAAAAAGATAAAACTGCATTTACAAAGAACAAACTAATGCTTTGGGACTTCTAAACCAACAAAATGGATCGGATTTACTTCAATCCCGACGCGGAACTTGGTTTTTCTCTTTTGCTACCT
Organism: Erythroxylum roigii; assembly: GCA_027576455.1. Lineage (NCBI taxonomy): Eukaryota > Viridiplantae > Streptophyta > Magnoliopsida > Malpighiales > Erythroxylaceae > Erythroxylum > Erythroxylum roigii. The sequence continues at coordinate 14,115,132 of JANZXV010000212.1, read as the reverse complement.
CTGCACGATGGCGACTTTGCTGCTTCTTTAAAAAATCATGATCGTGCTGAAGAACGATTGTGCTTTCTCTCTTCTTCTTTGCTAAATATTTCTTCTTCTTCACCTTCCAATTTGTTTTCATTTTCTTCTAGATTAATCACTTCTAAATCATCTATTATGCATTTCTATACCCAATACAATCTCTAAACAAATTAGATTCAAACTTACACTTCCAACATGAAGAATTCGAAACTTCATATACTTCCTCTCTCTATTGTAGATTTTTATTCTCACATCATTCTTCATTAATTAATACAAATGTCACTCAAGGCAATTCTTCTAACTTCATTTTAGTTCAATAACACAAAAGAAATAAAAAATATAAGGTTCACACTTAAACATCAAAAATCCGATTCTCATACATTCAAATTCCATTTTCTGCATTTTGTTTATCTTTCTACTTTCATCTTATGCATTTTTCCATTTTTCTACACTTTCATTTCATTAAAAACTTACCATTTTATCAACTTTATATATCACGACCTTACCCAATTCTCATTCCTTATCATCAAACTCATTTAAATTCATTTATACCAATACTCAACAGATTCATGCATATACAGTGAAAAACAAACCTTATGCGTGTTTCACAGTACAAAACAAAGTACATTTATATATTCATCGATTTTTATGAACTTCTGTATGATTTTCATTTTACTCCAATTATCACAAATATTTCCGTCTAATACATGCATTATCAAAATACCATTTATAATATGACAAAGCTTAAAACTCAACTTACTTGAGTTAGCAAAATTCCCAGCAAATCAGATTTTGGTGAATGGATGAACATTGAGATTTTAACGGAAATCAAACTCTGTCTCCCTCTATGAACTGAAATTCTTACTTGATGTAAGATTTAATAACCAATTTCACAAAAGAAACAGCTTGGTGTTTTCGGTGTGGATGAGGAACAACACAAGTGAAGAACACGCAAGCTGTAGAAATTTCCTTACTAAACACATAACTTCGTGTATTACATTCTCACTGCCACATATCACCATGCATGTAAGCCATTTGTCAATATTTAATCAGCCCATATGCCATACTGAAATTGGTCTAATTTCAACATTTTTTGCCTATTCTAAAATACCCTAAAATTTTCAGAAATTTCCTAAAATTTACCAAAAATTTTGAAATGATAATAATTATCACCAAATAATTTTTTCAACAAAAATATTCCACGATGCCCATTTAAAAATCAATTCTAACCCAGAAATGTCAATGAATGCATGTACAATTATTTTAATGTGCAAAAATATGCATGTCATATTTAGCTTAAGCATGATATGCATTTTTCTATTTTTTCAATAATTTCTCGAAATATACGATTCTAGCCTTAACATGAGTAATGACATGTTATAATTCTCCCCTCCTAAATAAAAATTTCGTCCTCAAAATTCTTACTTGAGTGGTCAAATAGGTAGGGGTGTTGATTTCTCATATGCTCCTCCATTTCCCATGTGGCTTCCTGACTTAAATGATTCTTCCAATGGACTTTCACCAATGGGATCACTCAGTTCCTCAGTTGTTTATTCCGATAGCCAATTATCTTAACTGGTTCTTCAACATAACTCAGATTACTAGGGACTTTAATCTCATGAGTCGGTATCACATGAGTTGGATCCGATTGATACTGCCTAAACATAGTCATATGAAACACGTTATATATCTGAGCCATTTTAGAAGGTAAGAATAACTTATAAGCTAATGGCTCAATTCTTTCGATTATCTCATACGGAGCAATGTACCTCGGGCTTAACTTACCCTTCTTACTAAACCTCAGCACAGTTAGCTAAGGTGATACTCTCAGAAATACTCTATCTCCCACCTGATACTCAACATCTCTTCTGTGCTGATCCACATAGCTCTTTTGTCTATCTTGTGCTGCTTTAATTTTGTTACGGATCAGTTTCACCTTGTCAATAGTATCCTAAATCAATTCTCGACCTTCAATAATTCTTAGACCCTCTTCATCCTAATATAAAGGCGAATGAAACTTTGTGCTATACAACGCCTCGTATGGAGCTATACTGATACTACTGTGATATTGATTATTATAGGTAAATTCAATCAAGGCTACATACTGATCCCATGCTCCTTGAAACTCCAAAACACAAGCTCTGAGCATATCCTCAACAGTCTTGATCGTCCTTTCACTCTGACCATCTGTTTGAGGATGAAATGCATTACTGAAATTCAATTTTGTACCCAAAGCTGTCTGTAAGCTACCACAAAATCTCGAGGTAAATCTAGGATCCCTGTCCGATACAATGGATGCTAGAACCCTATGTAATCTCACAACTTCATTCACATATCTTCGAGCTAATTGATCTAGAGAATAGTTTTCTCTCACTGGCAAGAAATGAGCCGACTTGGTCAGTCTATCAACAATGACCCAAATGGCATCATGTTGCCTCGGAGTTCTCGACAAACCCATAATAAAATTTTTAATGATTCGTTCCCATTTCCACTTTGGAATAGGCAATGAATGTAATTTGCCAACTGGAGCCTGGTGCTCACCCTTAACCTGTTGGCAAGTTATACACTTAGAAACGAAATCCGATACTTACGTCTTCATTCCAGGCCACCCATAATGTTGTTTCAGCATTTTATACATCTTGGTGGTACTAGGATGCATAGCATAAGTTGCTACATGAGCTTCCTCCAAAATCTCGTTTCCCAAATCATCAACATCGGGTACACAAAGTCTTTGCTTTAACAACAATATATCATCTCTCACTTCAAATTCAGAATCCAGCTTCACTTTCAACTTTTTAATTAACTTTATTAATTCTAGATCTGTATACTGAGCCTCTTTAATTCTTTCAAGCATTGCAGGTCTCAACTTCAATGTAGCTATCAATGCTTCATTCTGTCCCAATTTCAATTCAACATTCAGTGCTCTCAAATGAACTAGGCTCATTAACCTTGATAACTGTACTTGAGCAACACTGCTATTGGACTTCCAACTTAATACATCAATTACCACATTAGCTCTGCAAGGATGATACTCAATGGTACAATCATAATCTTTTAACAATTCTAACCATCTCCTCTGTCTCATATTCAACTCTTTATGGCTCAACAGATACTTTAAACTCTTATGATCAGTGAACAACTGAAAAGTTTGTCCATACAGATAGTGTCTCCAAATCTTCAAGGTGAATACTACTGCAGTAAGTTCTAAATCATGTACTGGATAATTAAACTCATGATACCTCAACTGTCTCGATGCATATGCTATTACATTGCCATGCTGCATTAGTACACATCTTAAACCTTGGTGTGACGCATGACTGTTCACAACATAACCTCCAGAGCCAGATGGAATAGCTATCACCGATTCTGTAGTTAATCAATGCTTTAGTTCCTCAAAACTCCTCTAACAATCATCATTCCATCTGAAAGGCACATCCTTTCTCAGAAGTTTTGTCAAAGGGGATGAGATTAGAGAAAATCCCTCGACAAACCTTCTGTAATAACGAACTAATCCAAGGAAACTCCAGATCTCAGACACATTCCTCGGAGCCTCCCACTTCATCACTGCTTCTACTTTCTTTGGGTCAACCTGAATGCCCTGTCTAGACACTATGTGACTTAGGAATACCACTTGATCAAACCAAAATTCATACTTACTGAACTTCACATATAATTGTTTCTCCCTCATTATCTGTAAAACCAATCTCAGATGTACAGAATGATCTTCTCTACACTTCGAGTACACTAAAATGTCATCAGTAAATCCAATCACAGAATGATCTAAACAAGATTGAAATACCTTATTCATCAAAGCCATAAAAGCTGCTGAGGAATTAGTCAATCCAAACGGCAATACCAAAAACTCGAAGTGCCCATATCTTGTTCTAAATGCACTCTTCGGTACATCAACCTTGGCTATTTTCAATTGATAATATCCCAATCTCAAGTCTAACTTTGTGAACACCTGAGCTCCCTGTAACTGATCAAAAAAATCAACAATTCTCAACAATGGGTATTATTCTTAACTATTTTTCGATTCAACTGCCAATAATCAATACACAATCTTAGAGTTCCATCCTTCTTCTTTACAGTATCGGAGCTCCCTAAGGTGACACACTAGGCCTTGATGAAACCGTTATCTAATAACTCTTGTAACTGGGTTTTCAATTCCTTTAGTTCTACAGGTGCCATCCTATGTAGAGGAATTGATCTAGGAGTGGTACCTGGAACAAGGACTATGGTAAACTTCGTCTCCCTTTCTGGGGTTAAACCTGGTAGTTCTGCAAGAAACACATCCATGAAATCCCTAACAACAGGAATATCCTGAATGGTTTGTTCATTACGAGTATCAACTACATGGGCTAGATAAGCCTCACTTCCACCTCGAATCAGTTTCAGCACACTCATAAATGAAATTAGTCGGGCTGGTACAGCCTAACTAATTCCTCGAAACACCACTATCGACTGATTAGGAGATTCAAAAAGTACTTACAAAGTATAACAAATCATCACAGCCCGATGAGCAGTAAGCCAATCCATGCCTAGAATAATAAATATTTCCTTTAACTACAATACAATCAAATCAGCTTCTAACTCTGCCAGATCAATTCGAACTATACACCTTTTACATACCTTACCAATCACTGTTGTGCTGCCCAATGGGGTACTTACCTCTGACCCACATTTCATTATCTCTCGCTCATAATACAATCTAGATGCCAGATGCGGTGTGATGAATGAATGCGTAAATCCTGGATCTACCAATGCATATGCTTGAAAAAGAAAACATTTAAAACACCTGTTACCATATATAGGAAGTTCTGTGCTTCCTATCTAGTGATGGTATAGACCCTAGCCTAACACTGGGCCTTGTTGATTGAGTTCTGCCTCTTCCTCTACCTCTCTGTGTAGATCTGACAGCTCTACTCTACTGAACCGTTGTCTCAGTCATTTTTCCTCCTCTAGCTCCAGACTATGGTCCTAAAGTCTCAGGATAATCTCTGATCAGATGTTCTACAGAGCCACAAAGAAAATAAGCTCTCGTTAACCTCCAACATTCACCACCATGCTTCTTACCACAATGCTCATAATCAGGCAACTGTTGAGACTGGCTTGAGAGAACTTGTCCTCTACCTTCCCAAACTAAACAAATCCACCTCTTGATTGGGACCCAGATTGTCTCGATCTAGCTTGGAATTGAGACAATCTATTATGACAGTTTCTGAAGCTTCTGCTATAGTCAGCCTGAGATTCATCCTGCCTCTTTCCTCTAACCTCCTGTGTATACTCTCCCTAACTGTCCTTCAACAACTGTTCAATTTTAATCGAGGCCGCTTGAAGTTCTGTAAAACTACGCAAATTTGAAATGGCTAGCCTCATTCTAATCTCTATGTTTAAACCATCCTCAAACCATCTACATTTGTCTTCCTCAGTTGGTATCAATACAGTTGCATAACCCCTTAACTCATAGAATATTATCTCATACTTTGCCAATGTGAGCCTGCCTTGCTTCAGATCTAAAAATTCTTTCATCTTCCTATCCAGATAAATCTTTGGCGTATAATTCTCTCGGAACACCCTTACAAAGTTTTCCCATGTCAAACTACAAGGTCTGGTGGTATTGCCTGGAATAGTATTTAACCACTGGTATGCTGGATTTTGCAGTAGTGAGACCACATAATCAAATCTTTCATCTGCCTCATAGTCCATCTGGTTGAACACTCTTTCAGTTCTCTCTAACCACCTTTCTGCCTCAGCCGGGTCCGTACTTCTGTAGAAATCCACAGCCCCCTATTTTCTCAATTTATCGTATCTTCTTTCTCGCCTTTCTGGAATTCTTAGAGGCATTTGGGTAAACTCAAGTACATGAGACTCTACATTGGCTCCTACAGACTCCATGTCAGCTGACTCTCCAATTGGATCGCTTATGGAAGGTGACTTATAAGAAACAAAGGTTTTGATCACTATCTAAATCTCTCACTATTTATCATATCCCTTTACTCTTATATGTCCCTAAGATTCCAAACCATGCTCTGATACCAAAAATGCAACATCCCACTACCATAAAGTATATACCTGAACATCCAAAGGACATTCAACTACATATCCTATGATATTGGTATGTTAGAGCAAACATATATCCAACTTACACATGGCATCATCTAACATAATTAAAATCACCAAATTTTAAAACCATTCCTAGCATTCATTGACAAAAGGTTACACTATATTTTATAATCCTTATACAAGTTTTAGACAAGAAACTACAAAATACAAAATTACGACTCTTCTGATGCTAGCTGACAGACCTCTGAGCCATGACTTAGTCCAAAATGTTCCTCTAATCCAGTATAAGAAACTAGGTCTTCTGTCTCGTACTTGAAAAGCCACGTTGTAATTTTTTATGAGTTTTGCGAACTCAATGAGTAAACCAATATTGATGATTTCACCCAAGATAGATACACAAAAATCACATATTTCACAAATATTCACATTATTATGGCACATCATGTAATCATTGCGAATTAGAACAGATATATATAAATGCAGATACATATGAGACTTCAAATTCATTATTATTGTTGTCACCGAGTGCCTTTCATATACAAATACAAATATTAGCCCATTGGGCTCCGTTAGAATAGAATTCACGGAGCAAAGCTCTACGTGTCATGGAACAAAGCTCTATGTGCAGAATATTGAGCTTATAGCTCTATCAAATTGGCTACTTTGATCATAATGTCTTTATATGAGCGCGCATTTTATGAAATGCATCAAATACAGAATATGCCATATATAACAGTCACAAATGATGTACAGTCAGAATCTCATAGTCATCGGGCCTAAGTCTGACATTCAACTTTCGTTGAGCATTCAAATATTATTCAAAATTGTCAAAGCAATCAGAACACTTCCAATACATTATCAAATATTAAACTCCTCAGACCTTAAGTTCGAAACTCATAAAAATTACAAATAGTTAATAATTGGAAGTTAAAGAAATTCAATCAATCTTAGGAAAATTCATCTAGGTTGACTCACAGTACAATCCAATATACTATTGCCTGGACGGTCTAATAATGTCTGACTGGCATCCAACGTGCTCGTCTATGTCGTATAGAACACATTTACATAGATCACACTTTTGCACAAATGTAAGTATTCCTTTATGCACATCTATGTATAGAAAATATGCACAATGCATGTTCAATGACAATCCCGGGTATCTTATTGTGATTTTTGTCACCATATCAGTCATATATCAAAACTCTCATAAATATAATTTGTACTTAGAGTTTGGACCACAATAAAACAATGTGAAACTAATTTCGTAATCCAGTTGATCAATTCAGATTTTTCTCAAAAAATGCTTTCGGGTCAATATTGCATGATCATTCTAATATAGTATATGAAACAATTAGGCAATACTTTCTTCTAGAAATTTGTTCTCCAATGTTCTAAGTTTTAAATGACACCAAGATCATACAATTTGATTTAGTATTCCAAAATTTATGCTTAATTTACTTTGGACTCTTCTTTGATAAAAAACTGTACTCTGTATTCAACTTCAAGTCAGATTTTGTAATGCTTAGTGACATAATTAAAATTCGATCACTTAAAACAATTGTAGCCATATGTTTCTAGGTTAATTTAAATACGAATCATTCCATTTGGAAACCTACTAATCAAAATATAGTCAAAATACCGTAGTAAGTTCAGCGAAACCATCCTAGTTATTGCATTCTAAATGTCCTCAACATTTTCATCTTAAATTCAACAATAAATCCATTTCAGATGGCTATAATTTTTTGTGGAGATTAGTAACAATGTGTTATAAGTCTATTGGTTTAAGAATCAAGTCATTTGGACATCGGGTGAAGAAGTTATAACAACAATATCAAAGGATGTTCAGAAACAAACTCTTTCGGAAAATCATTGGAAGTCATGATCGTGTGTCCACACAACTGCGAGACTCACCTGCACCTGCGAAGTCGCTATCGTGCAAAAGCAAGATCGTGACTTTGCTGCTTCTTTAGAGAAATCACGATTGTGCCTCTTATTCTTTGCCGAATATTTCTTGTTCTTCTCCTTCCATTTTTTTCATTTTTTCTAGATTAATCACTTCTAAATCATTTATTATGCATTTCTGTACTCAATACAATGTCAAAAAAAATCAGATTCAAACTTATACTTCAAACATCAAAAATCCGAAACTTCATATATACTTCCTCTTTCTCCTGTAGAATTTTATTCTCACTTCAATCTTCTTCAATTAATACAAATGACACTAAAACCAATTCTTCTAACTTCATTTTAGCTCAATAACACAAAACAAATAAAAAATCTAAGGTTCACACGTAAACATAAAAAAATATTGTTCTCATAAATGCAAATTCCAATTTTTGCATTTTGTTTCTCTTTCTACTTTCCACTGATGCATTTTTCCATTTTTCTACACTTTCATTTCATCAAAAACTTATCATTTTATCAACTATATATATCACGACCTTACCAATTCTTATTCCCTATCATCAAGCTCATTTAAATTCATTTATACCAATACTCAACAGATTCATGCATCTACAGTGATAAACAAACCTTATGCATATTTCACAGCAAAAAACAGATTACACATATATATTCATCGATTTTTCATGAACTTCTGTATCATTTTCATTTTACTCCAATTATCACAAGTATTTCCGTCTAATACATGCACTATCAAAATACCATTTATAATATCACAAAGCTTAAAACTCAACTTATTTGAGTTAACTAAATTCTCAACAAATCAGATTTCAGTGAATTGATGAATACTGAGATTTTAACATAAATCAAACTCTCTCTATGAACTGAAATTCTTACTTGATGTAAGATTCAATAACCAATTTCATAACAGAAAAAGCTTGGTGTTTTCAGTGTAGATGAAGAACAACGCAAGTTAAGAACACGCAAGCTATAGAATTTTCCTTACTAAACATATCACTACGTGTATTACACTCTCACTGCCACATGTCACCTTGCATGTAAGCCATTTTTCAATATTTAATCAGTCCATGTGCCAGACTAAAATTGGTCCAATTTCAACATTTTTTTCCTATTCTAAAATACCCCAAGTTTTTTAGAAATTTCCTAAAATTCACCAAAAATAATGAAATAATAATAATTATCATCAAATATCTTTTTAACACAAATAATCCACGATGCCCATTTAAAAATTAATTCTAACCCGGAAATGTCAATGAATGCATGTATAATCATTTTAATGTGCAAAAATGTGCATGTCATATTTAGCTTAAGCATGATATGCATTTTTCTAATTTCTCAGTAATTTCTCGTAATATACTATTCTAGCCTTAACATGGGTAACAGGATGTTATAGGTATCCATACCCTTATAAGGTATACTTCGTTTTCCTCAACAATCGATGTGGGATCTCACAATATGCACCCCCTTAGGGCCCAGCATCCCATGCTAGCACAACGGGTCAGGAATCGGCTCTGATACCATTTGTAACAGCTCAGACCACCAACCCATAGATATTATCTTCTTTGGGTTTCCCCTCAGGCCAAGACCCTCATGGTTTTGTTCTTCCTGTACTCAGGAAAATGCGTCTTGGGGGAAGAGGTATCTATACTCTTATAAGGCATACTTCGTTTCCCTCTCCAGCTGATGTGGGATCTCATAGCAGCTGAAATTTCAAAGGCAATGAAAATTACCATGACTTTTATATATATGGTGCGAAATGAGTGGTCTTTCTTTAAAGACACTTGTTGTGTAATTAAGTAAGCCCTCCTTTTTGGCTGCCTAATATCACTTAATTCCTAAAAGATTTGTCACTTAATTCTCCAAGCCATTTGTCACTCATTTGATAGGCTTAGTCATCCTAAATTTCCACATGTCAACTTGTCTTGCCACTTAAATTTTTTCCTATGCTAAATTTACATATTAATTCATCAATCTTCCAATCCTGGCAATTAACTCTAAATTACTAATTATAACCCATCAATTCTTTTTATTAGTAAACCAAAATTCAAGACATTAGAAATGAAAAATCGTGTCAAAATCATTTTGAAACTTTCATACCCTGGAAAATTTCAATTAAGTGCACATAAAATGTTTTCATTTTTTTTCTAAATCATAATTCATATATGTATGCTAATATTATGCATGTAAATGAAATCATAAAATCATCGCCTAAATGCACCAAATTAATTTTATAAGGATGTAACTCATATGACTCAGTATTCTAACACTCTAACCCTATAGATATAAATTCAAAAATATCTAGGCCCTATTTTGTGTTAAAGAGCCTCTCTCATCCTTTTTCTTTATAATCTGTGGTTGTTTGTCCATCAAAATAATTCGTCCAACTAATGTTTTCCATATGTGTTGCTTTAATAGTACGAGTATTTTTTTTGGGTTTTGTGTGAATGCAAAGGAGGTCTTGATTTTGTGTTGTTGTTTAGAATATTCTTATAATCATTGATGAGTTTTTATGTTCTTTTTTAATAGTCTAAATATTTACTATATATGGAATGAGTTTGAGATCTTATGGATGATTTGAGGCATAACTAAGTTCCTAGGACGATATTTAGGCTAGAAACCCAAGATGCAGCTCTTATGAGGCTTATCGGTAAAAAATTCCATGAGCCTAGGAGTCACATTAAGAACTTGCTTTCTTGATTCACATGTGTAAACAATGTCACGTATCATAGTATTGAAATCAATTGTAGGTGATTAATTCAATTGATCAATACTTCAAATTCAATGTGATTAATGCAAACTTAGTATTAACACAAGAAATTGTACGTTTAATAGACAAGACAGTTCTTTGCATAATAAACCTTTAATATAATATATAGGCTAGAAACCCATGATGCAGCTCCCATGAGGCTTATCGGTGAAAAATTCCATAAGATTAGGAGTCACAATAAGAACATGCTTTCTTGATTCACAGGTATAAATAGTGACACGTACCATAGTATTAATCAATTGTAGGTGATTAGTTTAAACATAAATACTTCAACTTCAATATGATTAATGCAAACTTAGTATTAACATAATAAATTCATACGTTTGATAGAAAAGACAGTTCTTTGCATAATAAACTCATAGGACGGTATATAGGTTAGAAACCAGTGATGCAGCTCCTGTGAGGCTTATCGGTGAAAAATTCCACGAGCCTAGGAGTCACAATAAGAACTTGCTTTCTTGATTCATAGATGTAAAACAAATGCCACGTACTATAGTATTGAAATCAATTGTAGGTGATTAATTCGATTGATTAACATTTAGGGGATATTGTGTAAAGTTTAGATGTTCTATAAACTTGGGGGACATGAAGGATACTAACTATGAAATCACTCTTTTAAATTAATAGTTTTGCATAAATGAGTAATGTTGATAGATCTTGGATGTATAGATGATTAACACCTGATCGTTTCATTAATACTAAGTTTTTTGAGGAAGTTGAAGTTTTTATTCATTATACATGTTCTTAACCTACATATATGGATGACCCAAAGATTAGATATCCATGTAAAAAATGAAAACACGTTCATTTCCTTCCTATTGATGAAGTGAATGGGCATTTGCTAAGAATGGTTTGTCCCAAATTATTTTGAGTGGACACGACATGGGAAGCCATTAATTTGTAGCACCTTAAGGGGTAATGAAGTACACTCATCAGTGATTGTAGATGAGTTTGAAGGGGGAATGGATTTAGAACAAATAATGTGGATGGAAATGAAAATCCTTACATGTAAATAGTTTATGATGCAACTAATTATACCTTTCAGGAAAATATAGAAATCTTGAAGAAGAACCAAACCCACTTACAAAACAATTTTTGGACTTACTACACTCAATTGATAAAGAATTATGGCCAAATTGTGAGACAATGACTCAATTGTCTTCAAATGCTCAAATATTGAACATAAAGTCTAAAGGGCGTATTTTTTTATCGTAGTTTCGATAAAATTCTTGGATGGTATAATGAATCACTACCTCCTGATCATACAATGGTTGGTAGTTTTTACAATATAAAGAAACTTATTAGGGGTCTTGGTTTGCTTATTGAAAAGATTGATTGTTGAAAATTGGGATGTATATTTGTTGGGACCCGATTTCAGAACCGGACCCTAACCAGAAAAATGGAAACAAACGAAAGCAACCGAAAGCATTTGGATCATAATGCGACAAAATCGAAATAACCAAATGAAACGAAAGGCAAAACCCAATTCAACCAAATCAAAGCAAACGAACAGTTCAATCAAATCATATTGCGGAAACAAAACAATAAAGGATCTGACTCAAATCCGAAACAGAAACATAAGGCGAAAGAATCGAAAGTAAATCGAATTCAAATCGAACTGAAACAAATTTCTGACATCCGTGAACAAATATCTTGGAAAAGCGTCGCGTTGGAAACCTTAAGACTAAACCAATCCGAATCGATGTAAATTTCTTTTTTTTTCACTTTATTCATTTTCACACAAAGCAATTTGATTTCCCCTTTGGAAAAATCATCCTTAATCAAAATCTCAAATCCTAAGATTCTTCTTATTCCATCATATCACATCAATTTACA
>JANZXV010000212.1:14069291-14081695 GCA_027576455.1 Erythroxylum roigii | reverse complement strand
AAAATCAATAGAATGATTGTGGGAATTTTCTGTGTGTTTCATTCCTCTGATGCAAAACCATATATACACGGTAAACACAAAAGATAAAAAAAATCTCTCCTAAACTTTAGCACCTAATCTCTTAATAAAAAGTAAACAGATATTTACATTAACTACAATACATATCTACAAAATAATTCCTAATACTGAAGCACATTTTGGGAAAGATATGTTCTTCGACTTAGTTTAATGAAGCTATGACTTTGCCGAGAGTTTAGTATACATGAACTTCACGACCAAACCAGTGATGAGTGGCTAGTCTCTTCAATGGTGTAATATAAATGCTGTCTTGTCGAGGACTTGAATACATTTAACTGAGACGAACTAATAATGAAGCCTGCTTCTCACCCCAATTGCTCTAAACTAATCAAATTGAGTGGAGTTAAATTGAAAGAGCGCTTGCTTGCCATTGTTGTATATGAAATATATTGAAAAAGATTCGATTAAATGTTCCTTGAATTTCACTGGCATGGAGGCAGAAAATCGACCTTACTTCCCTACAGATAAAAGCATTTAATTAGTTAAAGCCTAAAGGTAACTCTGGTTGCATAAGTTGTCCAGAGCAAACCACGTTCTAACTTCATAAAGATTCTGACTCTTAAATTAAATTATTATTACTTCAAACAACTATATTGGAAACGATGCTTATTGTTGTTCCCTTGGTGACTAGGTCACTCTCTCAAGTGTAGTAGATTAATATATGTTAAACTAAGTTCTAAAGATTTATTATCCCACGCTTTGACATTTCTGCAAAAGCTGAAGAAATGTAAATTTTGCTGTTCGTTGATTCAGGCACAATGCCATTGGCTTAACAAAACAACCCGGCAGCTTGGAGTTTATGATATTCTGAAGGAAACAAACAGAATCGACAAGATTGGCGTAGGAAGCCTTTAAGCGTTGAGTATCACTGATGATAAAGATTTAGTAAAAGTCACCACTTTTAAGGAATCCGAGTGCTTCAATGCACGTTTTAGGAAGCAGACTGTGGCATGCCACAGAGGAGAGACAGAAAGAAACAAATTACTTATATAGTCATTACCAGTAACCAGTCCAACGCCTTTAAAGTGACAGAAACATGCGCGTAAGGAGAATTAGCAAAGCTGTATACCTATCACTGCAATGGGCAAGAGCATTGGGATTGGTACCCCAGCAAAAGTTAGAAGATATTTCCGTATATGAAAGAAGAGGACAATTTATTATACTACTCCATTTGATCAACATTTTGGAAATTAAGTTAAAGCAAGATAATTAGAAAAAATGATGTTGTTTTAGCCTCGTCTTGAAGTTGAATGATTGGTTATATGGCATTAGATCTTAGTATGACTTTGAAATCCTAAGAAGTCTTCAGGAAACGATTGAGGAATTCTCAAATTAGCAACAGACAGGGAAATGTAGGAACAATCGGATGATGAGAAGGTTGCTTAAAAGGAAAGTAACAAAAGTATCTTTGGCTTGTATAAAACTTAATTTCATGACAGCGACTCAAGTCAAGGAGCTACTGATGATCGTGATCACTCACCATTCTTGGACTTGCAGCAAACAAAAGAATCGCCTGTTATGGAGTTTCCCACTTGAGCCGCACTGAAGTTGCGGGGGTTCATCTGTATCGGACATGAAGGAAGCAGTTCCTGCTTGTCCAACGAATGTTGACAGTATTAATTTACATTCCTTCAGCTTTTGCAGAAATGTATTTTTAGGACTTGTAACATGCTATTACTCGAATCACAATCGTTTCCCATGATGCTGATACCTTACTAGTCTGGGAGCCAGTACATTCCGTATGGACAAAAAATTGATACTTGAAGCTCAAGCACAAGCACGCAGATGCATTTAATCCTGGCAACGCTCACTTGATCATTTCTTTATTTCCGTGCTCATTGCCCCAGAATGAATCGTATGTCTTGTGATGCTTATTTGTTATTAAGCTCTTGCTCGATTCAGGATCTCACTTACACCAGTTGCTCTATATTCAATTTGGCTCCATATTCAGACTAAACAGAATCAAAAGAGAGACAGCTACCACAAAACCAACACTTTTGTGTGACCCATCTGACCATTCAGATGCATGGGCACACCCTACAAAACCCTTCGTCAGCTATTGTCCAAGACTTGAAACATTTGGATTTAAGTTGTGAGTCATTTTAACACCATCACAAGTATTTCAGGAAACTAATTGTTCTAGTCCATGTTATCATATCCTTTTCAATCAAATACATACAGACTGCATCTTAAATCACTTACTGCAGTGTCCATATTACGTATTAGGGACTATGGAGATATTATTAAAAGCCAATTTTATCCATTTGGCAACAACCACCCAAGCTAAGTGCGACTCTATCGTTAGACATGTTCAAGTACCAAAATGACGTAAGGTGGGCATGTTAAATCACCAGTAGCATATGTATACGCGTTTGCAGGAGATTCCATCTCTCGCGCACGGGGTTGACGATTGACCGAAAGCACTAAAGGGGCGAGCCGGAAAGGACTTCTGGTCCCCGTGACCCGAGACACAGAGCTCACGTTGAGCCGACCGGACACGTGTGCAAAGGAACGAAACATAAGTTGTTAAAATTCACAATTTCACCCAATCTATTAAAATTTAAAATAGAAAAAGGTGGGCCAACTCATCGAAACTGGAAACCATGTGCACCATCTGATACTCACCACTAACTCGTGATGCTCCTCAATAATCACGTTACTCACTCCGTCAACACTGCGTATTGTAACTCGTAATAATGTTCATCGATTTTTCCAATGCCAATTAAATTTAATCAAAATTTTCAGTTCAAAAGCCATATTAAAAGGTAAAAATTAACACAAGATCGTGCATTACTGAAGTTATTTTGTGGGTGAATTATCCGTTGTTTATTGTATTAGTTAATAGGTGTTTATATATGAGCATACAAATCTTGTCTTCCCTATTTCCTAAATATATAAAATACGGTATTTTTTAATATATACAAAAATTTCCTAAATATACAAGGGTATATTATCTCCTAATATATAGAAAGATACTATATCTCTAATACTTTCGAATGTCCAACTTGCTTAGCACAAATTTGAATTACTAAAGACGCATGGGATGAATGTGAGAGATACAAAGTGAAACGAGAAAAGATTTAAGCCACGTCAATTCACTACTGGCCACAGTCATGGCCCGATACTCGTCCTTAGTAGAAGAACGAGCAACAGTAGATTGTTTCTTAGTTTTCCTATAAATAAGGGAAGCGCCAAGTGATACGCTACATGAGGTTGAGGTCGCTGCTCCGAGAAGATCATGTTGAACTACCTCACAGCCGACTAGGTTCAAGGATTATATTTGAGTTGTTTTTAATTATTCATTTATTTTATTTTTATTTTTACGTTGAGTGGAATTATAACACTCCTTCAAGGGTTTTCTTTTCGGTTCTTTCCCTTGACGCTTTTATTTGAACCGACAAGATAGGTAATTCTTTTCTATAAATATTAATGTAACTCGGCTTGTCACACATCAATAAGAAAAATTACCTCTTTCCTAAACCCTAAAAGTAGTGACGAAACCAGAAATTTAAGATAAGAGGGCCTAAATATTTAATTTTTTAAATTTTGGAGGGCCCAGTGCACCACTGAACTTTAAATAATTATGTCCTTGTATATATATATTAATTAAAATTTAAAAATATTTAATTTTTATAAATTTTGGGGGGCCCAGTGGTATCTTCGTCTATATCTAAAAGTCTACGTCTGAAAATCACCTTTGCCCCATCCGTCTACAATACGGCGTTCTGTTCTTCTTCTCTGAGATCGTGTCGATTCACTTAATTGGACTCATCGATTATCATCATGACGGGAGAATTTCATAAAGGTTCGCCAAGTTCTAAATCCCAGGATGACATTTTGTTAGCCATCCAAAACCTCATGCTCGAAATTCGTACCAACCGACAAGAACACCTTGTTCTGTCACAACGAGTTGATCAGGTATATTCCATCTTGGAGGCTAAAGCGTTCTTGAACTGACAGAATAAAGGGGTACTGGGGAATAACCCTTTTGGTCCACGACAAAACCCTCAAAGTGAGACGGTTGACGATAATGTTGATACAGATACAACTCCTGCGGGGCGTGCACCAAATATTCGAATTGATGCGCCTAAATTCAATGGCACAGATCCACCGGGATGGGTTTACAAGGTGCAATCCTATTTCGACTATTTTTGGACTCCTGAGGAAGACAAACTTCGCCTTGTGGGGTTGCTTTTCGAAAGTTCGGCGTCGGACTGGTTCCTTTACCAACATAATAACAATTGCGTCACTTCCTGGTCTGAATTTTTGGAGGCTGTCAAGCAAAGATTTGATCCTGCGCAATATGAGGATTACATAGGCTTACTTTCGAAGCTTCAACAACGAACAACGGTTATGGAATATCAGGCCGAATTTGAGAGGTTGTTGAACAAGATTTCTAGGGTTTATGAGACTACACTTATTTCCATCTTCAAGGCGGGGTTGAAGCCTCCTATACGGCGTGAAGTTAATTTAAGAAATCTATTGACGTTGGGCCAGACTTTTTCACTTGCTTGCGAATTGGCAGCCAATTACACTGACACCATGTCGTCTTTGGTAGCTGGAGGTTGCCGTCCATGGCAAACCACTAGCACAAAATCGGTGGGTACCAATATGGGAACTCCCCAACTGGGAAATCCTTATGCTAATATCACTCAGACTGCAGCTCGTCAGGCCACACCATCTGGGATTTCTAATTTTCCCATTCGAAAGTTATCGCTGGCGGAACATCCAAGGGTCTTTGTTGGAATTGCGACGAAAAATATGTGCCAGGACACCGTTGCAAACATCGATTTCTCGCCTTACAGGGGGCCGACGATTGGGACGATAAACAATTCACTGATACATTTATGGATGATACAGTGGTTATGTCAGGGGATGTCTCAAGTATTAACACTCTTGTTGGATCACCGAACCCTCGGGCGCTTAAGGTGACAGGTATGATTTCGGGTGTTGGGGTCCAAGTCTTAATTGACGGTGGGAGCACGCATAATTTCATTCATCCGGCTATTGTTGAAAACTTCGATTGCAGGTGACACCTACTACTCCATTTCGTGTGTATGTTGGTAATGGGGAGTCGTTACAGTGTACCCATAAGTGTGATCACACTACGTTGGTTCTTCAAGACCACACCTTTGTTGTAGATTTATTTGTTCTTGGAATTTATGGTCCGGAGGTTGTCCTCGGAGTACAGTGGCTTCAGGGTTTGGGTAAGGTTTCACACGATTATGCGGAACTCATGATGGAATTTATGCATGGCAATACTGTGATCATGATACGTGGTGATGGTCAGAATGTACATCAAATATCATATAATGTCATGCAAGCCTTATATGACTCTTGTACTATGGCAGCAGGTTATGAAATTAGTTTATTGTCAGGTGATGACAACGTGGACATGAACTCGACAGTGGAATTTTCCAATAATATCCCAGATATTATTCGGACAGTGTTGGAAGGCCGCGTCCAAGTTTTTCAGCTACCGGTTAGTCTACCACCACCTCAACCGTGGGATCACAAAATACATCTTCATCCAGGTAGTAAGCCAGTAAATGTTAGACCCTATCGTTATCCGTATTTTCATAAATCTGAGATAGAGAAGCAAGTCCAAGAAATGTTAGCCCAAGGGATTATTCAACATAGTCGTAGCCATTTTTCATCCCCAGTATTATTAGTGAAGAAGAAAGATGGGTCATTTCACTTTTGCGTAGATGATCGGGTATTAAATACGGCTACTATTGTTAATAAATTTCCAATTCCCACAGCAGACGAATTGTTTGATGAATTGGGACATGCCAGGTTCTTCACTAAGCTTGATCTCCGTTCAGGATATCACCAGATCAGGATGCATGAGTCTGATATCTTCAAAACGGCTTTTCGAACACATGATGATCACTTTGAATTTTTGGTTATGCCATTTGGTCTCACCAACGCACCTTCAACATTTCAGGTTGCCATGAACCATATTTTTGCATCTTATTTGAGGCAGTTTGTAATTTTCTTTTTTGATGATATATTAATTTATAGTTCATCTTTAGCTCAACATGCGTCCCATTTGAATATTGTCTTGGGTATTTTGGCCCACAATCATTTCTTTGTCAAATTGGGAAAATGTACTTTTTGTCGTGATACAGTGGACTACCTAGGACATTTGGTTTCCAAGGGTGAATTAAGAACATATTCCAGTAAGCTTGAAGCTATGGCTAGTTGGCCTTCTCCTAAGAACATTAAACAATTACGGGATTCTTGGGCTTGACCGGCTATTACAGGCGTTTCATCCGTAATTATGCTATGTTGGCTGCTCCATTGTCAGACTTATTAAAGAAAGATGGCTTCCATTGGTCAGCTCAAGCGGAATTGGCATTCAAACGTCTAAAGGACATCATGACGTCGCCACCAATTTTACACCTTACTAATTTTGATGATGTCTTTGTGCTGGAAACTGACGCTTCGGAGGATGGGGTTGGCACAGTCTTAATGCAACAGGGTCATCCCATTGCATTTTTTAGCAAAAAATTGGGTCTCCGTCGAAAAGTTGCGTCTGCATATCATAAAGAATTATACGCCATAATAGAATCCATTCACAAGTGGCGTCAATACTTGTAGAGACATGAATTCGTCATAAGGACTGATCAAAAGAGCCTTAAGGAGCTCTTATTTCAGGTGGTGCAAACGCTGGATCAACAATTTTATGTCCAAAAACTCATGGGTTTAAAATTCCGCATTGAATACAAAACGGGTATTTCTAATCTTGTTGCCGATGCATTATCATGTCGTGAAGCTCATGATGATTTGGCGACTCTATTTCAACAGTTTCCTCAGCCCTTGCCAAATATATTGGACCGCATTCAAGCTGAAAATGGGATTTTACCTTATCTGATTGCATTTCATAATGCAGCGGCTAATGTGACACTTCCGAAACCTTATTCTATCCATGTAGGTATGATATATTATCATCATCGTATTTGTCTGGGATCTTCATCGTCTTTGAAGACTGATATTTTGAATGAATTTCACTCTTCGTCGAGTGCGGGACATCCCGTGGTGGATAGGACTTTCAGGAGGGTGGCCGAGGTTTTTTATTGGTCCGATATGCGAAAGGATGTCAAATTATTCGTCGACGCTTGCTTGACATGTCAATCTACAAAATATGTTACACAAAAATCTGGTGGGTTATTGCAGCCCCTGCCCATTCCAACTAGAGTCTGGGATGACATTTCTATGGATTTCATTGTTTGGCTACCTGCGTCGCGGGGCTTCACTTCTATTATGGTGGTGGTTAACAGGCTTACTAAGTACGCTCATTTTGGCGCATTGTTGACATCGTTTGATGCGCCTAAAGTGGCGTCCTTATTCCTGGAAGTTGTTATCAAGCATCATGGCTTCCCTACATCTATAGTATCCGATCGTGATACTATCTCTTTGAGCAATTTTTGGAATGAATTATTTGTGTTGAGTGGAACTACGCTGAAAAGAAGCACTGCCTATCATCCCCAGACCGATGGCCAAACAAAAGTTTGTAACAGGGGTCTAGAACAATATTTGCAAGCTTTTTGCCATGCTCGCTCGAATCAGTAGTCACTATTTTTACCTTGGGTGGAGTTAGCTTTGAATTCGACGTATCACGAAGGCATTAAAATGACACCATTCAAAGATTTATACGGTAGAGACCCTCCATCATTAATTCCTTACACGGCTGGGACAAGCAAGGTGCAAAGTGTGGGTGATATGCTTGTAGAACGAACTGCATTGATCAAGGTGTTGCAGCATAATTTAATTAAAATGCAACAAAGGATGATGTCCCAGGCCAACAAGCATAGGCGTGACCTTGAGTTCAATGTGGGGGATTGGGTTTTACTCAAATTGCAGCCCCATCGTCAATTTTCGGTCTCAAAACCTCAGTCTGCAAAGTTGGCGAGGCGCTTCTATGGACCGTTTGAAATTCTATCTCGAGCTGGCAAAGTTGCCTACCAGGTGAAGTTGCCCGCAGGGTCTAAGATCCATGATATATTTCATGTGTCTTTACTGAGACCATATATATATTACAACGAGTAATGCACCCCCACTGTCATCCTTTCCTGCAGAATTCCGGGATGGTGCCCCTTTATCTTTTCTAGTCTGAGCTGTGCATTCTCGGTCAGTTTTAGTTGATGGCGTTGTTCAAGAACAATGGTTGGTAGTGTGGTCGGATGGTGGTTTAGATGACGCGACATGGGAACCTATTGATCATATGCGACGTGTTTATCCTAGTTTAGCCCTTGAGGCAAGGACATTTATGATGGCGGGGTAAATGATACGCTACATGAGGTTGAGGTCACTACTCCAAGAAGATCATGTCGAACTACCTCACGGTCGACTAAATTCAAGGATTATATTTGAGTTGTTTTTAATTATTCATTTGTTTTAATTTTATTTTTCACGTTGAGTGGAATTATAACACTCCTTCAAGGGTTTTCTTTTCTGTTCTTTTCCTTGGCGCTTTTATTTGAACCGACAGGATAGGTAATTTTTTTTTCTATAAATATTGATGTAACTCGACTTGTTACACATCAATAAGAAAAATTATTTCTTTCCTAAATCCTAAATGTCTACGTCTGAAAATCACCTGTGCCCCCAGCCGTCTACAACACGGCGTTCTATTCTTTTTCTCTGACATCGTGTCGATTCACTTATTCGACGAAGGGTGCTTCGTATCATATAATCCAAGTTTGCTCCGGACCATTACCATCTCTACCCATATTCTTGGAGAGAAGAGTAGAGTATCACGTGGAGGAAGAAAGACACGTGCAATTGATAGTTGAATCTGCAAATTAAGGGTTTTGAGTACGTGAAGAGACAAGGGAATCTAATCTACTGGTGATTGATCATCATAAGTTAAATGAAGATATATAAAAAAAAACACAAACACACACACTGACTTATGTCTGAAAATAACTAAGAGTCGAGGATTGCATCGAAACAAGCGAAGGAAGAGTCAAATGATGTTTAGCTGTCAAAAAACGTATGTATATGTGTATCCCTCCAAACTCTTCTCACGGGCGATTCTACTATCTTTATCTCTTTCCCCATCATCCATTTGTTTCCTCCCCCTCAGTTCTTGAGAAAACCTTTTGTCACTATTTCCTGTTAATTCATAAAGTGTAAGCGTTTTCTCTATGCCACTCAATGATCGATCGGACTGTAATATACATAACAGAAACGAAGAAATCTAATATATACCTACAAATTTATGGAAGAACGAAAGATTTTTCAAAAGTTATTGAAGTTTGTTTTTTGAGTTGAGATTATAATATAAAATTTTCTAATGAAATCCTTGAATTGAATACCATAATCTCAAATATGAACGTAGTAATTAAATACAGATTGATAAATAAAAAAAAGGAACAAAAGTATAACATTTCCGTGTGGGGAAACAGAAGATGAGGAACTCATGGTCTCATGCAAGAAACCAACAAATTAAGCAAATAATGAATCGTCTAGACTCTCTCTATAAGATCGCCTGAAACGTGCGGTGAAAAATGAAAAGGGAAAGCAATCAAGAGAAAGGACTTGAGGTAGAATCATTAATGGCTTCCAGGAAGCAAAAGAAGGCTGCTCTATGCGAGAAGTTACAGTTGCTTCGTGCCGCTACACACTCTACCGCTGTACATATGCCGAACCAAACTCTTCAAGCTTTAGTTCTAGTTTCTTTTTTCTGCTTTCGTTATTCTTATTCCAATGGAGGAGCACGTAAAAGCTTGGAATCTCATTTGAACAGAGCAAAACCAAATGAGAAGAAGTCCTTAGTTTTCCTTGTTTTGATATGTGGGAATAATTCTTTTGGTGTCTCGTGAGTTTGTGATGATGTGTTTGATTTCTTTTTTGAGCAGTTTAAATACTTGATGTTCTTTCTTTACTAAAATTTCTGGTTTTTTTCTGGCATGACAGGAAAGCAACACCTCCATTCTCGTAGATGCATCAAAATATATCGAAGAATTGAAGGGAAAAGTGGAATCATTGAACCAAGAAATGGAAACTACAGAAGCTACAAGTTCTCTGAATCAATTACCTGTGGTGCTTTTTCGCTTACAATATAGTTAATGAGATCTTGGTGTTTATCAAATTGTTTACAAGTTCTTGCTCTGATGTAATATTTCAGCAGGTTACAGTGGAAAACCTGGAAAAGGGTTTCCTTATCAATGTCTCCTCAGAAAAAAATTGCCCTGGATTGCTGGTATCGATCCTGGAAGCTTTCAATGAAATCGGTCTTGAGGTGCTCGATGCTAGGGTTTCCTGTTCAGATAATTTCCAACTCGAAGCTGTTGGAGGAGAGGTAGAAACTACTCTTTCACTCACTCATAATTCCCTTTTTGCAATTCACAACTATGGAGAATAGTCATTTCTGTAGTTTCCCAATATTTTTGTATTATATATATATAAATATGTAATTGCTAGACTGTCACATGTGAAATATATATATATATATATATATAGGATAGAAGAGAGAAATTTCTCTTATAATTAAAGGATTTTAAAAAAATCTCCAATATGTAATTAAAGCAATTAAAAAAATTCTTTTAATTTTTAAATCATTCTCTTAGAATTTTGTTTAAAAAATAACATGAAACACATTAGATATGTATTTTATAATATATGAACTAATCATATGTCACTAACATAGTAACTTAATTAATCTCTTAAACTTCACTTGAATCAATTAAATTCAACTTAAATTACTAATTTAAAATAATTAAAACAAATTATTAGTTGGATTCAAGTATAAAAGCTCTAATGAATTGTCATATAAATAAGATTTGACTAGTCTATGTTACATGTGTTTCATCATTATTTTTTCATTAAAGCTTAAGAGAATAATTTTAAAAAAATTAAAAATTACAAAATAATTTTAAAAACTGACAATTTCTTTAAAAAAAATTTAAACTACTAATGAATTTCATATATTTTACCCTATATATAATCAAAGTTTGCACCCGAAGTTATTGAATTTATGTATTATACTAGTGATCGTCCCTGCAAAAAAAAAAAGGATGAACTGAATTGTAGACATGATACTGTACCAGAAGGAAGACCCCCCGTCAAGTTCTTAATAAGGAATAAACTCTCTCTGTTTTGCAGAATGTTGATAGCATAGATGGTCAAATGGTTGAACAGGCTGTGCTTCAGGCCATCAATAAATGGAGAGACAATAACGAGCAAGATTAGGTAGAAGCAGTACTCATATGTTTGTTCGATCTCTGTCCTTTTTCTTGGGTTAGAGTTTCATATTATATGAGTTTCAAGGTCTAACTAAGCTGGCTCTTTCTGTGTCATTTCTTCGTGTAGATGTGTAAACTAATCGAAAACAAGCTTGGATGTAGGATGGAAGAAAAGTTAAAGCTCAATTCGAAGTCTAAAGATTATACATAAAGTAACATTAATTTATAAAATGGCTTCTTTTTCAACAAGACGATGTCATTTTTAATTTAATTTAATCCAAATTTTAGATTCAAATATAAACTTTTAGGTCGAATTTGACTATAAACAGGTCCTGCCGACTTAATGATCTTCTTCCTTACTTGGGAAGGTAATTCTGAAAGCAATTTGTAATCTAGTGTTTCTTTTGTCTTGTATGGATATAACCAAATTGAAAGCTATTTGTCATCTTCTTAAGATATTATTTAGATATTTAAAATTGTTTATGTTAATGTGTATGAGGTCCACTAAGCATACCACTACCTTGGTATATCTCTCAATATTTCATAATTTGATTTTCATTAAAAATTTATCTACCAAGTGATTACTTTCATATATATAGAGGATTAAATACAGCAGAAGATCTTCTTTAATGTGAGTTTTTTTTAATATTTTAGTTTTTATATTCTAAAAATTATAAGTTACCCTTATTTAATATTCTTTAACTATTTCAATAATTCTTTTTTTAAAATGATGTTATACTAAAATTCTAAGTTTCAATACAATGTTATTTTAAATTATGAATTAAGAAAAAATAATAAAAAGAGTTACATAATTAATAGCCAATAGTACAAAGAGGTTAATAGACAATAGGGTTTCAAGTTACTTCATTCCTATATTTTTTTAAGCCTTTGTGTGGTTGGGCGTATACTAGTTGAGCTTTTGTTAGTAGAGCTTTTTTTTTCTGAAGATCTTTTCTTAGAATAAATTTTCTATGAAGTCAGTTGACTGTTTGGTTGTCATTTACAAAAGAATTTTTTTTAAAGAGCTTCATACAATAGACTGTTTAACAATATAAAAATAAATTACATGTGGGTGCTTTTGTCGTTCTTTCTTACGTTTTTTATTGGTACTTTCAAGTTTCGATGGAAAAATCG
>JANZXV010000212.1:14050251-14069191 GCA_027576455.1 Erythroxylum roigii | reverse complement strand
CAGGATAGGTAATTCTTTTTCTATAAATATTGATGTAACTCGACTTGTCACACATCAATAAGAAAAATTACCTCTTTTCTAAACCCTAAAAGTCTATGTCTGAAAATCACCTTTGCCGCAGCCGTCTACAATACTGCGTTCTTGTCTTCTTATCTGACATCGTGTAGATTCACCAATTCAACGAAGGGTGCTTAGGGCATCACCAAGCAATACAAACTAATTAGTAAAGGAATGATGTGTGATGGGACAAGTAGCCTACTTTGAGTCATTATAGGCTTATAACTGTAATTCACTATCAACACACACAAAAAAGACCTTGCTCAAGGCTTCCTTTAATATAACTGAGCACTCAAAAGTCGGCATCTAGATGCTCTTATCTAGGTGACTGGAGAAATTGTGATAAAACAGGACTAAATAACTAATCTTAGGTCGCGCAATTGTAAGATAGACTAAGCAACCAACAGGCTATGGAATCATCAAGTAAAAGGCCAAAGCAGAAGTCAAGTTATGATTTTTGCCCCATAGGAAACAATGCAAGTTGAGAACCAAAAAGGTCAGCTTTAGTTAAAATATTAAGAGCGCATTTACGTTAAGATAAGAAAAACCCCTCAAGAATATGGGCAACTTCAATAGCAAAAACTATTTTAAAGGACCCAAGTCTTTAATTTGAAAACAAGTTTTTAGATATCGATTGAATGCAGCACAAGCTTTATAATTATTACCAGCTAAGATAAAATAAACCTATAATAAAATAGAAAGAAAAATATCTTCCTTACGATAGGTAAATAAAGTGTGACCAACATATAATTGTTGGAAATCATAAGAGCTTAAAGCAAAGGTCAATTTTGCGAACTGATTACAAGGGGACTAACGTAGACCATATAATGACTTGTGAAGCTTGCAAACCTTATTAAGAGTAGAGGCAAAAAGGCTTAGGGGAAGCTTCATATAAAATTAAGGAAAGCATTATGGACATCATATTCGTGAAGTTCCTAACTATTAATAACAACAACAACAACAAGTACTCAAATAGTAACAAGTTTAGCAACTGGAGCAAACATTTCAGTATTAATCAATAACAACAACTTAACCATTTCCCAAAATAATAAGAGCCCCTTAAAACACTTAATAGTACCATATGAATTATACTTAATTTGACAAACCCATTTGCAACTGATAACATACTTATCAGTTGGGAGATTTTCAATTGTCCAAGTATCAATGTGCTGTAACATATCAATTTCGAGTTACATGGTCTCCCTCCATCATGGATCCTAGATAGCTTCTTTGCAATTATAGGGCTCTTGACCTGCAGTAACTATAGTTGAGAATTTCGTATTTGCAAGAGAAGAATGATCACATGTGACATAATTTACTTACAGTAAGGCGTACTTGAAGTGGTTGTTAGAGGCAAGTTTTAAAAACTAGACCGGAAGTTAAACAAATAAGACATGAGTTTAAAGGTTTAAAAGGTTCAATCGGTATTAGACCGTCATAAAATCAGTTAAAGATTAAATAAAATTAAAGAATTTAACATATGATCAAAAGAAATTGTCTTTACCCATCAAAGAATTTAAAGTTTATTTAAAAAAGATATTGTTAAATGAAAATAATTGATTTATTTTAGTTTATAAGAATTTATTAATTAATAAAATTTAATAATTAATTAATAAATTGATTAGTTTTTAATAACAAGAGTTACTAAAATAAATAAAAAAGACAAGTTAAATAATTCAAGTTTTTAATGTTGAACCGGTCGAATTGATTGGATTTTTTTAATCATTGGTTAGAGGTTGCATTGCAAGATGGGGTCAACGACACAAGTCGATTGACATAAATAATTAGAGACATAAAGTCTTTCAAATAAATTGGAGGTTACAATCTTATTGAGGGCGTTGCAGATCAAAAGGAGCTATGAGCAAATTAGCAGAAGATTGAAAATGAGGCACAGGAACAGTGATATCAACGGAATCTTTTAGGTTGTTAAATTTTGTAAACAGAGGCACTCACCTGAAATAGTATTTGGTAATGAACAACATAATTAAGCGTATAATCTGAGGTGAATAGTGTGACAAGTGGTCGTATTTTTCCTGGAGCAGCAGGTGAAATGGGAAAGTTGGTGGCTACAATGAAAGGAGAATGAGTAATATAAAATCAATCTCTAACACAAGGAATATCAGAACTTGAGTCAATAGAAGACATGTCCTAAATGGCATAAGCAAAGGGCGTTTCATCAAAAATCACATCATGAGGTGTAGACTTCTTTAGTTTGTACATCATACACTAGCAATCCTTTTTTACCATAGGTATATCCTAAAAAAATGAAACGATGCCCTCTAAGAGCAAACTTATCCTTGTTGTAGGGCTTATTATAAGTATAACATAAACAACCAAAAACTCAAATGCGTGAATATGAAGGCTGGGCAAAAAATAAAATTTCATAAGAGGTTTTTCCTTAAAGAAGCATTTTTGGGGTATCAGTAATAAGATAATCAGCAATTAAAACACATTCACCTTAAAATTCAATAGGAAGATTAGCTTGAAAGCGAAGAGCACGAGTGACATCTAAAATGTGTCTATGTTTTCTCTCAACTCGACCATTTTGTTGAGGAGTGTCATTATAGTTGTTTGATGCAATATTCCGTAATTGGCATAAAAATGAAGCATGGGTCTATAACAAAACTCCAAACCATTATCACTTTGAACAATTTTAACACTTTTCCTAAATTGGTTTTGTACCATAATGTAAAAAGAAATTGCAAAAGAGAACTAGCTTTACTCTTTTCGTCCATTAAATATACCACACTACTCTACCAGAATCATCTACCATAATTAAAAAAAAAACAAAAGCATCATAAAAGAGCTGATATGATGGGGACCCTAAATATTATAATAATTTAATTGAAATCAATATGTAACATGACTATCACTATCAAGAAAATTATTACGAGTATGTTTTGCTCGACAATACACATCGTAAAGTTTATTTTTCTTACAAAAATTGATACTAATTCTAGGAACAAAAGATAGCGTTTGACTTAAAGGGTGCCCTAAATGTTGATGCCATAATTTTGATGAATCATGAGCAGTTGTTGCTGAAGTATTAACAAGTGTTACCGACTTATAGTAATAGACCCCGTTACACAACTCACCCATTCCAATCAACCTTTTCGAGATGCAGTCCCATAAGATATGCAATTGATTAGAGAATTTTATAATGTAACTGAAATGAAATATAAGGCATCCTACAAAGATTAAATTGACATAAATATTTGGGATATAAAGGACGTGGTGCAAAGTATGCCCCAAAGAGAAAACAATAGTTCCTTCCTTAATAACACGAGTTTGAGCCCCATTTGGGAGACTAACAGCCAAAGGGTTGACATCTTGAACATGAGTAAGAAAAGACAAATCTCCTATCATATGATGGGAGGCGTCATTATCGCTAAGCCAAGGACTAATATCAACTCGCTTACTAGAGAGTGTCCCAGAGTTGGATAAAGGATGTAGCATGTCAATCAATTTTTGGATATCCTTATTTGACCAACCAGGAACGTCAGGAGCTGAACTAGATGCATTAGAGGACTCAAATGTAAAAGTAACACCACGAGCTGCTGTCGATGTCACTTAAGATTATGGAATGGAGTTATTAGCACCTCATGTTTGAGAACCACCACGACCTCGTCTGTGGCCGTAACTCCAACATAGAGGATAATTGTGAGTTCTTTTATAGTACATTCCATAAACATGTCTGGGTAAATCATAATAAGTGCAATACAGTCACTAGTTGCCATTAAAACTGTAATTAAATGAGTTCAACTGATTTTGTGATGGAGAACCTGAAGACCCACCCCCTAATATTAGCCTATTGATATTACAAGACCCTTTTTGCTAGCCATTGCTTGGCTAGGTCGAGTTGGACTTGCCTAAGATGTCTTTGGTGGGACTAGGGATGAACTTGTGCTCAAATGATGGACCATGGACGAACAGACTAGACCATAGGTGCCCTATGGTTAGACCATGCTCAATAGTCAGACCATACACGAATTGACTCGAAACTTGGCTAAACTTCACCTTTGGATGAAGATCATAGGTGATGTGGCAAAGTTAGTAGGATGAATCATCAAAGAAGTGGGAGGACATGACAAAGAACAATAATGAGGTGGCGTATAAGCATTTTAAACATGTTGCTTTTACTTAGAAGTGGGATAGTGGTAAGTTATGTAAACCACCCACTAAAGTAGTGCCTAAAGTGGTTAGGGATGTCAACCATCAACTAAGTTAGTGGCTTAGTGGCCTTAAGACCACTTTCATGTATTCTTGTCAAACAAGCTTCTAAAAACCTATAAATAACGCATTTGAGCAATGGCTTCATTCATTAGAGAGTTGGAGCTTTGTATCCTTTGTATTAATTATGAGTAATGTAAAGGTTGGCAATTTTATTTAAAGTGTGTGCATCTTTTTCTTCTTATTGCTATCCATTATATTGTGTTGGCTTAGTGAATTTTGTAGGTTTACTTTGCCTTTATGGGTACACCTTAAACACGAGGGATTTGATAAGGTTAAGTTGAATTGCAAGAGTTCAACTACCAAACTTAAACTTTGGCTCATTTTGTGTGCAAACTTGGAGTTCCTTACAAATTCTTTATAACAGTTGGTATTAGAGCTGTGTTGGTGATTCAATGGAAGGGGAAAAATTCTTACCTAGTGTGTTACAAGGATGGAAGTGCTCATCGGTCCCTTACCTACGGGTGAAGAAGAGGTCCCTTCTTATGCATCTCGTTTTGATGCTTTGGACAAGCAAATCCAAGCATTACAAAATCAAGTGACTGAATTGTTTAAAGCACAAAAGGATGCAAATTTGTCGATAATTGTCCTTAAATGTGTCATTGCAACTGTGGATATGAAACATGTTGAAAGCACCATGCTAAAGGTGCATGAATCAAAAGTTTTCAAGGGCATTTAGAATGATAAGGAGCTTGGGAATTTTTTTGTAGAATATGAAGTAGTATTTTACAGTTGCTAAGGTGTTGGATGTGGAAAAATAATGTTTTAGCAATGTATCTTGATGGAGATGCAAAATCATGGTGGAGAACTCAAACCTCTACCGAAATTAGTGCTAGCTAACCTCTTATTGATACATGGGAGAGGATGAAAAAGGAGCCAAAGGATCAATTCCTTCCTAACAATACTGCTTGGCTTGTAAGGGATGCTTTGAAGCCGTTAAAGCATGATAGGTCGATAAGGGATTACGTTAAGAAATTTAGCTCCTTAATGTTTGATATTAATAATATGTCAGTTAAAGACAAGCTATTCAAATTCACGTTGGGTTTACAACCTTGGGAACAAATAAAGTTGCAAAGGTAAAATGTCAAGAATGTTGTAGGTGCTATTGTGGCTGTAAATGCTTTGGTAAATTTTAAAGTGGTAAAGGAAACCAAAGCCTCTTTTTCTCAAAAATCGAAAGGAACTTACCAAGAGATGTGTGAAGGAAAGAAGAAGAAAGACCAAGAAGGGAGAATGATGACAAAGGAAAATCCAAGCAAACTAGGCAACCTAAACAAGGTGAGAAATCTTCCAAGGAATGTCATGGTTATTTTTTATGCAGTGGCTCTCATTACACTTGTGATTGCTTCAGGAAGGAGAAGTTGAATGCCTTGATAGCAGACTTGGATGATGAAAGCAATTATTTGAAGGTGGTGCTTAATCCTCTCTACTTGCTTAATGCAGTTAATGTGGAAGTAAGTCCCTTAAAACACCTAATGTACATAAGGATACAAGTCAATGAGAAGGAGCTCACAATTATGATGGATATAGGTGTCACTCATTTGTTATGGAATTGATGGTGTGAAAGTTAAGGTTGAAGTTTAACAAGACCCCTACAAAAATAAAAACACCCACGATGAAAGCCTAAGTACTGTTAAGAGTTGTATATAATGTTCCTTTGAGTATGGGGCGTTGGTGTGAGAAGTGTAACATAATGGTAATACCTTTCGAAGATTTTGATTTGATTTTGAGCATCGAATTTCTCAAGATGGCAAAGATAGTGTTATATCCACATCTTGGAGATATAATGTTTATAAATGATCAAAACTCATGTTACATCAATTGTTGTAGGTCTAGCGATGGAACTGCAAACAAAACATCAATTGTAGCTCATGTTTCTACCCTAGGCATTGAAAAAGGCCTTAAGAAAGGCGTGGAGACTTACCTTACGATCATGTGGGAAATTACATAAGACCATGTTGTAGAAGTCCCAGATGCGGCAAAAAAAGTGTTGAGGGAATTTAAGGATGTGATGCCTAAATAGTTACCAAAGCTCTCCCTCCTCGTCGTGAAGTTGATCGTAAGATTGAGCTGGGGCCAAGTATAATTCCTCCTGCCTGTGCCCCTTATCGAATGTCACCATTAAAGTTGGTGGAACCACGGAAGGATCTTTGTGAGTTGTTAGCAGAAAGATACATCCAACTATCAAAAACCTCCTATGGAGCTTCAATTTTGTTCCAAAAGAAGCAACATGGAGCCTTACACATATATGTGGACTCTCGAGCTTTAAATAAGGTGACTATTAAAAATAAATATCTTATTCCTTTAGTTTAAGACTTGATGGACATATTATCGAGGACTATAGTGTTCACAAAGTTAGAATTGGGGAGTGGGTATTGGCAAGTACAAAATACTGACGGTGATGAGTAGAAGGCAACATGTGTAATTTAATATAATTCGTATGAATTTTTGGTTAAGCCATTTGTTTTGTCTAATGCTTTACTATGTTTTGCAATTTAATGAATGAGGTGTTGTATGACCTTTTGGACAATTTTATGGTGGCCTACTTAGACGATATTATGGTCTATAGTACTAACATGGTAGAACATATATAACATTTAAGGAAGGTGTTTAAGCAGATGCGGCAACATAAACTTTTCATGAAGATGAAGAAGTGTGAATTTGCACAATATAACATAAAGTTTTTAGGACAATTGGTAAGCAAAGGCCAAGTGTGATTGAATCCAAAAAAGGTACAAGCAAGTGTCAAAAGGAAAATGTCCAACTGCTTACCGATTTGTGAAGGAAAAATAGCTAGAGATAGTATTTGTAAAGCTTTGAACCGAATGAAGAAATATATCGATCGAAGAAGAAGATTGCTTAATTTTGACGTTGGGGATAAGGTACTAATCAAGCTTACTCCCTAAATTTGGAAGAAGATTAGTAGTAAGCAAGTGCATCGAGGGTTGGTGCCAAAGCATGATAGGCCATCTAAGATTCTTGGAAAGTTGGGAAATGTAGCTTATCAAGTTACCCGAGCATTAAAAGGTACATCCTACTTTTCATGCAAGTTTTCTTAAACCATATCGTGAGGATTCAACATATCATAAAAGGAGTGAAGTAAAAACAGTTCCACTATTTGTAAGGAAACAATTCGATGATCAACTTGAGAAGATTTTAGATCAACAAATATTGGGGCAATATAAGAAGAATTGGAAGACAAAGTTCTTGATTTAGTGGAAAAATAAACTAGTCTTGGAGGCTACTTAGGAGAAAGATACTATCTTGTGGCAATTTGAAGACCAGGTAAATAACTATCTTCAATTTATTCTGACGAGGTCATCGAATTCATCTGATGAGGGTGGTTTATTAACCACTTAACATTGCAGGACCCTTTTTACTAGCCATTGGTGAGCCTTGGCCAAGGTCTAGCATGATTTAGGCATGCTAAAGGAGCCAAGTTAATTTAACCATGTAAGATCAAACATGGTTTAAGCTGCAGTTAGCTTTAATGGACCGTAGACCGTTGATTAGCTTGACTTGGGCAAGTTAGACTTGCCTAAGGTGTCTTTGGTGGGAATAGGAACGAAATTATGCTCAAATGATGGACCATGGATGAACGTACTAGACCATAGGTGCGCGTTGGTCAAACCATGTGCAAATTGTCTTAGAACTTGGCTAACCTTCACCTTTGGATGAAGATCATGGGTGATATGACAGTTAGTGGGATGAAACATCAAAGAAGTGGGAGAATACGACAAAGAGCGCAGATGACGTTTCTTATGAGCATTTTACACATGTTTCTTTTACTTAGAAGTGAGATAGTAGTAAGTTATGTAAATCACCCACTAAAGAAATGTCTAAAGTGGTTGGAGATGTTAACCACCAATTAAGTTAGTGGTTTAATGGCCTTGAGATCACTTTCTTGTATTCTTGCCCAACAAGTCTCCAACAGTCTATAAATAGCTCATTTGAGTAATGACTTAATTCGTTAGAGAGGATGGAGCATTGTATCTTTTATATCAATTGTAAGTAATATCACGGTTGAAAATTTTGCTGTAAAGCTTTGTTCATTTTTCTCTTCTTATTGTTGTCTATTTTATTGTGTTGACTTACTGAATTTGGAGGGTTTACTTTGCCTTTGTAGAAAACACCTTAAACATTAAGAAATTGGTAAGGTTGAGTTGAATTGCGATGGTTAATGTATTTAGTCTTTGGCTCATTTTGTATGTGAACTTGGAATTCCTTATAAAATCTTTGTAACACCTGCTATGTGGAACTCCTTGGGCAGTAAATCCTCTAAGAGATATAGGTTCAACATGAGACATAAATACACTAGGACTTTTCCCAAAAGATAACAGAGTAGATGTGGGAGAAAAGGGGAAGCAGATCCATGTAGAGTATTTGAGAATGAACATTGCCATAAATTGCATTATTGAAGCCTATAGAAACTGATAGGTTTTAAGTTCCTCAAACCATGCATTGAATTTTGGTTCATCAGTTGGTGCATGAATTGAAATTTCTTCTCAGATAGCAAAAAGCTTTATATAATATGCCATGATGGACATAACTTGTTGCTTAATAGATGAAAGATCATACCATAATTGGTTCTACTTAGTTCCATTCTTAATAGAAAATTGTGAATTTAGATAATCTTAAAGAGCCTTTACATCATAAATTCGACTAACACTAGCATACACAATCGAATCTTGAGTATTTTTAGTCCAAGCAACTAATATAGAGTTCACCACTTAGTTCACCACTTTCTAAGCTAAATAATTCGTAAATTTCTTGTCCAATTTAAAATTTTAGTCAGTAAAAAAATTCAATTTATTTTGAACCATTACATATGGTAAGTTCCCAAATGTCGTAATTCTCACCGGTTAAAACAATTTTAGTAAGCATCAAACACGTACCATTGAATGGGTGCACATAATATGGCGATGCAGGATCACTGACGAAGGAGTCAAATTTGGGAGTATCTTATGACATGGTGATGGATTTGACGATCTTCACCTTGGTGTGAGAAAAAAGATTGAAGGTGTAACTTAAAGATCATAAGTTTGATTTCTCGTGGCTTTGCTCTCACCGCAGAGATGATGATATCTTTAGCTTTGATTTTACAGACAGACAGATGAAAAATATAACATATCAATCTAATGAGATGTGGTGAGATGAAGAAGAAGAGAAAAATTAGGCTTTGTTTGAACCTTGCTATGATACCATGGCAAGTTATTTTTGTTTATTGTATTAGCTAATTGGTGTTTATATACAAGTATACAAATCTTGGTCTCCCCGTTAATATTATTTCCTAAATATACAATGATATTATATCTCTTAATATATAAAAGGATTTCCTAAATATACAAGGATACTATATCTCTAATAATTACATATTTCCTATGCTCAGTTTGATTTTCTTAGCTGAAAATTTAATTATACTGTAAACTATTTAAGCTATACAGAGTTTGTAAAAATGTAGTAAATTATTTTATATTAAATGTTATTATAGGTAACAGTGTAATTCTATTAGTAATATGGAATCATTTACAATTGTTATTTTATAATTTAATTTTAGAGTGTCAATCACATTTAACCTATTGAGTTAGCCTAGTTATTTAAAGTTGGATTGCGTTTGTTATTTCTCATGGGAAAGGGAATCTATCCTTTGGATCAACTTACCAAAACCGTGATGAGAAACCAGTTTGTGGGTCCCTCCCCCTCAGGACAATCCTACAGCTTAGAAAGGAACCATCAGGAATTGACCGACGCCCTCCCTCGTTATGTCACTGTAGGTGATCCCAACCCGAGTGAGGGTATGTTGGCTCCATTCACATGTACAGTCACATCCACGTGATCATTTCGCCTGTCGTCAGCAAAAAACATTAATTGGATTTTGTTAGAGGTTTCCTTTCATTTTGATTTTGAAAATACGAAATTAAAATCAACAAAGCTGACTGATCTTAATGAAAAAGAAGAAGAAGAAGAGTGTTATATTAAAACTTATACATGTGTACTTGCTGTCTGGGAGAGTGATGGCGTGTGGTCGGTGGGTTATTTCCGCTCAAACTAGCTAAGTCGGAAATTAAACTATCTACACTCTCTTTGAATAGTTACGTTGATACCGACTAAGCTCTTTCGTTCAGAAGTTGGGTGACAGCTGCTAAGTTCTTGGATTTTACGGGGACATCCGTCAGTCACCTTTTGAGGGGCTTCCAAATCCTTACACATTAGCATGATCAAGGATAATTCAGGTCTAAAAAGATTCAACATTTTCGTACTCTACAAAAACCAAAATTTCTTAATATGATCACAGAATATGACTAAGCATGCAGATGCAATGCAATCAAGCTTCTTTTTAAGCAAGATAGGAATGAAAATCATTTTACAAGTCTCATTTATGTGGTACGATTGCTTGAACAAGTAAGCAAAGCACACTTCATTACCAGTTTCTGTCATCTGTTTTTCCCCTTGAGCTCAAGCTTTTTCTGCTTTACCTAGAAAGTCGCAGATACAGGCAGGCTAACAGTAACAAGTTAATAACCCTCTCAGTTCAGTTCTCATGTGTGGCACACACACTCGGCTCACGCTCAGTGAGATTTCATGCATTAAATTCCCTCTCTCTAGCACTTTCACAGCCCATGACGTGTGTATTGGAAAGGAATCCACATTCGTATAATATTATCAACTATTTATTATTTCCAATAAGATATTAATTAAATAAAACTAACTTTTGGTGGGGGGCCCAGGTGACTTATTATAAATACTAACTCTAACCCCGGAGTCTTTCTTCTCCTCAGTGACTCAGTTTCATCAGTCATCACACTCTTTTGTTTTCACTCACTCTATCCTTCTCTGTTCTCTCTCTCTCTCTCTCTAGCGTACCTTTTGCTGAAAAGACCCAGTGAAAGAGCCAAAGAGCGAAAGAGATTGCCCATTCTTGTAATCCTTTTTCTTTTCTTTGGGGTTCTCTTTCTATGGCTACAACACTCACTCACAGTGCAAGTGCACCGCCGCAGTTATTTTTTGATGAGAAGTGGAAGCTCTCAAAGAAAGAAGGCTCGTCAAGAAGCCGCTCCTCTAATACTGCTCCTCTCATGAAGACTTCGTCGCAAAGAAGGTGTTCTTTTACAAGGAAATGTGCGAGATTGGTTAAAGAACAAAGAGCTAGGTTCTATATCATGAGGAGATGTGTTACTATGCTTATATGCTGGCATGAATATAGTGATTCTTGAACGAGAAACAAAGATTAGAAAAAAAGAGGGGATCTGAAGAGAGAAATTTGATCGAAGTTCTCTCTTTTCTTTTCTTTTTTTTCCTTATATTTTGATCTCTTTCTTTCTATGAGATGGCTCTCGGGTTTGGTCCTAGTAGACGAGGCAAAGGCAATTTCTTGGCATCCGAGAAGAAAAGAGGATATATAAATATGTATATAAAGATTTGTTCTTTTTTCGAGTTATGGTATTTTTTGGAGTCTAAATTTCTCCCTCTTGGAGGAGATGAGTTCTTAATGTTACTGTTACCTTCTGTGGCTTGGAGAAATTAGTATAACAGAAAATTAATGAAATATAGCATTCAATTCCACTGTTCTTTTATGGGTTTTCTTTGGCTTCATAAGATCATGATTGAAGTGATGGGTCTATCTCTGATCTCACGACTGTCTCGACTGCCTTCTCTCTTCGGACTTTACGAGAGAGAGTCAGATTCCTTTCAACCATTTCAGCAGGTGACATGGTGTGGATCTGATGTGTTTGGCTGCATAACTCACGATTGTTTAGTCGGTTTTTGATTTTTTAAACTAATAATACGTGGGTTTTAGTTTGATCTGATGGATGGATGGGTTAGAGTAGTTGCAATTCGGCTAAAAAGATCTGAATCCTTCCCAATATTTTCGGTTCAGTTATTAAATTAAAGGCTTTGTTAAAATTAGTAGCGTTAGTCACTCTTTCTAAGAAAAAAGAAAAGTAGCATTGGTCATATCAGATGATTGATGAACTTGGGTAGAAGTACTTTTGGGTGCCTCAAAAGAAAAGATCTGAACCCTACATTTTCGGCTCAGTTGCTAAAAGCTTGGTTCAAATTAGTAGATTAGGGTCATCGCTGAAGTTGTACAATCACCCAAATGACCACATTATCCTGCAACGTTGAATCTTTGACCAGTCTATGGACCACTTTGACCATTATCAATCTCTCACGCCTGCCATATTAGCAGGTAAATTATTCAGTTCATGTGAGCGGCGTAAAACTGCTTGTAATGTGAGGGTATTTACGTCCATGAGAGGCTTTTACAGCTGGGTTTCCTGTTGTTGTTTGTATGATATAATACTGTGGGTCTGACCATTCGTTAAAAAGATGGTCACCTTTGGGAATCATAAAAGCTTTACTAAAACAAGTAAAGCATGGAGGAAATTTGTGGAAATAAAAATAATGAGAGTAATATGCTTTGGAAATGGCAAGTGGGCTTGGCTTCCGACGTAATTGTAAAATTAGAATTACTGTTAATTCATTTTTCCTTTTATAATCAATCATATGATATATGTGTATATATATATATATAATTGTTTTACGTGACTCTGACTTCAATGGCTGATAATTGATCCCATCCTCCTTTTTTTTTAAACTTTTAATTTATCTTTACTATCCCAAGTGAACAGTTAGTTCGTACTCTTACTCTCACATGAGGTTGGGCCCATTCTTTTTGTAAGTGTTTTTAATTTCAAAAAGATAGAGATTTGAGTACTAATCACTGGGTTTTACTTTTAGATTGGCGTGCCAAAGCAATAGTAGCCACTAGACACCCAAAAATGAAAGAAAATTAGTGAAGGTGGGCTAGACTTTATAGATTCGGGGACGAAGGAAAGTGAAACATAATCTCCGCACCCATTGCTTTTCTTAGTAGAAACAATCATTTCCTACATTTTTCTTCTTTGAATTACAACCTTTTTTGGACCGAGCTGCGTAAAATTGCAATAGCATGGAAGTAAGACAAGATTGTTCCAATCCCTAGGGGCCACCGCAGAATCTGTAGTTATGATTACATGTCAATTCTACGATTGAAATCTTTGAGCTATATCTTGGGTGATCTAAAGTTAATATCAAATCCTCTAAGGATAACAACACTGTGTGGAGTAAGACCAGGCGGGAAAAGCTTGGAGTTTGGTCAACGGTCGCATCAGGGACACGCATGCATGAGTGAAGCACAAACACGCTGCCACACGGCGTCAATCTATTGGATTGAACCCCAAGATTAGGACCCACAATACCGTATTAATTTGTACCTGAATTCAAGTCACATCCCAAATTTGGGCTGAGTTAGATAAGAAGTTAGGGGCGGTTATTGAAAGATACCAATAGGTCCAAACATCCACAACTGTTGATTGTCGCGCGTACCTTTCCTATGTTTGATATAAACTAACTTTAGCATAGATCCAACATTGCGGTCCAATCCAAAAGGAAGCTCGTTGGCATAGAGACACGCGCTAGATTGGCGAGTGGGATTGATTATCCGTAACACGCTGTGGTGACTCACGACTGGTGAGAATACAAATTGACCAGCGTCGCATTTCCAGCAACATAGCTTTACCAGGACGCCTATGGCAACTTCGATATCGAC
This sequence comes from Erythroxylum roigii, assembly GCA_027576455.1. NCBI lineage: Eukaryota > Viridiplantae > Streptophyta > Magnoliopsida > Malpighiales > Erythroxylaceae > Erythroxylum > Erythroxylum roigii. Next base: position 14,055,312 of record JANZXV010000212.1, on the reverse strand, counting down.
GGATATTTTCTCCGAGATATTGTGTTCGGTTCTTCTCCATCCTTCGATTTTTGTTTCTCCTGTTGAACCAGGTAAGTTCGTCGTTGTTCAATTATGGGAGTATGATTCATGAGATGCAAATATAACCCTAGGGTTTCCTTTTTAACAGTTTATTTGAAGGTGTTTTCCTTTTGTATTCAATTATTATTGTGAGAGGGATTACATGCTTGACTATGTATTGAATTCGGTTTTTGAACTGTTAAGATCTTGATTTTTGGTACTCAATTCCAACTCCTGAAAAATTAGTGCACGGTATAAAAGCAAATCCTACTTTTAGGGATTTCGGTTGCAAAGTAGCCTCGTGGTTTACACATATTTCCATTGTTGTGCCAATGCTAACATTGCGACTAGGTAGAAAGAATAAACAAGAATAACATTATTGTTACCTGAATTATATACAGGTATAGGGGATTTCTCAGAAACTTAGTTTGCTTGGATCTATACTAACAATGCTGCAGACTTCACCCTGTTCTTAGTACGTATAGAGCAGTTGACTAATTTTTTACAGCCTGTTGATTTATTTATCCATATAAATCACACTCTGTCATGGGGTTGTATTCATTTGTAAAACTGTTAAGTTCTTGATATATAGTTACTAAGAGATCTTATTAATTGAAGTAGGTGATCTTTGTAAACCATTTGCAACCTATTAAGGCGAATGTTTGCCCATTATTTTACTTCTTCATTGCTATTTCTCGGTCAAAGCTCATATACCTAGTGACTATATATAATTGCTCTATGAATTGTTATGCTTGAGAGAATAATGCCTTTGAATTTCATTTCTCTAGGCTCTCCTTGGTGCAATTGTTTCTTAAGTTGAGCTCTTTGGATGTATTTTTAAATGGATGTTTCCTTTACCCAATCAGGAAATTGAGGTTTATGAAACATGGGTGACCCAATTGATTTGACTGGGGATGGAGGTGTCATGAAGACAATCCTGAAGCAAGCAAAACCTGGGGCACTGCATCCTTCAGAGGATCTTCCTCTTGTTGATGGTATCCTACTTTGAATACCATTTTAAAATTAACGCAGACTTGATATTGATGGGATTATACATTGTTTAGGTGGTTGAAATGGTTCAATTTAGAATTGTCCTGGGTGGGTTTGCATCGATAATTGAAATACATGCAACATTTACTTCAATACTCCAATAGGCATCTAAAAGCTTACCATTTTCTAGTAGTGTTTCAGTTCAACCATCTAGCTGCTTTCTAGGTTTGCTGCATGGTACAACATCTTTTGACTGACAAGTAGTTGAACTGTTGGCCATTGGATCAAAATTTACATGTTCCAAGTCACATTAAGCTTGCTTCATGGTGATTAATGCACAATTTGCATGAATCTACAGGGCTTCTAATGTCTGTCTAACAACCACTGACTAGCATATTTTGAACTACTGTGATGGTGGTTTGAACTTTTTGTGTGTCCAGGATAGTATTCCTTGGTCCAGAACACATCTTTGAAGTGGATCTTTTTGACTTTTTTATCTTTTGCATTTTAGAATTTCAATATACTGTCAGCTTTGACTATATGAGCACTACAATATCCGTTTTTGTGCTGAATAGTTCATTATGAGGGCAAACTTGCTGAAACTGGCGAAGTTTTTGATACCTCTCATGAGGATAATACTGTGTTCTCATTTGAAGTTGGAAAAGGTTCAGTAATTCAGGCATGGGACATTGCATTGAAGACTATGAAGGTGATGTGTGTTTTATTGCTGACAATTATTTGAAGCACATATCAGTTTGTAGGTTTATATCATTTGGGTTCTACCAGGTTGGAGAAGTTGCAAAACTCAGTTGCAAGCCAGAGTATGCCTATGGCAGTGCAGGTTCCCCACCAGATATCCCACCAGAGTAATGCTACTACCTCTTTCATATATCAGTTTGTTACTTGAAAAGTAAGGGAAATAATACTTAAAACGATGCCAATTTTGGCTGAGCCTTTAAGACCACTTGATTAGCAAGAAATTGGCCTGACTGTGATTAGAATTGCAGATCTCTATCTATTAATTGGTTATTTTAGCAAACTAACTGATTTAAGGATCAGGGATTGGCATCTATAAGCAATTTATATTTTTATCACAAAAAATTTAAAGTTTTCAGAAAATACCTCTGTTGATAATCAATCAAAATGTGGTCAAGATATCTTTAGTGAGCTGATTTTGTTTGATGCAGTGCCACGCTCATCTTTGAGGTAGAGTTAGTAGCCTGCAAGCCTCGCAAGGGTTCCAGTTTAAGTAGTGTTTCAGAAGAGAGGGCCAGGCTTGAGTAAGTACTGGATCACCATTTCTGTATTTTGTGTAATGAAAGATACACATGATAAATGATTCCTATAGATATTAATGAATTTGCCGAGAATTTTACCCACAATAGGATACAGTAACAAATGTATCGTTTTTTTTTTGTTCATGAAAGATAACAAATGTATCGTTTTGCACATGAACAATGGTAAATCAGGGACCTGAAGAAACAAAGGGAGCTTGCTGCTGCAACAAAAGAGGAAGAGAAGAAGAAGAGAGAAGAAGCAAAAGCTGCGGCTGCTGCACGAATGCAAGCTAAGCTGGAGTCGAAGAAAAGCCAAGGGAAGGGAAAGGGAAAATCTAAGTAGGACTATCTGAAACGAGTGGAAGTTAGTATCTTAAATGATCAATTAATAAATACACTAGAACTAATCTAGTGTTAAATGGCGATGTCAATAACCCATGGTTAAGAGGGTATTTCATATTCAGCATATGCTATGAAACCAGCATGTCATGCATGTAATTGATCTTGATTCCTCCTGTTAGACCTCTCTCTCGAGGATGGAAGAATTCAAGTTAACTAGCTTATTTTATCACAAAAACAATGGTCCCTAGCACGTATTATTCACATTAAACTAAAAAAAAAAAGAGACTGTAGTCACACTTTTTCCTTTTCCCTTTTTTTGATCCAAATTTAATCTTCCAAATTATTAAATGATGCCCAGTTCTGACGATTTAAGTGTACATGAAATTATAGTTGATTTACTGCCGCCACCTGGCTATGCACCTCGGACGCTGCAGGCAATTGTAAACTCTATTATTATAGGCACGATTCTCTCTTCAAGTTCTGTATCCAAACCAATTAGTAGACGTACCTCGAACTCACCAGACGAGACTCGAGAGACCATTTCACTACAAACTAATGGGATGCTATTATACCGGTAAAGATTTTACCAATTTCACTTGACCCTTTCTTTGGGTCAATGCTTCAAAGGATTAAGGTTGATACCAATGATGTGACTACCATTGCTAAATATGCCCGTCCTCGTTGATGCAAGGAAGTATACACCTTAGACTAACTGTTGTATAGGTTAGTGCTGTAACTAACCCATGTAGAAACCAATGTAGAAGCATCCAGTCCACCTTGTCCACTTTCCTGCCACCTGAAGTAATGTTATCGATACTGGTATTAGTATCAAATTTGATTATGGTATGATACTGTAGTAATATCGGTCAATACTGAGCTTTGAGGAGCAGCAACCTACCTTATCAACCTACCTTTGAGGAGCAGCAACCTTATGCTTATGAACTGGGAGTGCGTTTATCTCTCTTTCAGTCATTGAAGCAGTGGTTAGGAACATCATCCACATCTAGGGCTCTCAAAGTCTCATAATCTACAGACCAAAGAAAGCACCTACAAAGAGCACTCTGTCTAAATAAAAAATATTCCGCAGGTCAAACACCGAAAAACAGAAAGAAGGAAGGAAGAGTACTTCATACGAGCAAGCTATATTGCATGTTTGAAGATTTTAATTCATACGAGCAAGCTATATTGGATGTTTGAAGATTTCAATCACAACAATTCGTCATATGTCATTGTTTCAAAATCCTAATTCTGCACACACCTAGGTCATCAAATTCCTGATCAAGAAGTGCAAGCTGGAGTCTGAGGCCTTGTAAACGCCCTCTCGTTGAAAGCACTACGGATGGCTGAATACGCAATCTCAATTCTGTGTGACCAAGAATGCCATTCGCCATTGCAGCATGAGCCTGTGCATGAGCTGAAGTTGTTGACAAGTGGCATACATCCTCAGGGTCGTAGCCATTAAAAAAAACTCCAAGCACAAACCATAGCTACACAAAATAATAAATGCAATAACCGATGAAACCACCAAAAACAATAATACAATTCAAGCATCAAACAGACACAATCTACTTATACAATGGAGAACAATACCAGAAAGTTCGGGGAAACCTGGTATGAGTTCAATATAATGGAGAGCAATAAAACTGCGAGACAAAAGGAAAACGGATTATAAATCAGAAACCTACTAAAAACCCAACTTTAGGCAAAAAAAATAAATAAACCAAAAAGAGTTTAACGAGTGCCTGAAACAAGAAAAACGAGGGGATTTGAGTTAATTGACCGAGTGGCATGAACTCGCTGATAGATCCACAAAAGGATAACAACGGAAATAAAACAACAAAAGCAGCATTAGACAAAACGACGATGAAATCATGCGTCTACTTTGTATAGATCATCATAGCCAGCTCTGTACATTCGAATTAAATACAGAAACAGAAAAAGAAAAAGAAAAAAAGAAAACAGGAATTTACCATAGTTCGGCGCGCGGGAACAAATCCTTGGAAGCCATTTGCTAGATCGGCTCTACTCCCCCGAAATACGAAGCTCATTGTTTACCAAATTATGCCAATCGAAATCCTCTAAAAATTGTTAAAATCCATGTATTGCATGATATTCTAAACAAAATAAAAATAAAAATGTCAGGAAAAGAACAGTCTAAATGATTATTAAATAAACCCATAAAAATGAGAATGTAGTCGATTCTCAACGCTGATTGCGAGCTATTAACGTATCCGTAGGATGGAAGAGCGAACGGTCGATTTACATGATCAGGTCGTTGACGGCGGATCTGGATGTCTTTTTATTACTATTTCTGATTCATAATAAATATCGTTTTAAAAAAATACACGCTTATTAAGAAAGTTAATAAAATTATAGATATACCCTTATTAATACTCTCATGAAGTTACCTTGA
>JANZXV010000212.1:14028592-14042538 GCA_027576455.1 Erythroxylum roigii | reverse complement strand
ATGCCAAGCATGGCATATGTCCAAAAACTGAACCCCAGTGGTCTTAAACAGATGAACGTGCAAGCATTTTCATCGGAGCAACAGCATTATAGATAATCAATATTTAATAACTAGTCTTTTTTTTTAGAATGTAATGATAAAATGGACGGTGGTTATCGTCAAGCCTCAGAGGGCGGTGGGGGAATCCGGATGATTTGTATCTCACACTTCCTTTACGTTCCAACTCCAGCCATTGGGTGAATCTATATGCTGGACCCGATGCAATGTCCACCTACGTACACAATAACCGAGAAGCGACTCCCCAACAAGAGAAAACTCACCCCCCCAAAAAAGTATTTTTAGCAAAAGAAAATTGAATAATTCACCATAATTAAAAAAAAAGTCTCAGAATAGGAATAATGACAAATTAATGAACGACAAACTAGACATAATAAAATATAGGAAGATGATGAAAAAAATATTTTAGAAAATATAATCCCTAGAATCATATGGAAGAAATTTTCTTTATATATTCTTGATCCATTAAAGGATAGACCAATATAAAAACTAGTGGTGGTTTGTCTTAAAATAATTGAAATTTAATGAAATAATCTTTTATTAATTTTAAAAAATAAAGGTGCATTTTATGCGTTACAAAACATTCAAATTGAATCTCAATGTTTTCAAAACATTTAAAAAAGACTATAAGTGAATGAAAAATTTAACAGAGTTAACTATTTGTCAGTTAAATGTCACGTTAATGTTAACATTACAACAAAATAGCCTTTTGGCTACGTTTTCTTGAGGTCAGCCTTTGATGATAATTTTAAAAATCATAGCTAAATTATGTGACATTATTTTTAATTTTATAATAAAAATATGAGTCTCATTGTCAAATGACTAGTAGATCCACTGTCTAAAATGTATAAATGTAGGTCTTATTATCACGTGATAGGTAGGACTAATGTATAAAAAATAGTGGGACTTGCTGTCATGTGGCAATGAAACCCACTATTTGGTTAATTTAAAAAAGTTAATTATGTAGCAATGAGACTTATTTTTATTTAGAAATATAAAAATACTGTTACGTTAGTATTTTATGGCATTTAACTCTCCGTCAAATTTTTTCTCCATTTACAGTCTATTTTAAATGTAAGCATTCACTTAAATACTTCAAAACGTTAGTATTCAAGTTATATTCTGTTGTAAATGTTGAAATTTAAAATGCACTTTTGACCTAATTTTAAATAGTAAATCATTAAAAAATTAAACCTAAGGTAAAATTAATTGTTTATAAGGAAAAAAATAAATTTGTGTTTAAGTATATCAGATTGAGACTAATAGTTATTTTAAATACTATTTTAAATTTTAATTATTAAAAAATAAATTTAAAAGGATAGGTGAGAAATAACATTTTTGAATATTTATTTTATACAATTTTATACATAAATTATAAACTTAAACATGAAGTGTTAAGTTAAAATTGAAACCTTAAGCACAACCTGAAAATTGTAGTATTATAACTTTATTATGTATAAAATATAACCTGTTACTTTATTTGATTTATAATAAGAAATAAGAACTTCAATAAAAAATTAAAAATAATATGATGCGTTACACTCTTTAATTAATTGTGAATTTCAACAAGAACATCATTATTCATCCGTATTTTATAAAAACAAATGAAAATTCTGTAAATGTTAAAGATGATGTGGCGCCTTCGCCGTGGTTTGCCTTCCCAGTTCCTACTTCCTAGTGGTTGTGTGCTTCTGACAAAGATATAGTTACACACGTGGCTTTCCCTATTCAATGCCAAAAGTCACCATCTATCAATTGTTTTTTGATTTATTATATAATTTGAAAGTCTTGACAGTTACGTCTCATTGCATTACTCCAATTATTCTTCAATTATCAACAAATAATAATAATTTATTAGCAGATAAATTACGGAAAATTATATGCAAATATATATTGGTTTAGAAATATTAAAAAAATAAAAAACTTTATGTGGGAAGTGTGTTCTCTATGTAAAAGAAATTGGAAAAAATAAGAAACTTAAAGAGTGACAGACAGCAGCAGCAATTAGCAGCTAGCAAGGCCATTCGCTGGCACCCACAGTTTGCCTGCTGACAAAAATCACTTCACCGCCCAAAATTGACCATCCGTGATTCTCTGGCCTCCATTTCACCAACTTCTGTGCATATATATGTATACATAATACATATAGAGGGTGCTTCAGCTCAGGAATCACGCATTAAATATGACAATAAACTTTTTATATTAAAAACTACCCCAAATAATATCAGTTTCCAACAATATGGAATCATGGCCAGAGTTTCAGGTCCCTTTTTTTTTCTTTTACTATTTTAGGTTGCAGATGGAATCTGACCATATCAGATAAAACCAAACTCAAAAGGATTGAAAGTAATGAGTACAATTTTTGTAAAACTATATTGGTTTTATCTGAAAATTGGGTTACAATTTGTGGCCTAAAGAAATTTATATTACCCTTTATTTTAGAATTTTGATATGTATTCTATTCGAGAGCATGTCACTTTAATTAAAGACATACTGTATACAGGAGAATGATGGTGGACATTTGACTTTTGTTAAGTTTTTTTTTTTTCCTGTTTTCTTTAATAATAATACTTTTAATTTAATTATAATTTGGCGTAAAAATTAACTCTCACTTAACATTTATTGAAACTGACGTAACTTGCCACCTTAGACACGTAGATTATTTTTACAAAAAAAAATTAAAATTTTAGCACTACTTTTAAAGTTGAAGCTATATTTACAAGTAATAATTGACCCTTTAAATAACTGACTCAATTGAATCCTAAGGTGGACTGGACCGGTACAAACAAACTACAAAGCCACCAGAGCCACTTTGTGTCATTTCACACATTTAACCCGAGCCTTTGACTGGCTAGATCACACCTAACCTCAGCTAGCCCAATCCTAGATTTCTCTAGATCATACTCCATCCAGAAATTTTGTTGGTGATGGTGACCAATCACAAACGCTTCAATTCCCAACAAGTCGGAGTTCCCAAAAGAAAAGCACCACACCGAATCCCTACCCCTAACTTCTCCTGGTACCTTGTACAACAACTTCTCACCCGACACACTCATCTCTGCCCCACGAAACATCATAGTAACCACCGGTAAAACGGGTAAGTTGACCCGACCCGTCTCAACTAAATAACACAAATCCATAGCTCCCTGAAACACATAATTGGCATCGTTCAGAACTCGGAGAACACCTCTAGTTTGAACCAGAAATTCATTTCTCAAAGCATTGTAAGCTGGACCCAGTAGGAATGTGAACTGGGTACCCGAGTCAACCATGGTTTGACCCGCCCCGGTATGGTCCGGTACGAAGATGGATTTGGGCAGAGAGAGTACCTTGTTATTTACCTTAATACCATCTAATTGAATCGAATAAGCAACCCGATCAAAATACGGCAAAGGGTCCGAGATTTGAACCAAAGGAGTATAGCTTAACGGTTCAAGCCACGAGAAACTGGCGTTCCCGAGAAGTAGAACCCCGGAAGAGTCTAAACCCGATATGCAATACGAGAATTTGGGAAACCCCATTTGGTTCACAAACGATAGCAAACCACGATTCATACCCATTAACCCCGTTGTCTTCGCATCTTCTTCAGAGGTTGAACTGTAACCAGTATCCATGCACCCGAAAACAGTTCCGGGTCGAATAGAGGACCCGATTTGGAAAGTTTCAAATGCGAGATTACCTTCCAACGACGTAGCATCTGCGTAGGAGACGATGGCATGGCAGAGATTATTTGAGTCGCATGAAACAGGATTGGTAAGGTCAGGTGTTCTTGTTTTGCAGGTCGAAGAAGAACAAGGGATTTTAGTATATGTTGTGGAGGCTAGGGGGTTAAAAACTGAGTCCAAATTTGGTGCTTTTTTGCAGTGAAGCCATGACAGTTCACTGCCCGTATCAAGAACCATGGTGACGCTTTGAGGAGGCGAGCCAATCGTGAGCGAGACTGTCAGAGAAACATTGTGATGAAATAAAAGCTTGTATGTGGCAAGAGAGGACGTCGAGAAGAATCTTGCGGTTGGTATATGAGGATGTTTCTGGGTTTTGAGAGGTAAAATTATTGATCTTGGGGATTGTGTCGTAGAAAAACAGAGTACATATTGCAAACAAATTAAGCAAACAGTGATTTGGAGTTGGAGGGCTGAACTAAGAGAAGCCATAAGTGTACGTGCAGCTTTACTATGAGTGGTTTATGGTTACAGAAATAGCAGAGGGAGGCTAAAGAAGAAAAACAAAGTTGCTGGTATTTCAAGGGGTAGTGGTGTTGACGTGAGGGGGGGCTCTTGTTCGTGAGATAATAAGGTATTGCTTAAATACTAAGCTCTGGCGAGATAATGGCATGCTTTGAAATAGTAAGTGATGTTTGTTTATGTGGTTTTTGCATAGGAAAAAGATAGGACAGGGCATATAGTTTACATAACTTAAGAACTTATATGTTAATGCACATTATATTAGTACAAAAAATAATTCTATTTTAGCTTTTGAAGCCAAGCACAAGCATTTCCTGTTGAAAAACGACAGTTGAGTCTCCACTTTCCAGGCCTCAAGTCATATATCATTATATTGCTTTAAAAATATTAGGAGAGAATTCCAATTCCTTCCAGCAAATTCAGACACGGCACTCATCGAATTAGTGAGATAGCGATAGACACTTGATCAACTATAGATGATTGATTCCATTTTGCATTGATATTACATCTGGATAATATTCATTCACGTGCAATGCATGGCAGTGTTCTTATCTTATGATACAAGAAGAAGCTACATAATTCTTTTTCCTTTTTGTTTTTGAGTAACTTTCTAATACAGAAATAAGACAAAATATGATTTTATACTTGTCTTTGTCTAATCAGAGCTTTTCGAAGATTTCTTCACTTTCCTCCTAATCTTATACAGTCTGGATTCTTTTCTTGGCCCCTGTTTTGCTTGGATTTCTAATGCAAAAAGGTTCTTAGTGAACTGTGCACGAAGTGACATATGTTTGTGCGCGTTCTGGATTCGTATCCGGATACTGGTGATTTGGGTAGAAATTTCATTTCGTGACAAGGGACTGCCTCCATCACACTATTGCGGATTCAACCTGACAGGAAAAAGAGTTATTCTTGAAGAACTGTTTGAGAATAAATTGCTTTTATGTTCAAGTATAGATGCGTCATTGGTCGGCTCTTATCTAATAGTTGCTTGTCTTTTATGCTGTCTTATTTTGGTTAGAGCAACAGAGTCAAATAGTGTTACCAAATTGTTTCAAGATAAATAATATGCTGTCATTAAGTTTGCTCCGAAGAGTTTAATCTAGAGAAGCACTTTTGGGTTAATAAAAAATGTTCATTGATCGAATTGCTAATTAACAAGTCATACGTCACCTTTAAAATTTTCTATTATGAAGACAAAAACATTTCAATCTTTAAACTGAAATATGAATATGAATAATACAAACCCTCCGCTCCACATTGTGCGTCTCTGCTTGCGTGTAGACTCCGAACTAATAATGCCATGCCATTCGTGCCAAAGGGAGGGACACACTATAGTATAGGTATAGTATAGTCACACTTCCAGGAACCTTCCTAGCGCACGGAGAAAGATATGTCGCAAAGGGGTCTCCTTGTAAGGTACAGCTGAGCTGGGGAGAAAAGTTGGAAGTTTTATTATCCAAACAAGGCACTAAGCCATCAGCCACCTAAACCCATGTCTTGGGGTTGGGGATGAGAAAGAAACCTTTGTTTTTCTTTAATAACAATTATTTTATATGATTGTATTTTATTGGTGATTGCGACACGTAGTTTGATTAAACAATGACATGTAATTTTCGGCAACGACACTGTGGTCTGTGGGGGCACATCAAATTAGTCAAACAATCACTTTTGGCGGCCTAAGGTGACTGTCTTTTTTTTTTTGGAACTAAACTTTGGTTTGGAGTGAGAATAATTGAGGGACTGTCAAGCATTATCGATCTAGATTCTAGATGGGGGGCATTTCTTTTTAAATTTCGATTTGTTACTGTTGTCTCTACCATTCATTTCAAGGTTTTTTTTGTGATTGCTCAGGTCACCGATTCTTGTCACACCAGATTAGGGGTTAACATGTTACTATCGTCATTAAATAGTTCATATCGTAACTTGTCATTTGATAGAAAAGAAATAAGCTATCACAGCTATATTCCAACTCAAAAACAGACCTCTCATTTTCCATCGCCTATTGTCTATTCAACCATAATTATAACGTACGTGTTTTCCACGTATAAGACATACCAACTGAGGGCCAAGGTATCCTATTCATATGTATACCATTGCTTAAGTTAGCACACTTATCTCTAAAGTCAAATTTAGAGGCAGAAAACGTAAATATGCACTTTGATTTACGTTGAGAAGATTCCACATATATTTGATACCAATAATATAATTAGTGCCTTCTCAGTGAACCCAAAACCAAAAGAATGATTATCGAGAAAGAATCAACCTAAACTGCTAGCGTACATGTATTATCAAACTCTAAAATTTCTTTATACACTTTTTTGTGCAAAATTTCATATCATTCTTTAGTTATTTGTGGACAGAGACCGTAAAACACCAGCTAAAGTGTTAGTATAAAAGAGTAAATTAAAAGCGACTCAACTTTATGACCACGGCTGGTCTAACAGGTGAAATTATTATTGATTTAAATAAATGGGAGAGTTAGAGAAGTCAAAGATAAGGGTACAAAAGAGTTTGGTATGCTTTCGAAATCAGAATCACTGCAATTGGAAAAAGAAAGATAGGTTGCATGAAAATCTGCTTCTCTAGTAACACATTCATTCAATCAAGAATGGCAGACCCCACTCCTTTAAATTATGAATAAACAGTATGTTGAGGCAATGCGTACTCGACTCGAATTTACTCTAATCGTGCCAAGGCTTATCTCAATCTGTTCAATTCGTCCCATCCCTGTTCGTATTTGACCCTGACGACAGATGCTCCATCTGATGTCCGATTTAATTTTGTTACTATTCTACCATTTTTCATTTTTTTCTAACTCTTATGTTTATTTATAAGTAATTTATAATTATTATAATTAAAAATTGTTGTATAATTATTTCTCCATATAATAATGTATTATTTATATTCTATCAAAAATGTGAATTCTTATATTAATTTGTCTAATTTAATTTTATTATAAAATATGATCATTAGTTTACATATATTATTGTGAAAATTTATATATTTTATTTTAAAACAAATTTGTATATTTTACAAAAATTACTTTAAAATTTTAAGTTTATTAGTTATGCTTAAGTTTATTAGAGTTAATTATCCACATATACCAAAATTTCACATAAAAAAAACTAAACTAACTTAAATTTTTAAATACCAAAACTATTAATTTGGAATGATTCTTTACTCAGTTTAACATCTCCTTTAAATTATCTTACATTGCATCCTACTTGGAATATATATACATGACAAAAGCCAATAATAAATGGACAATTGTAATTATAGTTACTTGTTTAATTTAAAATAAACCAAATTAAATTTTAAAAAATTAAACTATAAAGATACGAAAATTAAACATCAAAACAATATATATGAAGCAAACAAACAAATCAATAAAAGACCCTAAGCTCATTTGGAGAACACAATGAAGTAAAGAAATGTAAGCAGACATATTAGAACATTTTACTTCATAGATAAATCAAAATCTAAGTAAAAGATTCTTCGTTAGAAGAGATATGAATTTAATGAAAGAGGCAAGAAAGTGGTTGTTTATCAAACAAAAACTGGATGACCACAGGCTGATGTTTAAGATAAAGAACATATGTTGACTATGTTGAATTGCACATTACTTGTGACACGCCCTCGACGAGTGTATGCAATAAGTTCAATTTATTCTGTACAATTCCAATTATCTAGAAAGGATAAATTCAATCAAGATAAGATTCACCCACCTAAGGAGGTAGAATCTTAACTAAAGACTAACTAAGCTTCTTGGTAGAAGTTAGATTCATACTATATTAAGACTGAATATATTTCTTGAAGGATTACGTATAAAAAAGATATACCCTGATAAGGTAAGTTTTCATAACCACCATCATTATGCCTAATTAGAGATTTTTATGCATACTTAGTACTCCTTAACTCTCGTTAACTTGAGTGTTAACATTTGTTTACTATATTCCTTGAACATTATTGGTAGTTATTATGTAGAGTTACGAACTTCAGATCAATCGGACAAGTCCATTTGAATTTTATTTTACATAATTGGTGCCATTTGTTAGACACAGAGGCACACATGTGTGATGCATGTTGATCTGATTATTTGGCTACATCTCGTTCTCAACTGGCTACTAACTCTATTCATAACTCGAAAGCTAGCTAAATAGTTATTTATTTAAAATTTACAAACATATTTTTTTAATTAATGTCTACCTTGTTGTTTTAGCCATTTGTTTTTATGAAAAAAAAATACTGATTAAACTACTTAGTCGAAAGACCTAAAATTATGAATGAATGTGACAACTTATAGGGTGATAACTAACACTAAATCCTAATTAACTTGCATATTTTAGCTAAAGAACCCAGATCACTAATTCATATATCTACTCCCACTCCTCACACTTATAATGTACCAATCTAAGTCATCTGGAGAAATTTTCAGTGATATAAACTTAAACTGCTCATGGGTAAGAGGAATCTCTCTAATATAATGCATCAAAATAAATCCCGAAATAAGACACAACACAAATCATGAGGATGTAGCTGCATAATCTCAAGCAGTATCACTAGCTAACTAAAGTTTGAAGCACTTCAATAAATATTGGCTAAGAGACCAGGAAACAGCAGAAAATGGCTATTGAAATAGTTGAGTTGTTGTTTCATAAAGTGGAAAGAGCTAACATGGGCCTTTCACTCAATCATTCATTTTACGGACTTTATAAACTTAAGGATAGCATTGGGCTAACCCAAATTCAGGTCAAGTTTATTAATTTTTTTAATTTATAATAATAAAATAATATCATTTTAAATAAAAAAATTAAATAAAAATTATTAGGCTTCAAGTCAAATTGGGGTTAAACCTAAATCTGACTCTAACCTGAAATATAAATAAAAATAATAAACAAACTTAACTTAAAACTCAATAACCGAACATGTTAACTTTATGATGGATAAAATCTGGTCCGAGTCGGACCTGCGAAATTATCAAGTGAATGTACAGCAAAAGTTATTTTGTTTTCACTCAGTTATATTTTTTTTTTTTGGTCTTAGGTTAGAGTATTGACCGGCGGATTTAGTGACTAATCTCCTCGCTGGCTTATAGGTACCTCACAGGATGGGACAGCTGGCCCATGGATTAAAGGCTGCTCCATACTCAAAGTCAATGATCGAACCCCTGACCTTTGGTTAAGGATGGATGAGTCCCTGCCACTCAATCACACCCTTTAAATTTCACTCAGTTATATTCAACTTGCACAAATAGTATTAATTGTGTTTGATTTTGCCCTGGATTCCTGATCCCTAATTCCTGTCCATAAACTATAAATATAAACAAAGACTCGTTTAAGGCCTAGCGACGATTGAGTTTGTTATTTGTTCCGGTTCTCGCGAGTTTTCCGGTTTTCAGAGTCTTAACAGGAACGCCTTCAACCAACTTTAGGATTTGGGTTTTCAAGACCACACAGAGTTTATCAAATTTTGTTACACTTTGTCTATAATGTGTTCGGTATTCTTGATGATTAATCTTTTCGATCATGGAACGTATTTCGTTTGTTTTGAAGAATGTGATTCTGCAACGAAGTCTTTTGGAATCAAATTCTGACAAGAAAGTAACATGCTCGTCTAAGTATAGAGAATAAAAACTTTGGATAAAAAATTATCACAATAATACAAATTGCATTCATGATTTATCAAAGACCATCTGAACCGAATAAGTTCAATTTTACAGATAGAAATTAGAAAGTTTCTCAGACTAAACATGTCAATTACATGTGGAAATCTAGCAATTCACCTCATCAATTGTCAAGTCCTTTAAATTTATGCAACTTTCTAATAATATCAGTTTATTATAGTGACACAAAATTAGTAAATGCTTTACACGTATCATAGAGGAAGATCGCGCAAGAATATGGCCTACACCATTCTTCTCTTGGGAATAACGCAGTGAGCACATCGAATAGCATCTTATTCCGTATCTGATGTCGATATTTGCAGTTCAAAAAAGAAAACAAAACAAGTTGGCAACATGTAACAATTGGGAGGTATTACTATATTGGAAATGACATAATAATATAATTGAATCTTCATGGCACCATTTCTAAAAATCCTCAATTGGAAAAAGGCTCTTGGGATTATATGCAACACGTATTAAGTCCCCTCTTTTAGACATTTGCCATAGAACCTCAATCGTTACCACAAACAATAAGCAAACTGTAGGATTATTGAGGAATATCTACAATTTGCTCATCTTGAATTAGCTCATGGGACAGGAAGCAGACTTTAATTCCTGTAAATTTTAATTATGATATACATGCATGGGCCGTGGGAAGCTGGGAGTTTATAACAATAAAAATGACAAACTACAAATATAAGAAGTCAAAAACAGCAAAATAAAACTAGCTCTTGAAAGGTAATTTGGTAAGAATGAGGCGCAGTCACCTTCTTGCTCCCCCAAATACCCGTCGATCTCGTCTCTGCCGCTTCTTACACTTATATTCAAAACATGTTTCAAAGATAAATATTCCTATCTTAATCCCCAGGGAAACATGTTTCTAGTTGAGATATTGTGAGTCGAAGAACAATAGCCATTGTAACCCATTTCAAAGATAGATCATGGTATATACAACTCAACAACTCCGATCTAGAAAAATAACCACCCATCACAATCTTCTTCTACCACCGTGAATTTCAACGGCCAAAGCCCTTCTCCTCCTCGAATTCCCACCCACCGGCCTTGCAAAACAAGCAAACCAATGCCTCAAGACCCGGCCCAACCCCAAACGCCCACTGACACGACTACCGCTCTCCCTACCTCTCCCGCCCCTCGACGCCCAGGAAACTCTTCCCGACAAACCGCCATTATTAAACCCACCATCCATCTCCGTATAAACCTCAGGCAACTCTCTCTCACCTATTCTCGCACCCGTGAACCGACCCACTGCATATCCACCACGGGGCAATCTCCAAATAGTCAACCCAACTGCTTCCTCATCGTTATTTTCTACCAAAACCCGCCCGGACTGACTGCTTCCCGGTTCATCATCCGCGGGCAACTCGTGCCTGCAAACAGGACACGAATTTCGCAGTGAAAGCCACGGTAGTATGCAGTCTGAGTGATATATATGCTTACAAGGCATTTCTCTTGCCTCTGTTGATAATTCGAACGCCTCTTTACACACCGCACAGTGAGACTCCGTTGACGTGTGCCACTCGTTTATTTCAATCGTCGGCATCGACTCTATTGCAGCTTTTGACGCCGGTGGCTGTTCGTAACGCCCGAAACTGTTAACTTCGATTTGCGATAATTGATCTAACAATCGCTCGAATCCAGATCCTAATAAAAACTCGGACATGCTCGGCGGCAACGGTCGCAAACCCGAGCCGGCGCCGTCGTCGTAGTACAACTCGAATCCCCGTCCGATTTCGGCGTTGTTGTTACCTCCACGAAGCACAATTACCGGGTTGATCGGGGACCGATCGCCGCCGTTTTGGCGATTTCTACGTGTCGGAGCGTTGTTTTGATCAGGACTTTGACGATTACCCGTCATGAACATGGTGGCAGGAGTGAACCTCCTACGGGCTCGAGTCTCCGTTTGTATCACCTGCGATGAGTTATCGAGCTCTTCTATGAATCCGCCGTCGCAGTCCGGACACGTGGTCGGGTCCTGACTCCATACCCTAATGAAACGGCTGCATCTGTAGCACCAATGAGAGGGAGACGGCGTGGACATCAAATCAGCGACACGGTATTCAACCTTGGAGACAGATCTACGGAGAAGTTTAAGAGAAGAGGGGAGGGGCGGTGGGGTGGGGTGGAAAATGGGGAAAGTTTTCAGAGAGAGAAAAAGAGAGAGGAGATAGGTTTTAAGGGGGGATTAACGGCGATGGTGCGTCCACGGAGCTAGCGTGGTAACTACGCTGGGATTCTTGGACACGTGGCTGTGTTTGATTCGTTGAATGACCAACGACGTTTACTGAGGGGTAAGAGAAAATTCCTCCAGCCTGTGACCTGGTCGCTTTTGTTAATTCTCTGGAGAAGTGGGGGCAAATTTTGAATAGAGACAAATGAGGGTCCGTTTGGTGGGCTTTGGGTATAACTGCAAGCAAATTTGAAGAAAGATGACATTTACAAGCACGTTAGGCTTAATCTTTTTCCGTAATTTAAGTGAAATTTTTTTTGGATTGAAAATCACGAAGGAAATGGGGATTAAATAATAGTTCAATTCATGAAGCCTTGATTCTTGGATCAACTTAAGATTTCTATGACATTCCTACTTGTTCGATAAAGAATGTCAATAAAAAGAAAGTTACTAATTTTTAGAGAATAAATGAAGCGAGTACGATTTTACAACTTTCCAAAAGTATTTGGATTTAATTTTATGTAATTATCTCTAGTTAGTATACACCACTGCTTTATAGTTTGTACATTACTGCATGCGTTTGATTTCCAAAAGTACCAAACTTAAAAGTTTAGGTGTAGGTGTAACGTTACACCTAACTTTTAAGTTCTAGCTGTATCTTGTACAATTTCACAACTAATATCTCTCAACAATTTGAATACGCTCAAATCATTGGTAGAAAAACACAGTGTCACTTAAATTTGGCGTATAGACAAGGATAAAAGGCGTGATTGATGACATATCCTAATTTTATAGTAATCGTTGATTTAATGAACCCCCCACCATGTGAAGCACTAGGCTTACTTATATGATTCAGGTCAAAGCACCCCATCCCCAATAATTCATCAAACCAGATTACCTCTCTCTCTCTCTCTCTATATATATATATATATATATCTACACATCAATAAACCAGAGAAACACATTCAATATTCTAATTAAATGGAGAGTATAAAAATCAAAAGAAACAAGTGCGTCGACAGGGCTGGCCTTCTAGATTGATCAATGGCTACAACCTAATAATAACCGGGTCATCGAGAAAGAAAGCCAAACGCAGCCTTATGACACGGGAACATGCGTTGCATGCTAATGCGATGGTTGAGTAGACGGTGACGCGTCGTGGAACAAGGGGCTCTACCTTATTTCAAATCATGACTTGGATCTTTAACGCGTGCCACGTTTCACTTTTCTCCTTCGCGTGTCCACTTAGTCCAGTTGTAAGCTATTTTGTATAGGCTGGCTCTTTGCAAGTGGGTGCTAGTCGTGTTGGTGGTCCTTCATTCGTTATCAATATCAGTCAGGATTGACCATAATGGAGTCTAGATTAGGGTTTTCGATGCATCCTATAAACAATCCTTGAAATGTTTCTTGCATTTTGCATGGTAGCATGGAACAAGAAATGTGTTGTTGAAAAATAATTATGAAATAGCCATGAATCAGGTGCCACGTGGAGACAAATCAGTGGACATGAGCAATTAATACAAGTATCAAGGAATTTCTCGATAGAGAATAGATAGCAACTATCTAATATGTGCCTAGGGAAGTTAATCATTGTGCAAATTTTATTGCGAAGTATGCTAGTGCCTAGTAGCCTTACGTCGCGTTCTCATGCTATACTCTATCTTCCGCTTGGGTTGGGAGAGCTATTAATGTTGGATAGTTGATTTCATCAGTGACGGAGTTAAAGACGAAAACATGCGGGGCTCAAATAAAATATAAATTTTACAAAAAAATTTATATCAAAACTAAATAAAAAAATAAAGTTTTATTAAGAATATAAAATAGCTAAAATTACAATGATCCTCGCCTACTT
>JANZXV010000212.1:13961758-13971876 GCA_027576455.1 Erythroxylum roigii | reverse complement strand
TCATGCTACATCCAATGACTACCGATTAAACAACCTATGATTAAATAGATCATAAGTAGTATCAAAATATAGCAATCTACATACAAGATAACTTTGATAGCCTCAAGTCAAATGATCACTTATACAATCATCTTACAAGTAATGTTTCAAATGGATTTCTCATATCGGGTCTGTTCAATAAACTTGTTTTCTAGTAAACACCCACACGTTTGTTTGAGTATCTTTATACTTTAGCCTATGAGATCAACTACTTTCTTCATAAGGAAAAACAAAACGTGTGCTAATCTTTTTATGTTCTATTAATTTCCAATCTTAATCGAACAATGACTAGGAACATTTAAGAATAATACATAAATGCAATATGAACTCATAATTATAATCTTATTATAATTTCATTTGCAATATACAATTTTCCCAGGGACTTTATCATATACATCTAAACATATATAAGATAAAGAATGCCTTTAAATAATTTATCTCTAAACTACAACCAAAGCGATTTGTTGTAGGGCATAAACCAACAATCTCCCACTTGCACTAAGCCAATCGTTTAAGTATCTCATACCATATCACCATATGATAATTATTCTACTACTAGGGTAGTGACTTAATGAAAGAATTCTACAAGATTCTCTATAGTGAGTACTTGAATAAATCTTATAATTCCCATCTTAATTATCATCATAATTAAGAAAATTTACATAAACACATTCTTAAATTTTTGATGGGACATTAGCTCCTTATGGATCCCCAATGGCTCAAATGTTCTATAGTATATTACTATCTTGAACAATGCACAGAAACTATATCAAATTCACTAAAGAAGTTTTTGATCCAATTAATCATTTCCACTAAACGAAAAATATATTATGGCTTAATTAGCAACCAATTGCTACATTGGAACCTTTCCAATCCTAAATGATATTGTTCTAAGTAAATGAACCTTAATTAGGATTTACTTCTAAAGTTATATCCTTATCATCTGGAACTCAAATATCAACTCACACATAGAGTAATGAATATCTTTAATACTTCACAAGTATTTGATATCTTAAATATTAAATATCTTTAGTACATTATCTATGCACTTGGACTTAGAATAAGTTAACAACGTCCAATCTATCTCTATAAATCTAATTCCCATAATTAAGTTGCCACATTTTCATATCCAACAAGAGTTGTTCTTGAAAAATTATGTTTTTAACAATTAAAAGTTAGAATTATTATTACCTGTGAGTAATATGTCTCCATATACTCTCATTTAAAAGAACAATTATACTCCCATTAACCTTCTTGTAAATATGATAAATTCACAATCATCTTCAAAATAAACTATTTGAATTCATTCTGAAAGTGAATCTTTTAATGTCTCTTAGCCTTTTAACTATACATCAAATGTATCATTAAAGGCATTAGTTCCAATTAGATGTAATGTTATGAGATTTGAACCTTTCAAATTCCTTCTTACTCCCACTATTTATCGTGAGAACCATTCTCCTATAAGTATTCATTGAATCAAACAATTTGTTCAATGGATCTGTAAAATTATATCCAACCTTTTGGATATCTGATAACCCTTTATTACTCAATTTAGTTCTAAATTAAATGGATAATATATGCTTCAGCTAAGCATCATTAAATCATTAGCTTTAATTATTTCAAAGACTTACCATTTCATATCTAATATGAAATCTTACTAATTGATTTAATTGGAACTATAGAAGGTAAGTCATTATACTAGGCATTGCTATAAAAGAAATATTATTGTATCATACAATATCTCATATTGTATTTTACTCCGTACATAAAACCGTACTCTTATGAATTTAGTTATGAAGGTATTTACTACATAATCTTATTCTCTATAGATAACCGAAAATTTAAAACTTGCCACAAAAATCTCATTGATGTGCTTCAACATTCTCAGTGCTTAAATTCTACTTAGATTTAAACAGTTTGAACCTTTCAAAATTTTAAATCATTATTTCATTTAATACGTGCGACTATATCACATAAAGTCATTAGTAATATAATGAAATATAAGTATTCTCCTTTTTATGAATTGTTATCCTATCCAATGCATCACATGTACAAGATTTAACAGTTCAATACCATCATCATTCTTTCACCAAAGGTTGATTTAATTATTTTTCAACTTTACAAGTTTCACAAGTTCCATACGATTCATAATCAAAAGGATATATATATCCTAGTATGTAACTTTATGATTCTTGTTATGTTGATTTAACCAATATGGCATAAAAGGATAATCTCGGTTATCTAACTTTTTATTCTTGCCATTTATGTTTAGTACAAGTCTCCTTTGATCCAATACATAAACAAACTATTTGCATAAACTTAGATCAACTACTTTTATTTAACAATTTATTTCTTATCATACTTTGAACATTACAATAATGTTGAATCGAAATTCAATATCAAATACACATAAGCATGAACTAGAAAATCATATGATCTCTATCATATCACATATAGGCAAGAAAAATTATGCAATCGTTTTCTTTTAATGACAACTATTATCATACCGTTGCTAAGCCTTTAATTATAGTCCACAATTATGCTTTTAGTACGCTAAATTAAGTGAAATAATTCCAATAAGATACTATACCTTTTAGCCCTATTTCATACAACCCTTTGCATTTTGTTATCATGGTGTTGACATACATCTTACATGCCATCGTTAAAGTTTACGAGACATTAGTCAACTCAAAATGTCAATACATTTTGTCATCTATATGATTTTGACATATCTCTACAACTTTGTCACCACATCCTCAATAGGGATTATAGCAAAATTGCATAATGAACATACAATTTTCTATCTAACTTTTGAGAACTTTTCTCAAACATATCCTATGTCCAAGAATTTGGGTTCACTAACTTAGTATCAACTATACTAAATAAGGTAAATTCCACTAAGAACAAAATATAAATGTAAGAAAAACAAGTAATCAATTATATGCCATGACTACCAAATAAGATTAGGACTTTAATCATGCATTTGGTTACTCCCACTATTTTATTCGAAATAATAGCCCTCACTACTATTCGGAAAGATTACTCTAATCTTTCTAGTGGGCTAGGATCCCATTCAAATATAGTTGACCTTGAGTTTGCTCAACAAATCAACTAGATTTAAATTAGGTAGATAACAACTTTATCAATCACATCTCATGTTACTCCTAGATCCGTTAGGTGACAACTCTTGCCAAAATATATCTTATATATTGTTCCTAACCTTGCCGCTAAATTCATGTGATCATGAGTTTGCTCATCCAAATCATACAAAATTAGTTAAGTAGAACCCACTATTATAAAATTAAACATATTCGGGTTAAAGGAGCCTTGAGTTTACTCAACAAGTCTTACAATAAACAGAACTCTGGTTTTATTCTTATAACAATGGAAGGCATCAATCACATTCTTAACGTGTACTTAATATTTTAACGAGGGATTTTAATTTCATTCGTCTCATCAACACGAATTGCATGTAAAATATCACACATATAAAACATACAATTTATCATGCATCCTATATATATATATCAATCATATAAATAAAGTATGCAACTTATGCATTCTTAATCAAATTATATGCATAAAATATCAAGCTTTGTTTGATTCTAGTTATTTATCTTCATAATCTAAAATAACATTTCCAACTCTTTGGAAAATCTTAAATTAGATTAAAACCATTGATTCCTAATAAATTAAATTCCTATTCCAAATAGAAATTTAATTTGATTTGAAAACAATTTTCAAATCCAATTGGAAACTATTTCCAATTATCTTGACTCCTTTAAAAAAATTTAATTGAAAATAATTTTCAATAAATTGTACTTCTTGCATAACATAATTTATTAAAACTCCTTTTCAAAATTATATAAATAAAACATTCTAATACAATTAGAAAAATATTTATAATCTGATTAAAAATTACTTTTCCATAATTATAAAATATTTTCTAATATTAAAGGAAACTACTTTCAAAAGTAAATAAAACTGTTTTAAATATAATTAAGAAAGTTCTTTAATTAATTAAAATATCTTTCTTTAATAAGTTACAAAGTATTTTAAAAAATACTAAAGAAAGCTCATTTTTCATAATTAATAAATGAATACAGTCTTCAAAATTTAATCAAGAAAAATATCTTTTCTAATAAATCAAGAAACTTATTATCTATAAATAAAGAAACAATTTCTAAATAACAATAATAATTCTCTAAAAAATAAATCATAAATTTATTTATTTCAATCAATTAATTAGAATATCTTTCTTTAATAAGTTAAAAATATTTTCAAAAATATTAAAGAAAATTCATTTTTCATAATTAATAAATGAAAACACTTTTCAAAATTTAATCAGGAAAATATCTTTTCTAATAAATCAAGAAACTTATTATGTATAAATAAAGAAACAATTTCTAAATAAGTTTAATAATAATTATCTAAACAAATAAATCATAAATTTAATTCATTTCAATCAAATTGAAATAAATAAATTTAATTAAGGAACATCTTTCTTAAGTAAGAACACTTTTTAATTTTGAGTCTAATTAATTAATTTCAATATAATCGAAAATAAATAGTTCTAGTTTTAAAAACTACTTTTTAAATTTAAATTAGGTATTAATCTTAATCATATACAGAAAATTAATTTTTTTAATATTTAAAAGTAAAATCTCATCTTAATTAATATAATCTCATTATATTACTTATCTAACATAATCTAATTATGAAAGAAAATTCTTTTAAATTTTTGCTTGATTCCAATTATTGATTTGATAATTAATTTAATTTCATAATTCAACTCCTTTAAAAATTAGATTAAATTCCAATCTAATAGAATAACCCTTTGAAAATAATTAGAAAAATACTTTTCCAAATTTATTAGGGATTTAAACTAATTGAATCAAAATTAAGCCTTAAAATGTATAAAAACAAATAAAAATGAGTGTAGGAACTGTCTTGCTCGTGTAGTTTTGTGAGGTCAGTGCACTGCATGCACTTCAATCAATGAGGGACATTGACTGGTGGGTGCAATGCACGTGCTAGCAACGTCTGCACAACGTTTACCAACCCATCATTTTTACATAGGTTAAAACATAGGTTAAGGTTTATGTGATTTTCTTACCAACGCCTTCCATTGCCCGCCCTTATGAAGGAGTTTTACTGTAATTTGTTTGTTATAATAATATCCTAGTCTTTAGGGTACCTATTATGTGTATTTGAATTGTTCCAAGTTTCTGTTACCACTTGGCTTTATTTTCGCAAAGTGGGTTGCTTTCTCTTTCTGTTACGATCATAAAGCCAAGTGGGTTGCTTTCTCTTTTTGTTACGATCATGTATTGAATGGCTATTTAAGCCAATATTATTATTAATAAAACTAAGTCATTCAATTTATTGTGTTGTTCTTATTTTTCATCTTAAGTTCAAATTTCCCAACAATCTGGTATTAAAGCCATCATTAAGACTGACCAATCAAAGTAGCAATCAGTTCTTATAGCAGCACTGAAAATGACTTCAGAAGGGTGTTTTATCCAAGTATCCCTTCCTCGATTTGATGGTCACTATGACCATTGGAGCATGTTGATGGAAATTTCTACGATGGCTATATTGAGCCTTCAAGTACATCGGTACAAACCGAGGCATAGCGAAAGAAGACTGAGGAGATGAAGCTAAAGGATATGAAAGTGAAGAACTATCTCTTCCAGGCAATCGACCGGACTATTCTTGACACTATTCTCAAGAAGGATACAGCTAAAGATATATGGGGATGCCATGAAGAAGAAATTCAAAGGAAATGCTAGGGTCATGCGGTCTCATCTTCAAGCTCTCCACATAGAATTTGAAAATCTTGAGATGAGATCCAGTGAAGGAGTGACGGAGTACTTCTCTAGGGTTATGACAGTGGCCAACAAGATGCGACTTTATGAAGAAGATATGCACGATGTTAAAGTGG
Source organism: Erythroxylum roigii (assembly GCA_027576455.1). Lineage (NCBI taxonomy): Eukaryota > Viridiplantae > Streptophyta > Magnoliopsida > Malpighiales > Erythroxylaceae > Erythroxylum > Erythroxylum roigii. The sequence continues at coordinate 13,965,893 of JANZXV010000212.1, read as the reverse complement.
TGGAGAAAATTCTACGCTCTTTAACTGAGAATTTCAACTATGTTGTATGTTCTATTAAGGAGTCAAAAGACATTAATGCTCTTACTGTTGATGAATTACAAAGCCCATTAATAGTGCATGAATAAAAGTTTCAACGACGTAATGGTGAGGAACAGGCTTTGAAAGTGACATTTGACGAAGGAAGAGGTCGTGGTCGTGGTCGTGGTACCTTCAGAGGTAGAGGAAGAGGAAGAGGTCGAGCAGTCTTCAACAAGGAAACTGTGGAGTGTTATCGCTGCCATCAACTCGGACATTTTCAATATGAATGTCCTTCTGGAAACAAATAGGCAAATTATGCAAAACTTGATGAGGAAGAGGAAATGTTTTTGATGTCTTATGTGGAATTGTATCAAGCTAATAGAGAAGGTGCATGGTTTCTTAATTCTAGATGTTCTAATCACATGTTTGGCAATTGAACTATATTCCATGATCTCGACGAAAGCTTTCGACACTCAGTAAAACTAGGAAACAACAGTAAGATGGATGTGATGGGAAAGGGAGCTGTGAAGCTATCAATAATTAAAATAAGTCATAAGTAATACCAAAACAAAACAATCCTTATACTAGAAAAATTTGGAGATCTCGAAGCAAAATATCACTTATACAATCATTATAATAAAAATTTCCATAGACATATAAGTAATGCTCGAAATAGATTTTTCATATCGGGTCAGTTCAGTGAACTTATTCTTTAACAAAAACCCACATGTTTGTTTAAGTATCTCTACACTTTAGCCTATGAAATCGACTACTTCCTTCATGAAGAAAAACATAACATGTGCTAGTCCTTTTATGTTCTATTAATATCTAGTCTTTAATAAAACAATGACTAGGAATAATTTAGAGATAATACATAAATGCGAATCTCATAATTATAATCTCATTATAATTTCATTTTTAATGTATAATTATCTTATAGACTTTATTTAGCGCCCTCTTATCGTAGGGTACACACCGGGACGCCCGCAGACCCTTCCCATCGGGGGTGGGATGTTACACTTTATCATATAGAAGATAAAGAATATCTTTAAACTATTTTGTTACTAAATATTTTAGAATATCCTTTTCAAAAATACATGTTTATTGGTTGGAAAAAGTATTTTTAATGATCCATTTTGAAATGAATTTATAAAATTTTTATAATAAAAATAAAATAATAATTTAAATTAAAATATTTAAATTATTTTAAAGTTAAAAGAAGATAATGATAACTTTATTTGATAATAAAATAATTTATCACTAATTATTTTGTATGTAAATAATAATAAAATTGGGAACAATAAAAAGAAAAGGTTAGTACAACTTTTCATGAATTTTTCGAAATTATGGAATCAAGAGGGAACTAAACAAAAGCAAAAAATAAAAATAAAATACATTTTTATTTACATTTAATAGCCAAAAAAATCACAATTCACTTGCTGGCTTTAAATCTTCGGACACGAAACAAACTTAACGGCTTGTGACTAGTTATGTTTGGAACAAGCTCTAATCCCACGTTCCCACTTCCTGTCAAATCGATGATGGGATCCACTGGTCTGGTCAGTTCTCAGGAAACTACGTGCCGGTTAGCCAACTTTAGCGGCTACGTCATTTGTTTACACGTCTTAGGTGACAGATGAAGGGATTGTAAAATGAAAATATTGTTGTTTGGCAAAATAAATTGCATAAGAACATGTTTCTATAACACTTGAAATGAAAGCGTTAACATATTTTATATAATAAAATTTATTAATTTATATGCACCTGAATTATTATTATAATTAAAACTAATTAATTTGATGAGCACTGTATTAATACTTTATTACTAATTAATTTGATGAGCACTGTATTAATACTTTATTAGCGCATTTCTTACAAACTCTATTGCAAAAATTTTAATAATACACTGTAAATATAGTCAAGATAGTTGTAAAATTCTTTTAATTTTTTTATGGAAATTACATATTTGTAAATAATATACTTATTTATTTTAAATATAAGGAATTGATTTTGTTGTATACTTCTATTTTAATAATTAAATAATAATAAATGAGATAATTAAGTTTGTGAATTGAAAATAATGAATTTATTCTTTTTAATTCACTAACATTCTCTCCGTAATGACATTTTAGTGGATTTAAAACTAACATGCATTTTGGTTCAGCCTGATTCTGTTGCGGCTGGACGTCGCTGTTTGGATCCATGGAGTGGGTAGCTTCCAGCTCTAACATTCCTGCAAAACAATAAGGCACACCGGAGGTTGATCGCCGGCAGGCCCCTCCAATGCTTAAGTCATTCTTTTGGTAAGGGTTTTAATACAGAGAGAAGTAGGGTTTTTGTGTCGTACCTATAACATGGCTGAATAATACCTTATATATGGAATGGCTTGCTAGGTTTAGGTCTTTACGTAGGTCTTTATGTTTGCATGAGAGACTATCACCTACAACTGGGCCGTCGATACCTGGGCCTGAGATTGGGCCTTGTATGGCCGGCCCAACCGACCCAACCATAAGCCTCCCTACTCCTCGAGTCTGATCGAAGAGAAGGGTCGAAGGAGTACATAAGGATTGTGCGGCTCGTCTGTACGACGACTCGTGATAAAGCCGGTCGGTCGGAGATCAATGCCCTATGTGCAGCAACTCCCGCTAGGACAGAAAATCGATCGGTTGACTTGTGCTAGGGCTGGGCGATCGGTTGGCTCGCGCTGTGTCAGGGCTACCGATCGGCTCACGGTACGCCAGGACGATCGATTAGCTCGCAATATGCCAGGAGGATCGATCGAGCATCAATGTCTAGTCACGACGCCAGGTCTAATTATTACTTGACGATGCGTATCTTCTGGGCGTCGTTCAAAATTTAAAGCGATGCGTCTTTCTAACTGTCGCGCAGCTGTCAAGCGTGTTAAGTCAAAATGACTTTACGATTAATAAATTTTGATGACAAACAAAAAGCAGACGAATGAAAAGCAAACAGAACAAATGAGTAGAAATACAGACACAAGGAAGTGATTGAACCAAGTTTACTTTATAAATTGGCTGCATTTTCTTAACTATTTATGCACTCGTTGACTCCTAATTGATAATTTTTGTGCTTAAATTGGTTCCTATTAACGAGCTCTCATAATTTGCAAATTGTTAGCACATTGTCATAATTTGGTATTAATTTCTCTATAATTTTCATAAGGACAATTGATGCTGCAAGTGTTTTATTTTGTAGGAACAAAGGAGTCAACTCATCAGAAGTCAACAAGTCGTAAGAATCTTTCCATTCGTCGCGACGAGCAACTCACTGCCATACGTCGCAACGAAGTCAATTTGTTAGTCGCGACGAATGAACCAGTCAACACGTCGCAACGAATATAAATTTGTTAGTCGCGACTAACGAGTCAATTAAACACGTCGCAACGAATATAAATTTGTTAGTCGCGATTAATGAGTCAATTCAACATGTCGCAACGAATATTAATTCGTTAGTTGCGACGAACGAGCAAATACCGGACTTAAAATGGAAAGTTTGTCTCACTGTGCAACCTGGCCCGAACTTATGTCTATATAAGTTACCGAATTAGGTTAAATCGAAGGTCGGCCACCACACCAGAACATCTATCTTTACGTTTCTAATAGGTTTTTCTCTTCTGTTTTTGCAGTCGGCAGCCACCGGATGACGATCGCACCATATCTTTCTTCATCTCCGTTCATCAGTCTTCTCTCATCCGCTTTCACCGATCATTGTTGGAGTCATGGATAGCTTCGGATCTCTTGAGAATGTAGCAACAGTTTGAGTTCCGAGAGCTTCAAAGGGGAGTAATCATACATGTCTGAAGTTTAGTTATGTTTCTGTATTGCTCTGAGTTAAAGACTGCATCGGTATAACTAGATTAGCATGGTTAATAGTTTTAGCCATGTGTTGAATATTGTGTTGAGATTTGGATATAGTCATTTGTAGATTTTCAGTGCTTTAATACATGAAGTCTCATATATGTCATTCGGATTTTGCATTAACCTTCTTAATTTGCGTAGTTGTGTTTGATTGAGTTGGCTGTGTTTTTATTCGGTTGACTAATTGCAATTGCTTATCCAATTTTCACATTAAGGTTTTTAACGAAGATTTAAGGAAT
>JANZXV010000212.1:13918926-13940141 GCA_027576455.1 Erythroxylum roigii | reverse complement strand
AAAAAATTATTATTTTAAGTTTTGCCCCCATAAAAAAAAAATTGCTTCCATTAAAATTTTGCCCCCACTCGAAAAAATTTCTGGATCTGCCCTTGAGTAAAAGCAACATCTTTTAATTCTGTACCAAGTAATGAAATTCATAGATGCATAAACAAAGATAAGGAAATTGATCGCTAAAATCCAGATCCTAAATTGTGGCCTGAAAGCTAAGTTTACTAACCTTTTACATAAACTGGCTTATCAACAATGATCTTATCCTTGGAAGCCATCTGCAGACGAAGAGCCTCTTTATGAAGCAAACTATTGTTGTGCTCTTCAAGTGCACTCATCTGCATGTTCCTGCTGCCTTCATTTCCATATGGATTCCTTCTATGCTTCCTACCAAACTCTCTACAAACAGAACAGAATATCCTTGCAGTTCCTTCCTTGAGATCTACATATGCCCATTTGTAAGTATCAGCCCATTCCTCCCTCCATCGTTTAACCACTTTTTTCTTTCTTTTTACGGTTTGCGTCTTTGATAAATTCTGTTCATCACTAGGAAGTTGAGAAACCATCACCATATTCTTGGCGTCATCAGGATCCTCAGCAGAAGGCTCCCGTGGTGGGCCACTGATAAGGGGAGTATTAGCAAATGAAGGGTCATCATCACCATGGCCAATTTCCAAATCAATCTCCTCTCCAAGATCCCGGACAACAATGTGATGATGCCTCTGTGTTGGCTGAATCAAGTTCATATCATCCATTGCAGGATTGATACCTGTTCCACCGACTGGTAATAACATTCAGCATGACAGTCTTCCCCCTCTGAATAATCTCTTGCTTCCTGTCATCAATCACAACAGACTTCAAAATCAAATGCTCAACATGAAAGGGCAATCAGTTTCATGACAATGAATGAGTGAAGTTAAAAATTAAAGCCTTTAATATTATATATTTTCTTAAAAGTAAGGTTGTCAATTTTTCCTACCAACATGACCGTTCTTCAACAATTTTGTCCTTGCTGACTGTTTGACAGGGAGGTTTCGCAGCAAAAGAAGCAATTTATGTCTGCTGCATACAAGCAGCTGAGATTGTAGAAGTGAAACAGGAATAGAAACGAATAAGCAACTTTAGTGGATTCATTCAGGTGATGGAACTTGTGATGCGTACAGTACACAAATCAGGTAAGAACTGAGAAGAATGCCCAAATTAGATGAGATATGACCTAGGAGCTTATTGTTCATGGCCCTCTTGTAGGAGATGGAATTCCAAAATGAGAAAAAAGCTCTCACGAATCTAAAAGGTCTGGTATAGTCAAAGTTGTCAGCTTGTGGTAATAGGTCATCAAGGGAGCCATGTATTTCTTAAGAGTGTGTAGTTTACCATTAAGTCCAGGAAGGGGAAACAGTGAGAATTCCTTTATGGATCCCGACCAAGCTCAGTAGCTCACTAAATCAAGAACATGAAATCAAAAAAATGGTTTGAAATTCTAATGTCCTGACAATACTATTACTTTTCATGGGAAATCCCTATAATTTAAACAAATTAGGCGTCTACAACTTTAACCGTATAAAGTAATAATGAACGCAAGTTTTTAGATTTGTTCCATCTTAATACAATCTTTCCATCAAATAAAAAATTAGATGGTGTACAGAGTAAACCAAATTAATAAAACAATAAACTATGTGAAACAAAATCTTCCTTCTATTGAAAACAAAACATAAAAAGCACACATTTTGGTAACAATTGGAGAACTCCTTTAACGGTAAATTGACTTTCAAGTATTAACCTTCTGTTTCCATTAGATACTTCAGCATCAAGCATTCCTTGTAATTGTTGAATGAACCACCAAACACATAAACGAACACAGAAAGACAGAATTTGACCGTAAGTTGGATAAATTTTGGCCCAAATTATACTTTTAGCCATTCTTCCAGATAAAACAACTGAAATATCCGCCAGTTTCTGCTCCTACAAACTGAAAAGAAGGTACCTGATGGCATTCTCAGAACCAAAATTTATCTACCATTTCGCAAATTACTCAACAAAACCAATGACAAAATCCCGAAACCGAGTAAAATCTTGACTTTTTACACCAAAATTGCCATACCCACTAGTGATACAACGAAAAGATTCAATTTTTACACATACCAGGTCGCGAATTTGGATTTTCAGCAATACCCAGAAGGTCAATTTCATACGAAAAGGAGAAGAAAATAAAAAAGACATACCTTTGCAACCGAATGACAATCCAAACAGCCAAAAGTTACAGTAAGCGGAAGTTGTATTCTTCTGGGTCCGTTTTCTTCTATGAAAGATTGCTTCTTTATGGGCTCAAAGTACTGATCAGTACATGTGCTTAAGCAAACTTAAGATTGTCACGGGGAGATTTTCGTACCCGTAACAGCAGACAGGGACTCGGCTTTCTCTTGATCAGTGAGTACCGCGTTATAGATAGAGAAATAGTCGTTTTTTTATTGTTGTTTTCTTTGTTTCTTTCTTTTTTTCTTCTTATTTTTGGTTTTTCTTTTTGTTTTCTTCAAGAAGGCAAACGCAATAGGAAAAGACTACTAACCGCAGAATCGAATGTTTTATAGTATATAGTTACGTACTCTGTTTTGGTCTCCCGATCCATGTCTGTTTCTCACACGTTTGGTTACATAGGTGCTATGTTGTCCGAAGATAAGATAAGGGAGAGCTGTATAAAATACTGTTATTGATGCTAAAACTTTAGGAATAGTTTGAGCTTACAAGGTATTGAAACATGACAAATTCCTCTTCTAGTTTCAGCATCTGATACGTAAGGTAATGAGTTGGCATTTCATTGATTCAATTTCTTAGATATGAATCCTTCTCGCTTGGATAATGGATTTATCACCCCTTTTACTTCTGTTTTATATACAGAATAATCTGCAAATTACCATAATTAGCACTTCAAAATCAAATAACAGATTTGATATAAACAGCTCTTGACCAACTCGCTTTTCATTAATAACCATACAGACCAACATTATGAATAGACCAACATGATTTGCAGGAAAAGAGAGTCCGTACTGTAACTGCATAACGGGAACTTAGTACTTGCACCTTGAGTAAAGAGTACAGTGTTATCACTGTTGAAGATTGAAAGACTTGGAACTTACACGTATCTTTCCTCCACGAGGGAAAAAAAAAATCTTATGGAACAATACATTGAAACAAACAGTTTAATTCACAGATGAATTGACAATTATGTACAAATTTTTATATAGCAAAAAATGGCTTCAGTTCACAAAATCTTTTCCTTCTATCATACACTGTGCATTGCTGGGGAAGATAAAGGGTTAGGTTTGGACAGGAAAGGTTGAGTCAAATGCATCAGGATCCAAAAGATCATTGCTCAATCTTTTGTATACATGTGAGCGAAATCTTTTATCCTCTGCTTAACGTTCTGCAAAAAGTAATGCATAATCAACCGTATAGAAAAGATTTCTAAAAGGGAAAGGGAAATAAAAGAAGCTAGCTGCATTATCAAGACTCACCTTTAGTTCTTCATGAAGAACAATGAATATCTTCTTCAACCGCTTGTGCCTCTGAAAGCAGTCAAATTTCGAAAAAGAAAATCAAATTAATTGAACAGATACATGGGAAACTATGTGCACCTACTGAAACAAAACTTGGCCAATCCAATTAAGTTCTCAAGTTACATAGAATAGGAACATAATCCACGCACTCTGACCATCTTTGGTACCAGCTAAAAGCAACAATACCACTCCTTTACAAAGCACAAGGTTTAAGGCTACACACCTCTGGGTTCTAAGATATTGAAATTGTCAAGTAAGAGAACTTGAGTTTCACATTATAGTAGTTATTTTTATTCACAGTCAAATCATCACTGCATTCAAACTACTTTTATTTTTATGACACAGATTTAGTAGTTAATTATCTTATCCACGAACAAGAAAAGACACACTTCACCAGTCATCTCCACCTTCTATATTTCTCAGTAATCTTCCGCTCTTCAAAACATCAGGCACTACTTTAGTACTCAGCATATTACCTAATTCATTTTAATTTGCCACAGGTATCTGGTTCATGTACAAATAATAAAATTGAAACTTAAGAACTATACAGACAAAGTGAATCTCAATTTGTGATGATTCATAAAAATGAAAGGTCCACTTGCACACTTCAAAAAGACAGAATACCAGAAATAACTTTTAAGATCCAAAAGGTTATTAAGATCCAAAAGGTTACAAAGTAATACTGGAAACATTTTAGTAGTCCATAATTATGGTATAAATTGAAGGCAACATACAGCTTTCAAGTTCAAAATTCTGAATAGTTAAAACCAAAAATTTTCTATCCAGGTCTATGCTTACGAGGTAGGAGAAATGCCAGTGTATTACATTATAAGAGACAAAAAGGACATAGCAAAGGAAAGAGTTTCCTGGAAGACTATGTTCAAGTATTATGGTAATTAAAAGCATACCGCTGAACATTGACCATAAGACTCCTTCATTTGGGCCAAGATCTTATGATATCTGTCCATATCCCTGTCTTTAGCAAAATTAAGGTCCTTTCCCAGTTTCTCAAATTCATTCCTTCACATATAAAGGAATCAGATTAGTAAAATAGACAACAGGATCAAATGCCATAAAATCAAGTAATAACCAACTTGTATTCTGGTGGTACCTGTAGGTCTCAAGGATATTGTTCAAAGAGCAATAATCATCATACTTATCACGATAGTCCTGTACGTATTCCTTGTATCTAACATGAAAGGAAAGGAATGCATGATTTCTATCGTGATTGAGAACTATATGAATCATTATTTAACAAATAGTAAATATCTGGGAAAGAATGTGTTGATGAAAATAACGATACTTACTGTGAGAAATCCTTAATAGGTCCCTTGAGATCCGGTGCATCCTTTTCATATTTTAGATAGGACAAGCTATCTTCTTCTGAAGAAGATTCCCTTCTCTTTCGAGCATTATTTTTCCCCTCTGAGATAATTTTACTCCTTTTTCCATCTAACGGCTCAGCCATTGCACTGGATGATTGTGTTTTACTCTCTTTCACTGGCTGGGAAAGTGACGCATGCTTAGAGTCATGCAGCTGTAATCCACTAATAGAGGCTTTCTTATCTACATTACGTTCCACACCATTTCCCAGTTTTACCCCAGATTCACTATTCCTAGATCTATTATTTGTGTCTGCCAGCTTGGATGATTGTAAGCCAACTTCAAGGTTTTCTACTCTTGAAAATGATTGTGGCTGAGACTGCACAACCTTATACTGAGATCTAAATGAATCTTCAAAATGATGTTCTGGAGTCCTCTTGATCCCATTATTTGTATTGGGCGAAGAAGTCTTTCCCAAGTCCAATGTTGCCTTTCCAGCCGATTTTCCCTTACTTGAGTCCAAGTTACAATGGTCTGAAGTACTTGTTCTATTCTCTGCCTGCTTAAAGGAACCCTTCTTTTCAAACTGTTTTTTAACTGGTGTTTCCTCAGGTAATAGTTCACGTAGTTCGCCTAGCTCTAAGTCTGAAAGCTCTCGTTGGAGTCCTTTTCCACTGACCATAGGGTTCTTGTCCATATCTACTCTGTTGTTATCCTTTGGTGAGGATCCTGCATGCAACTTTAAAACTTGACCAGAATCTTTGACCTTCCCAAAATTCTCACTCATTTTCCTGTAACGGGAATCTGATGGAGCTGAATGTCTGCCTCCAGCACCACCTTCCTTCGGATTCCTTTGCACCTTTTTGTCCTTGATGCTGTCCTCATTTTGAATGTCCTTAAAAGCTTTCTCTCTTTGAAAGGGAAAACTTTCATGCACATGAAAATCCTTTTCTGGTAGCTTACGCCCATGCCCTGAATTCTCAGCATGTTTGACAGGCCCTACTCTATCAAGAGCTTTAGCCCGCACGCCTTGTTCGGAAGATCTTCGTACTGAATGCCGCTGGCTATGAACCTTTTGTGAGCCAAAATCAGAAACTGTCTCTCTATCAGGTCTATTTATCCCTTGAATATTAGAGCCCTTGTGAAACTCTTCAATGTGCATACTTTGAGGGCTCCTTGAGAATTCGGTATCCCCACCCGCAGAAACAGGCTGTTGAGAAAATCTTTCAGCTTTTAATCTTTTTGCACGTTCAGATTTTTCACCTGATTTCTTCATATCTGAGCCTTTTTTGGGTGTTTTCTCAGAACTGTCTGACATCTCGGGTCTTAAGCTGTCCTTATCCAAATCTTCATTATCATCAAATAAATTTCCAATGAAATTTTGGCGCTCAAGGACCATATCATGATCAGAAGAAAGGGATTTCAAGTCCTCTAACCGCTTTTCACCTTCTTTACTAGAAACGAGACCATCCTTTGCATTCACTTTAAAATGACTTTCATCATCACCAGAGTCCTTCTCAATGTCAATAGCATCAGAGTCATGACCCTCAATATCGATTGCAATAGATCCATGGTCCTCTATATCAACTGCATCAGATAAATCATCACCTTGTTTCTCATTGATCCTATTATGTTCAGAACTCCATGGATTAGGTGAGACTGAGAGTCTTGGTTCAGAGGCCTGCAATTTATTCTGAGGTTCTTTGTCATCGTTACTTGTCATAATATCAACTTCCTCCTCATCAGAAACCTCCTTACTGTTTGAAGAAGCATCACTCTCACTATCACTACTACTCCCACTTGCGCTTTCAACTGGGCTTCTGCTCCCACTCCTGCTCCTACTGTGACTGCCACTATCACTGCTGTCACTTTCACTATCACTGTCACTCCCGCTCTCACTAGAGGTGCCAGCTTGCCCCTCACTATTGTCAGATATCTTCTTCTCACCAAACAAATCAAGTGATTGATGCTTGACATCAAGTTTTCCTGTTGTATTTGACGATTCTTCAAGTATAGAGTTCAACTGAGTAGGTTCCTCTAATCCAACAGCAGGCCCTTTTTCTGCAAGACTTGCTTCTGCAGTACCTTTTTGGCCACAATTGACTTCAGCGGCATGTTTCTGCTGACGGACGTCCTCAGGAGAACTAAAAATAAATATGAATAAACAACTTCAGAAATCTACAACAGATACATATTTAAATATCTAGAGCAAAGAAGTACTAAGGAGCTTTTTTGGGAGAATATGAAATTTCTTTTGACTAGCTTTTACAAAGGTCCATATAATTACTTTAAAGATATCATTGCATGATTGAGCTTTACGTGATAGTAATTGCTTTTGTCAAATATCACTGAAACCTATTCTCATACTTTAATGTCAAATAGCTAAGGTACAATTACTGTTGAGAAAAGGAAAATGATAGTTGCCAACTGTTAATGACTACTAATTCAAATTAGAAGTGTTGATACCTTCCACTATCCGATGAAGGCTTTTTGAAGCTGTCCAACTCCACTCCAGGCTTCAAGATATATCTTCCTGGAGCCTGGAAAGTCGCGATCTGATGGCCAAGATTACACAAAAAGATTTAAGATGGCATACTATCCTAAAATCAGAAGCACCGAAAGCCGTTCACCGACCTTTTTGATAATAGGTTCAATCTTCTTTGCAGAGTTCGGAATTGCATCCCCAACAGCCTTCTCCAAAGCCTACAATTTCCATTAGAATAGCTTTAATTAAGGTAGAATAGTATTAAAAAAAAGCTAAAGAAAGAAAAGAGCAATCATTTAAATGACTCAATAAAACATGAGAAAATTTAAACTGCAGCAAACAATGAACCCAAGACTGGACAATAGCTTTTGATGAAAGAATTCATCATACCTTCAAGCTCAAACCTTTAGGATTCTCTGTCAGTAGAGTAGTTAGCGTACTTTGCAAATCCATTGGCTTAGTTCCAAGGCTACCTTTGTGCAACAAGGTCTCCTGAATGGAATTAGTACCCTTAGTTGTGGTCTCTTTATCTGAGATCGTAGCATTCTCTTTGCTTTTCACCGTGGTTGGCGCAATCTCTTCTGTGCTCACATGAATCTTACTTGCAGCTGCAGCTACAAAAGGGGATGACGGACGACCAGATTGCTCAGGTGCAGATAGAGGTGAAGATGAGCGTCTATGCTTTGCATTAACATTTGAAATTGACCCAGGTCTAACGGCAGACTTAGGTGGACCTCCTACAGCAAGTTGTACGTGAATAAAGAAATGTCCATAAAAAATGCAACGCAGAATTAACATACATTTCAAAAAAGAGAGAAAAATGTTAATATACTCTAGTAAATACAAGATTCTCAATCATCTTCCACAAAAACTTTGAAGATCTGATAACTTTTAATTTGGTGGAATGCCAGTTACCTTGAGGTGGATCAACTTTCCGCTTTTTAAATGGCGGCTCTTTCTTGTTCTTAAACTGCCTCCATGTATTAGCTAGACACAAATATTAAACAAGTAAAATCAAAGATCTTAGTACAGTTTAGCGAAAGGAAAAACAGGTATAATTGTGGGTTGTCCATTTCCAGGACAACACAGAGTGAACAGAGAAGATACAGAATGTAGGCCAAGAACTTACTCTCAGCAGCTACCATTGCCTTTATTTGACTCTTAGATGGGTTCCCATGGTCCAAAACAATGGCCCTGTCATCATGAGAAATAAAAAGTAGAATTGCATAAGAAGAAACATGGTAAACAGATTAAATGCATTTGATGCCTATGCTTACCTGATAGGTTATCAAAACTTTACTATTCACGACACATTCCTTTTCCTCTTCTTATGTTTAGAAGTTTAGACATGTTAAGAGTTCTTAATCATGTTAATTATGTTAAGAAGAGTTCTTAATCATGTTGTTAATTATGTTAAGAGTTCAAGTCCAAGAAAAACAGGTCATAGTTACAGTTTCCATCAAATTAGAATATGGAGAAAGTAGGCTGTATTATAGGTGTGAGGCTATTAGTTTTATGTATCCTAAGAATTACGCTTCTAGAAAACAAATCCATATTCCAATTTTCAACGGCCATTAATCATGTCCTGTCCTCTACTCGTCCTATGTTATGGACACATTCTTGGGGAAAACGTATGAAAGAAAAAAACATTAATTTGGATTTTTCTCGATTTGTTAGATAACTTGTTGTTTTATGGTTATTCCCTTATTAGAATAATAATACGGTAGGAATCCTATTATTGATAGGATAATAATAAGATAGGATTATCAAAAGTAGGAAACATGCTTAGAGTAGGAATTCTATTATTGTAAGGAGACTTGCCTATTTAAAGGCAATCGGAATTAATAAAGAGCAAGTCAGAATTTATTCAAATAAGAGATCAGAGTTCTCTCTATCGAATTCTAAGGTATCAGCCTCCCTTTGAAGAGCTGAAATTCTATTCAAGATAGGTCGACAAAAGAATCGCAACAAAGGGAAGAGAGTTGAGTTTGATTTTCCGATCAATCGCCCGATAACTCGATCCTACTCTCAGAAACATAACAATTTGGTATCAGAGCCAAACACAATGGGCGATGATATACGAGCATTGCTTCAAGAAGAGAGGGCTGTTACGGAATCAATCGTGGAGGCTAAATTTTTGGATTTGAAGGACCGTTTGGAGAGTCACTTAAAACACATAACTCAACAGTTTCACGATCAGATGAGAAATCTGGTTTCTGATTTGAGCAAGACCACGATTGGGGATGGAGAGACCTGCAGCAATACAGTGAGACCAAGCCCAATACCTTCACCGACAATGGCAGGAACAAGCGCAAGACCACCAGAAAGAGTTTCCGCAACTGGAGGAGCTATTCCACGATTCACAAAGCTGGATTTCCCTACTTTTGATGGCTCAGAGGACCCATTAATTTGGCTCCATCGTTGTGAGCAATTTTTTGAAAACCAGCACACTAACGACATGGACAAGGTGAGTTTGGCAGCCTTTCACATGTTGGGAGAAGCACAATTTTTCTACTATCAATTGAAATTGGAAGGGCGCATAACAAGTTGGCATGACTTCCGTAACCAATGTTCACTTCGATTTGGCCCACCAGAAGGTAGCAACCCGTTAGGCGACTTCGTCAGTTTGCGACAAACTGGAAGCATAGAGCTATATCAACGATAGTTTCAAGAGAAATTAGCAAGGGCTAGTGAATTTGTTCGGGTAGATCAACATGTGGGCTTATTCATGTCTGGCCTAGATGTTTCCATTCGACTAGACATCCAATTACACAAGCCTACAGATTTAACCACAGCCATGAGTCTTGCTCGAGCCTTTGAACAAAAGCAACAACTATTACATGTTGGAATAACCAAAGATGGCAAGGGCAGATTACTCGAGTGGAGTTTGGATCCTCGAATTCACAACCATTAAACGTCTAGAAAAATGCCATAACCTCTGCAGCTACGGGTTCCTCAACAACCCCAAAACACACTCCTTTTATCAGACGGTTAAGCAGAGCTGAGATGGCAGAACGTCGTTCAAAGGGGTTATGTTATAATTGTGATGAACCCTATTTAACGACTCATCAATGCGCAAAACTATTCTGGTTAGAGCTGAGTGATATTGCACAGGAAGTGACTACTGAAATTGATGAAGAACCTGGAGGATAAGGAACAATTCCGACATACTTATCTAGAATTTGCGCTTGAGGACAAGCTTCTTTTGCGGGACGGGGGAATGTTGTGGATGGCTTCGTTGGGAAATCTTATACCAGAAAAGTTGATATTTTCTTTTATTTTCAGTTTATTGTTTCCTATTCCGTAGATAGTTTAGAGATATAGGACTTCTATAATTATTTTCCTATTCTTATCCCGTAGGAAGTTTAGAAGTATAGGACTTTTATTATTACAATAAGACTGATCCTTATTTAAAGGAACAACATAGTTAGGAATTTGACACATACAAGACTCCTTTGTCTGTAACATGACTGATTCTTATTTAAGAGGACAGAAGTTAAATAAAAGAGTAGTTCAGAGTTTAATCAAAAACAAGAGATTGGAGTTCTCTCTCATCGAACTCTAAGGTGTCAGTCTCCCTTGAATGAGTCTGAAATTCTATTCAAAATAGGTCGACAAAAGAATCGCAACAAAGGGAAGAGAATTGAATTTGATTTCCCGCTCAATCGCCCGATAACTCGATCCTACTCTCAGAGATATAACATGATCCCTCTGTGACATTTCTTTGAGCAAGAGAACTGGTTATGCATATAACATACTTACTGTGGTGAAGTTTTATGTACTTTTATGGTTATATTTATGGAAAAGGGTGCATGCGTACATATCACACTTGTGTCTTGACCGTATTGATACATATTTATATTATGGAGACTGATCTTTGATACTGGAAGTTGACTTGGTGAAGAATTACATATTAAACTTGACTATGAAACTTTACTTTTATTTTTACATAAATTGATCTGAATTATCAGGCTATAGAAGTTGTCAAGCTGGACCAGCAGACTAAAATGGTGAAAGAGCTTGATGGTCATATTATGCGATGTGTACGTGATCAAAATGGAAACCATGTCATCCAGAAGTGTATTGAATGTGTACCAGAAAATGCTATACAGTTTATTATTTCAACATTTTATGATCAAGTTGTCACATTATCCACCCATCCATATGGTTGTCGTGTTATACAGGTTTGTAAATGTAATCTCACCATTGCAGGATGTACATATGCTTTACCTGTTAATAAAATGATATGCAGTTCCAACAGTAACGTCTCTAACTTGGCAAATATGTTTTCTTATAGAGGGTTCTGGAGCATTGTCATGATGCAAAGACCCAGCAAGTAATGATGGATGAAATTTTGCAGTCTGTTTGCTTGTTGGCACAAGATCAATATGGGAATTATGTTGTACAGGTTTGTTTGCCATTTTGAATGTTTTTCATGATAACAAACTGGGCAATGACATAGTCTGTGAATTCAATATAAGGGTTCTTTGAATCGCTTGCCTCCTTTAGGTTAAGAGATTGTGCGCAATTGTCATAGCCTAATCATTTTCCAAGCCTCACATGTGCTCTAAACAAGCATATAGTTGCTGAATTACTAACCTCTGATGCAAAAGGGAAATTTAGTTGCTGCCACCTCAAGTGTTGGGAAAATTCAGTCTTCATTTACTGTTGGTTTTATCCATCATGAACCTAACACTTATCCACCATCTCCATACATGTCCTTGCTAGCGATTAGTGTGAATTATTTGTCTTTTTTCACATGGGTGTTTTCTACAATGTTGCAGCATGTCCTGGAGCATGGAAAACCACATGAACGTTCAGCAATAATTACTAAGCTAACTGGGCAAATAGTTCAAATGAGCCAACAAAAGTTTGCCTCCAACGTTATAGAGAAGTGTCTAACTTTTGGTTCTCCTACAGAGAGGCAGACCCTGGTTGATGAGATGCTTGGTTCTACTGATGAAAATGAGCCTCTTCAGGTATGTGATTGTACTCTGCAAACTTCCAAATCTTTAGAATTTGGTTTTGTTGTCTTCATTTTCTTGTTTCTTTTTATGTCTCTCCTTTATATTTACCTGTTTATTTATATACCACGTGTTACTATATTTCCATTCTATGTTACTGCCAGCGATGTACTTCCTTATCTCAGAAAAGTAGTTGCAACATTTTAATCGAGAATATTAATCTTCTGCCTAAGTTCTATATAATCTTCACAGGTCACCAGTTCCCTTCTTTGGTGCACCAGAGCCCTCTCCCACTACCCCATCCCCTTCCCTCAAACATCTCCTTGAAAAAGATAAAAAGTAAAGGGAATAAAGGACCCTCCAATAATTATTCTTTTATGCTGTGAGAATGAAATATCTTGTGCATTTCCTCTCAAAGTAGGTGAACTCTCTATCAATGTTTGCAATGTTTGTTATTAACTCTCTCATATGCCTCATATCATATGACAGGATTCTTTAATCGCCTAAAATTGTGCTAAATTTGAAATCTTTGAGCTCTTACTTATCTGTTTTTATGTTTCATCATATGCAGGTCATGATGAAAGACCAGTTTGCGAATTATGTTGTACAGAAAGTGCTGGAAACTTGCGATGACCAGCAACTTGAACTGATTCTTAATCGAATAAAGGTTCACTTGAATGCTCTGAAGAAGTATACTTACGGGAAGCATATAGTTGCTCGTGTAGAGAAACTAGTTGCAGCTGGAGGTAATCTACTTCTTGTTGGAGTTATCTTAATTTCTTCAATGATTATTATGGTTCCTAGATGGAAATTTGTGTCATATTAAATGGGAATAGAGGGGTGGTAAAACTAACAACAATTGGCACAATTTTATTGCAGAAAGGAGGATCAGTGTTCTTACCCTGCATCCAGCTGCATCAGTGGCATAGGAGAATGTACAGCTAACTGAGGAATAGTATGAGCCCTTCTTTCTTCCTTTCGTGTCTAGATTGACGGCCCTGTCTATTTATTTAGATGGACAGGAGCTGGATGAAAATAAATCTGTTGGTATGTACTTAAAACTGTAGATTGTTAGCTTGAGGTATGCCTAGAATCAAGGCTAGCTGAGGCTCAGATGGGAAGTTGCTGATCCTTGCAGAGAAAAAAAAGTTAAAAAGTAGTACAACTTTTAAAGATGTATAAAGAGAGAAGGTAGTATTCCCACATTTGAATGTGTCCTAAAATAGGTGAAAGACAGGGCCGAGACGGCCTGTATTTAAGAGATTCTGAAATTTTCTTATGTATGGATCCTTCTAAGAAAACAATAATTTGGAGGACCGTTTTTTGGGTTTATCATGGCTGTGATTCTTGTGATACGTCCGTTAATATATTATTGTAGAATCTCACGATTTAACTCCATAACGTCACCAATATCTACTGCTATGGCATTTGGAATTGGTTTCACTGGGACCCCTTTTTCTTTTGATCTAATCTGCGGTCCTGCGATTTCATCATCTTGTATAAGCATTGTTGTGGAGGTTGCATCGGAATGCGGGCTAACGCCCAGAACTAGATCAGGTCTTGAACAAGCCGGATAGTAATTAATTTGCATTCCCAGCGTCATCTCCTTGTGCAACAGTTTCGGACCATCCGTTTGCATTCCCATTAATAGAGATATATTGCCCGGAATCTCGTTATTCACCTGCAAATTTCTGTTTGAGTACTCCTCTATTGCCTCCCTGTCAAGAAGGAGAAAAAGGATTGGATTTCTGTTATAGTTGTTGACATAAGCAGATTACTAAGATGGTTCTGTTATAGTAGTTGTTGACATATTTGAAGCCTGGTATGGTCAACGGCCAGTACTTGATTGGTTTGTATTTGGGTGGGAATGTCAATGAGAATATAAGGTCGCACCAATCAAGCAAGCTTTTGCTGCTCCGAGACTACATAGCCTTGACCGTATCCTTTAACATTTACATTTGCTGACATTGCATACTTCTTTTTGTCTTCCAGTGGAAGTTCAAAAAATGCTGCCACAGCTGTCTTCATTTTCTTTAGCACAACCTCGGGTACTCCAGGATTTGTGGGGATCAGCTGTCTTCATTTCAGCTGGGATTTGTGACCCGAAAAAGGAAAAAAGAAAACACTCTTGGTCGTACGTTTATATGAAATAAGACACCTTCAGTTGAGGCAGGCACAATGGAGTTGGTTGCTACCTGAAAGAAACCCCATTCCTTGCAGGCAAAATAAGGCTTTCTTCTCTCATCTTCATCTCCATTCACAAGCAAGCATAAGTTTATCACTGGAATTTCAAATAAAGCTGGACACAACTCTGTATCCTGTGGTCTACGACTGAATTCTTGTACATGACATTCAGGAACACACGGGATGAGATCCTCTGTGCCCACTTCTCAGTTCTTTCCCCTTTGTTAGAGGATCTCATCCACGATCTGTTGTCTCATCCCTAAACACACAGAGCATTGTTTCCCACTATTTCCAGGATGCTTGGGACTGGTAACGAGCTTCCGTAACCCATTCCTTCTTCGGGCCTATATACTATTCAGTATCTTGGAATCGTTTCTTCTCCGTAGATGCCGTCAAGAAGGATTATGGAATTTTTCTTATCATGGTACCAAGCAAACGATATAACCGCTTTGATCTTCAGTTTTTGGTTTGCCTTGGCTTTTATTTCAGATTACAAATTCAAACGCCAACCGAAATTCCTATTCCCAGAAAAGAAGGCTGATAAAAACAGTAACTTGGTGCAATTTCCTGATGGAAGTCTGTATCATTTTGCTACAAAACAGCCGGCAATAAGATTCTTATGAAATTGAGACGGCAAAAAGACTAAGAATGGCTTTCTATGCGCCTAGTTCTTTTACACGGGTGCTACAAGTCTTAAATCTTTTTGAGTTTTGGATGTGAATGCATTGCCCTCGCGACTGCAAAATCTGGCATTCTCAACAGCCTGCTTTTGTAGATAATTCTTCCATTTTTGGGCCTTTTCATATTCATATCTCTAGATCATATTCATATTTTCTCAAATATTATGTCCAAAAACAAATAAAACATTACTACTTCGGGCCAAATACAAAACGAAGCCATTTCCACCACGGAATCACTCAATATGGCCCTGGAAAAAGAAAGACTCGAGATCCATGGTTTTACTCTGTTTCGTTCAAGTTAAGTTCAGAGGACAGAAACTGATAACATAAAGAGAAGCCCTACAACTCTTAAGCCCCGAAGCTTCGTCGTACGCAAAACTGTAGGATTCGGGGCAAACTGCCTTAAAAATTTGAGTAAAGGCAGTAGGCCTGCAACTTTCAGGACTAGAAAACTTCCCAGTACAGCAATATCTATCGGTTTTGGCGGCTAAACATGCACTCTTACAACCCACCACCTTCCCTTGTCTTTTGACAATTAATGAATAAGGGCAACAAGCGTTCAAATTGGTCTTGCATGCAGCAACTCCACACCCTGAACCACCACCAATAGGCACCATTGAAACTGGAATATTGAAACCATCAACCAAACTGACATCATAGTAATGTAAGGCAGATTTTGAAGTCCCAAATGTCATTTCTACTAATGTTGCAGGAGGCGTTCCACCAAGACCTCTGCAATGTAGAAGTCCTGCACAGCCTCCAGTTTGGCACGATCCTTTGCCAGTGTTCTTATCAAAGAAACAGGCTTGTCTTGCCCAAATTCTGCCCGACCATAGCTTGGGGACTTGAATGGTTGTTTGTTCACCACTACTGAGATGAAATCCTCCTTCGTTCGGAGTTACATGACCTGCATTGCCTAGGATTCCTGGCCATATGCTCTCATTGCAGTTGTTTACAATAATAAGTTGGGTTCCACCTGCAAGAAAAAAAGTAGAATCAGTGGCGGGATAAATTGCATATACGTGGGCTGAAGAGGAAAACAGGAACAGAACCTGTCATGAATGCAAAATTGCTGTAGAAGTAGAACAAAAACAAGAAGAGGAGATGTAAGTAAGTTGGCATTGCTTCTCAGTTTGTGACTGTTAACCTGGCAATTAAGTGCATCTTTATAGCACGGCACGTATAGAGAGAGGCTTCCTATTATTTGGCCATTAACAAAAAGCGGGAACGGTTATGTAGCTTAACAGTTGAGAAATTTGGAAACTTAAAGGTAGTATTCTGCAGTATCCATCCTTTCCTAAATCATGCTCTGCAGTCCAAAACCTCTTGTGTTTGTTCTGATAACTGTATCAGATGTTCCTTTTGCATTATCTTACTCAACATTCATCCCTCTGGTTCCATCAGTTCTGATACCAAAGAAATTTACCTATTATCACATTTACTAGCACGGCATTAAACCATCAAATGACATGTCAGTACTTTGACTACGTTATGTATGGGATCCTTCTATGATGATATAAGGACTCTTCCATAAAATGGTCAATGCTATTTAGTTGAAGGTACTGACTCAAAGCAACCAGTAACTGACCCTAACCCTAGCCCTTCTCAATCCCGGAAGACACTTCTTTCTTTGGTTGCTTCGGGTTGGAAACAAATAAAACTGAAGGAAAGTTTGTAACTTTTTATATATTTTGAAAAAGATTAAAAAAAAAACACAACAGTGATTTTATTTATTTTAAATTATTAAAAACATTAGTGATTATAGAAAGAACTGTCAAATTTTAATATAAATTATTAGATAGTTAACTGTTATTTATTTTATTAAAATTAATTACTTAATTTATGCTATTTTTAAAATATATAATACAAGATAGAAGACTTTGTAATATTGCATAGTTATTTGTAAAACATATTTTGAAATAAGAATAATTTTAAAATAAATAATTAGAATATCTAGCTAGTTTCTCATTGTTTAAAAGGATTCCACTTCTTTGTTTAATTGGAAGATTTAGTAACTAATAATGATTAAAATCAAAATGGATAAAGTTTATCTAATCGGTCTAACAGATTATTCAAACTCTTTCTTACCTTGTTGAAGTTGTTTCTTATGTTGTATACAAAGTAAAGTAATTTTTTTTTCAAGTTCTTTAGATTTTGACATAAACAAAGACATAAACAAAGACGTAGTTCATATATGATTACGAATTCTTAGATTTTGACATAAACAAAGACGTAGTTCATATATGATTACAAATGGTCTTGGACCCAAAACAGTGTTACTTCCTTGAACCTGGACAATAATAAATGAGATATCTTCTCGCTAAAATTAAAAGAGATATAAAATAAAAACTAACAAACACACAAAACTTTTATTAAACAGTTTGAGTATCTAAATTTTAAGTACAAATATTTATTTGGAACAACCGCTAAAAACACATCAAAAACATATATTTTTTTAAATAATTTCAACAAACCATAATCCCATAAAACCAGAAATTGCTAAACTATCTACTATAAACTAACATACAAAAAAATTAAGACATTTTTTGACTAAAAAAACTAAAAAAAGATTAATAAATATTTGCATTATTTATAATACTCTCCATTAATGCATATGCTTTTAATACTAATCAAATGTCTAAAATACTCAAATGTTGAAGGAACTGGTCTTGTTAATATGTCAGACCTGATGCTCATTGGTATTGTAATAAGCTATTTGCATGCTTCCTTCTATTACCAACTCTTTAATAAAGTGGTGGAGAGTCTTAATATGCTTTGTGTGGCAATGATAGATTGGAATTTTGGTTATAACTATGGTGAATTGATTATCGTAGTAAATTATTATTATTATTGTTATTGTTGCTTTATGCCATTTAGAATTCATCATAGCCGTAATGCCTGATATGTTACTAAAGTTATAGTCAATGTATTTAGTCTTTATTGATGATAAAATTGTATAAATTTGCTTCCTTCATTTCCATAATACTACACTTGATTCAATAATCAAAATATACCATAAAGTGCTTCTTTGATCATTTATGGAACTTGCCCAAGCACTACAGGAATATTAACATAGACTTAGATCATCTTTGTTGTACCAAAGACAACAAGAACTTGTTCTCTTCAAGTATCTCAACACCTTTTTAACTGTACCATAATTTATTTTGTAACAGCCCAGATCATCCGCTTATAAATATTGTCTGCTTTGGGCTGCCCTTAGGCCAAGCCCTTCACGGTTTTGCTCTTTCCATCCTTGGAAAGACGCATCTTCCCAAGTACAGGAAGAACAAAACCGTGAGGGACTTGGAGCTCAAAGCAGGCAATATCTATGGGAGGGTCGTCTAGGCTGTTACAAATGGTATCAGAGCTAGTGCCCGAATCGTTGTGTCAACTAAGCTGGACCCTAAAAAGGGCTGGGCCCTAGGGGGTGGAGAGTGTGAGATCCCACATCGGTTGGAGAGGAGAACAAAGTATGCCTTATAAGGGTATGAATACCTCTCTCCCTAAGACGCGTCTTCCTAAGGGTGGGAAGAGCAAAACCGTAAGGGGTTTGGCCCGAGGGGCAATTCAAAGTGGACAATATCTGTGGGCAGATGGTCTGGGCTGTTACAAGTGGTATCAGAGTCGGTTCTTGACCCGATGTACCAACTTAGGATGCTGGGCCTTGAAGAGGGCTTGACCTTAAAGGGGGTGAAGAGCGTGAGATCCCACATCAGTTGGAGAGGAGAACGAAGTATGCCTTATAAGGGTATGGATACCTCTCCTCCTAAGACGTGTTTTTCCAATGGTGGGAAGAGCAAAACCGTGAGGGGTTTGGCCCGAGGGGCAACCCAACGCAGAAAATATCTGTAGGCGGGTGGTCTAGGCTGTTACAAATGGTATATTAGAGCTGTTACCCGAATCGTTTTGCCAGCTAGGCGGGCCCTAAGGGAGTGGAGAGTGTGAGATCCCACATCAGTTGGAGAGGAGAACGAAGTATTCCTTATAAGGGTATGGATACCTCTCCCCCACAAGACGCGTCTTCCCTAGTGTGGGAAGGGCAAAACCGTGAGGAGCTTGGAGCTCAAAGCGGATAATATATATGAGCGGGTGGTCTGGGCTATTACATATCTTGTTTAGATTGTGCGTAAATTTGGCTAAGAGACTTATGGCTGGTAAAATGTTAGGTATGAGTGTTAGTGATTTATACCCATAAGAGTCTTTATAGCATTACATTCTTGCAATTAGATATTTTCAAGAAGACACTTCACATATTTCTATTGATAGATAAAAATTTCAACGCCACATTATTGCACTTGTAACCTTAAAAAATAACTTATTAACCCTCTATCAGTCATATGGAATTCTTTAATCATAAGCTTCTTGATTCGAAGCCTTCTAGTTCTTACCCTTGGAGGTCAAATAAAAAATATAATTCCAAGAATTGCAGTATAAAATGCAATCTTAGGTCGTCTCATTTAATCGGATCCTAATGTATGGATCTAAGCTAAACTATGTGTCATGAAATGCAAGCTAATCAGTAAGGAAAGGGTGTTTAGATTTTTGGAAACCTTGTCAAAATTTAATGAATTATAAAGAAAATGTAATGAAAAGTATTTTTGGATTTTGGGAATAGAAAAGCGATAAAATGAAAACAACGATTAAATGATGAAAAAAGAGCTTTGGCTATCATAGTTCAAAACAAATTTTTATGGGAGTGAATCACTAAGTTTCAAATGGTAAACCTTAAAGAACTCTTTAAGTCTAAGGTTTTAATCAATTAACTCCATTTCTTTAAACCTTGTTAAATGCATCTTAGTATGTGCAATGGGTAAGATCAATGCAATAAGTCATTTTGGGATCTAGCATCATCTCAATATCAAACATAATTAGGTAGATAAAATAGAATTAACCAAATCACAAATAGACATATATGAGACTTCATATATTCAAGTTCCAAGTTCTACATCAACAAATCCCATTAACACATTGAATGTTCAACACTTGATTAAACTCTAATCAAGAATATTCATCTACAAATTACAAAACCTAAACCTACGAGTTCATAACAATGTTGCTAAACATGATTAAACTACTCCCCTTTGAAGCCCATTGAAATCTAGCCATTGCTACATCTTCAAGAGGAAAGAGGTGCCTAGCCAAGCAAAACTTCAGGAGAATTTACAACCGGAAACCCCCTAGAAGCGTCTATGGTAGCAGCTGTCGGTGGAGGAGTAGATGATGAAGTGGAGGAGAGTGGATGATGAGTATCCCACGGTTTAGAGAGAGTGAGGGTGTCGTATATGTTGTGTATATTTTCTGTTGGCTCCCTCTTAACCTAAAATGGTGGGTTTTTAAAAGAAAATGGGTTTGGATCGGGTTGCACAGTGGGTGAGTTTCCTAAAAATGATTTGGGTATTCAAAGGTTTGTCGTGGCGACAGGACAAGTTCGCCGCGACGAACTTTTCCCAAAAGTTTTAGCTTCATTGTTAGTTTTTTAGGCGCGGCGACAGAATTAATTCACGTCGCAGTGAACTTTTCCCGAAAGTTTTGCTTGGAATCCTTAAATCTTCGCCGCGACGAACTTCCTGTTGCACCTATTGACTTGTTGACTTGACTTATCCTCTCCAGCCTTCCCTTGACTTTACTTCTTCTTCCAGAGTCTCCTACAATGAACAAGCAATAGTTTGCAGTATCAATTGTTCTCATAAAATTAATTTAGTGCAATTAATAATGATTTGTGACAATTTTACTCTCAAACTACATAAAATAAAAATAGGCACTCAAGAGTCAAATTAAGTATAAAATCTAAGAATGGGAGCCAAGAAGCGTAGTGAAGACCATAAAAATGTCGCCAATTTATATAATAAATGTTGGCCCCCAATTCGTAATAAGCATGATTAAATTATTTTGAGGCATGTTTAAATTACTTTGAGGTTTTAGTTTGATCATTTTTTATTTGGTTGGAATGAATTGAGGATTTTATTGTGTAGGTTATGAGTATTAAATGCTTTAGTGAAATTTGATAAATTATTATTTGTGATGCATTGTGAGT
>JANZXV010000212.1:13876968-13896125 GCA_027576455.1 Erythroxylum roigii | reverse complement strand
AGTTATTAATAATAAAATGTAAAACCCTTAATTCTTCGATCATAACATCCCAATTTTCTTCATCAGTACATTTGCATTATATTCAATCAGATATGAAGTTTCATAAGAAAATAAAATACTTCTTAACACTTAAGAATACATCAAAGTAGTTATACCCCTACGGAAAATTACATGAAATTATTATCATTATCATCATACATCTTATATATCATCATGATTATAAAGACTTCGTGCTATCATCCCCTTCAACTTAACAGAGTATTGCGACTGGGAATTAAGAAGATACTGTCACACAATGCAAACCCAAATGCATTGTGTTACAGATAATCAAAACAAATGATTAACCAATCTTAAAGCCAGATTACATCGTCGACTTCAATCTACTCAGAAACTAGCATTACCCAACATTAATTACAAGCAAAGTAGTTCAATCATGACTTACCTCAACCAAGACGGACATGCACTCCGACTGTAGATGATAGAGGGCCGTCAATCGCGACGTCTTCTTTGCAAACGACGCTAAAACTATATTTTTGTTGTAGTGTACGTGTTTGTAATGTTTGTCTATAATTTTCAACTACAGAAAATTGACGATGTTTTACGATAAAATAGAGATGTCACAAATAACTATAGGCGGCTTTTTTTTTTAATTTAGCTACATTCTTTTTGTAGCCAATACTCATCTTTGATGTCCTCGTGGCTTCCATTCTTCATAAAGAAAAATATTCCCCCGAATGACTTTGAATATTTAAACTTTAAGTTTTAAATTTATCTTTTATGAAATCTCTAATTTGTATTCTACAATACAAAATCAATTATATTTTATTAAAAAATCAATTAAAATTTAACAATTTAGTATAATTTATTATAAATTAAATAAAGATAATATACACAAATCTTATTGCCTTTAGCAATACAGCATGATTTCTTAGCTAACATATTAAAAATCTTGTATATTGGAAAAAAGTAACAATAATAATTCACAACAGATCGGCATAACAGGGGCATTATTGCATGATTCATATTCATGTGTTTCCAATTGCCTTCGTGATCAGCACACATGCAAATATATTTAAGTAAAAAGAAGAAGATACCGCATAGATCTGGACGTATTACTGTCATATTTCACAAAATCTCCTGCGATAAAAGAGTATATATCTCCCATTGTGCCCGTAAAAAGAAAGAATCACCAAAATCAGCATGAAAGCCAGTATAATTATCAAGCTAAAAATGAAACTTTGCTGCAAATAGTGAGCAGATAATGAAAAGTGATCAGAGAATAAAAGAATATCAACAAATATTGATAGGTTCAAGATCAAAATCAAACTTCAGTGCATCTGTGTATATTTTATTGTTACTAGATGTGTATTTTCCATTTGCTTCTGAATATAGGAACGTAAGCAAGTGTATTGATATCTGTTGTGACGGATTTTTCTGCGCATTAGGAGTTCCTACGTAGCACGTCATAGGTCGCGATATAATTCATGCAGTTGGAATTCTATATACTTTTGGCATTCTTTTAATGTTGACAGCTCAAGCCAGGAAGCTGCAGAAAATGTGGAAAGAACGAGTGAACTCAGTCCAGCCTGTCTTAGGTTCCCTTCAGATTTAACTGTGGCTGCTTTTCAATCAATTTAATTCGAATCTAAAATCCATTTTATCATCAATGTCCTTTTAATGTTCTCTCATTTTTGTTTACGATGAATCAAAGAATAAAACCGTTTTCAAGATCAAATCTTAATCAATTAAATCCTAGGTTCACCCAACACAAAACTCTTAGGCCATCACTTTCAGGAATCCTCTTAAAACAAATCTCAGTCTAGCTCATCAGATCATTTCTTTGTCTTTATTCATGCTGTTCTTAGCCCTGCAAATAAAATGTAAAGTCTACTTTCGGCTATCTTATTTTTGTAATTAGACTTCTGAAGTTGACTATCATTTAAAATGATTCTTGGCATATGCATGCCATGGGAATTGGGAAGTTAAGCACCAGCCACAAATCTCATGGGCGGGTCAAGCCATACTCTTCTAGTTGGCAATTCTGAGGAGTCAAAGACTCGATGTTGAAAAGAAAGAACTATGATTTATTCACTTGCAGGTTGACTATTTGACTATTTTGATTTTTTCTGTAAATATGTTGAAGCTTCCTCGAAACATAATGCCGAATGTTGAGGATCTTACGATGGGAGGGATACTGAAATCCATGTTCACATTTTAAGCACAACCCTTGACATTGTTCAGTTTATGGAGCTATGCCTGAAATGGACTTTGCATATAAATATAATCTGCAAGTTAAGGTCCTACAATGGTCAGTTCCTTGATAAAGGACAACAGTAAGAGCCGTAGGTAGGAATGTGTAAAACATGAAATTATGCGCGGGAGTGCTCCGTTCATTAGGGGAACAATGTCAAATCAAAGGGGAAAAGCAGTAAAAAAGCTGATAGAATAATTATGACAAACTTTATCCCCTAGATAGTGTATGTTTCTTGGTACATTGTCAAACAGAATATTCAGTTCCAACTTGAAAAAATGAGATCAACATTCACAGGTAAACTGTTTACAATCGGCAGAGGAAGATGTTAGAAATTCATTTACAATAAACAAATAAAAACTAAAGCGAAATCCGTTCACAAGCTGCAAAAGAATCAAGTTCTAGCTCCTGCCCATGGCTATCTACATTCATTTCTTGCGACAAGTGATAGAGGTGAAGTTGAAGCATCTTCAAGATCAACATCCACACAATCACCAAGAGGAGTCCAAGTATCTATCTTCTCAAAATAAGTTGACCGTGGGTATGAATGCACATAGCCCTCAAATCTGTGATCCCCAGTGCCACTTTGGTTGGTGCTAACCTTCTTCCCATCATCATATGCCTCTGGAGCTGCTACCAACTCTGGCAATGTCAGCTCTCCCTCCAGGTACCTCACAACCTGCCTCATTGTTGGTCTTGCCTCGGGGGCATTGTTAGAACACATTAATCCAAGTTTTATCACAACAACAGCCTCAAGCTCATCAAAGTCGCCGTTCAATCTTGGATCCAAAACGTCAAGAATTGCTCCACTTCTCCACTTCTCCCATACCCAGTCCACCAAAATGAGCTCCTCAGGCAATGCTTTAGGGTCCACTGGTCTCCTTCCGCAGACCACTTCTAGTAAAAGTGCACCAAAGGCAAACACATCTGAGCTTGTAGTTGGCTTGCCTGTTTTTGTTAGTTCAGGTGCCAAGTAACCCAATGTGCCTACCACTCTAGTGGTGCTGGGGTTTGAACCATGCTCATATAACTTGGCCAGTCCGAAGTCACCAAGTCTACCATTTAGCTCAGAATCTAGCAACACGTTACCTGCTTTTATGTCCCTATGAATCACAGTCTGTTCCCATTCCTCGTGCAGATACAGGAGCCCTGAAGCCACACCTTTGATAATGTTGAACCTTTTTTCCCATTTGAGAATGGTTTTTGGCCCATCAAATAAGCACTTGTCCAAGCTGCCATTAGGCATAAAGTCATATATAAGTAGCAAGTCACATCGCCGGCGACACCATCCTAGTAACTGAACTAAATTTCTATGTCGAAGTCGACCGATGCTAGAAATCTCTGAAACAAACTCCCTCAAACCTTGTTTAGATTGATCAGATATTCGCTTGACAGCAACTTGGGTATTAGAATTTGGCAGAGTCCCTTTATAAACTTTCCCAAATCCCCCAAAGCCGATCAATTGTTTGTCTCTAAAACCCTTAGTTGCTCTTTTTAGTTCTTGATAAGAGAATCGATGAGGACCAACATCCAGCTCCCAAGCCTCTATGATATCAGCGTTCTTTATTTTTCTAACGAGACAAATTGATACGCCAAAAATAAGGACAACAAGAAAAATAGCTGAAACTGAGACACCTACAATTATATCTGTCCGATTCTTTTTAGGCGCAGGAAGAGAAGGCAGAGAATCTAGAGATAAAGAACGAGCCTGTTGGTTCATAGCAAAACTCCATCCAAGAATATAGTGCGTGCTTGCGAGCAAACCAGTGGATGAAGAGAACCCAACATACATTTAATCTTGGAGAACATGAGAGAGATCTACATTAAAAGCCAAGATAGCAGATGTGGGTTTTGTGGATGAAAGTGAGAGCCTAACCTCTAGCATATTGTTATTGTTGGAGGAATCATAGTCAACCCAAGCTTGAATCACTTGACCACTCTTGAGAACTACAGCAAAAGCAAAGGCCGTTGAAAATGAGAAAGCTTTACCACTAGAATTCCTGAATTGAATGGGAGATGAGTAAAAGGCGTGGCCTTTAACACGAAGACTGTCGTTTGTTAGGCGAAGGAGGCCATGGCTTTCGATTTCAGAACCATCGTGTAGGCTGATACTGTTATTAACATTGCTGAAACCTTCGAAGAAGAGTTCATCAAGCCGAGAAATTACTGGGTTTGTGAGGAAGACGAGAAACAAGGAACTGGTGAGTGGCTGACACATGACTCAGAAGAAAATTTTAACCGAGGGTTTAAAACCGGACCGGCCCGGTTCGACCGAAAAAGGTTGAACCGTCCGGTTTTTATATAAAGAGGTTATTAAGTGAAACCGAACCGGACCACTAACCGGTTCAACCTTTTTCCGGTTGGACCGAAAGGTCCGGTCCGGTTTTTTAAACATTGATTTTTACCATGAATTAGGTTCTTGCTATTTTGACGATAGCTACTACTATTTTTAACAAAGAAGTTCTTGTATAGCTTGATATTATTGTTTTCATTATATCCAATTCCAGCTTTATCAAAAAACCCCTTTACCATTACCAAGCAATGAATCAAGATTGTTCTTTCTATTAACAAAATTTACTAAATTCTTTTCCAAAAATATGATCTTTTCATAAATTTTTATTTTTCAAGTTCCAATGCATCAACCTTTTCTTCTAATTGTTTTACTTTTTCATTTAAAAATCTTTTTCACACATCTTTTGTTTATAGTCATTTTCAATCTTAGCAAGAGACATGCTTTCAAACAACAAGTTCTTATTCAGTGATTCTAATGATTAATTTTATTCCTTAAAGATGCATAACTGTTTTTAGCTTTTTCAACCTCTTTGAAATACTGCACTGTTAACTTCTTATATTGAGCATATAGTTAATCATATGCATCTCTTAGATCATCAAATTCAATATTATAATCAAAATTATATACCTCATTTTCACATATGTTAGCCATAAGGCAAACATTACTTACTTCTTCAGACTTTTCTTCATCAAAGTTTTCGAAGTTTTCATCAGACTAGGCTGCAGTCATAACTTACTTTCTGGGTCTTTTATTTTCAGTTTTGTCCTTTTAAATAAGAAGGGGACATTCTAGTCTTGTATGCCCAGGCTTCTTGTAATGATATCATATAATTTGATTATTCTGTGTATTGTTACTGATGCTGCTGTCTTTTGACATTAATCTACTATTTCTAGTTTTCTTATTTCCTTCTCTTTTGTTTATCAACTTCTTTTTATAAAAACTTGCACATTTTTTGATCATAAAGTTGAATTCATCATCTCCATCTATCTGTAATTTAGTGTCGCTTTCATCACCATTTGATGGAGTTGTATCATCAGCAGCTTTCAGAGCCATTCCTCTTTTGTAGGAGGATCCTTTGTCTCGTCAGAGCTCTATCTTATGGATCATCAAATTTTCTCTTAGCCAATCAAGTGAAATAGTGTCTAGATCCTTTGTAGTTTTTAGAGCTGTCACTTTGGGTCTCTATTCTTTTGACAATGACCTTAGAATCTTTGTTAGGAGCTTATCATTGGGATATATCTTTCCTAAGTTCTTCAATGTTGTGATGATGTTGTTGAATCGTCCAAAAGAATTCGTGTCTATGGTTTCATATTGATGCACTAAAAGACTTATCCTATGCTTCTTTACCTCATTTGTTCATTCGAAAGTAACTTCAAGCTTGTCCCACATTTCCTTTGCTATAGAATAGTAGGATATCTTTCCATATTCTTCTAGGGAGAGTGCACAAATCAGATGATGTCTTGCTTTAACATTGAGCTGTGAATTTCTTTAATCAACATCAGTTCCTAATTCGATGTTGTCAATAGTAGGAACTATATCTCCCCTTTTGATAGCTTGTCAGACTTCAATGTCCACAGAGTGGAGATAAATTGTCATACTTTCCTTCCAATATGAATAATTGTTTCCATTAAAATAAGGAGACTTTGTAACAAACTGTCCTTCAAGACTTCTAAAGTTGTTTGCCATTATCTGTCACATATTGTAAAACACAATAAATGTGAAACCAAGGATATGATACCAAGTGATAAAGCAACCAACCGCAAGAGGGGCGGTAAATTATGTATGACTCAAAATTTTTTGGTAGTTACTATCAATTCATATAAACAATAAATGCTTATTAAAATTTAAAGACAAAAGGAGCTTGTCAAACTTTAAAACAAAATTAGCTTGCCAAACTTTAAAAAGAGAGGAGCCTCGTGTGTAAACTGAAAACAACAATGACTAAACTACAGAAATTTAAAAGTTACGGAAAGAGAAAGAACGATACGGTCAATTTATACTGGTTCGGCTTATAACAAAGCCTACGTCCAGTTTCCAAGTTTCCAACTTGAGTATGTCACTAATAAATCTCCAAGCAGTAATTTGACGAGCCTTTCCAAGCTCACAATTACATATTTTTAAAAGTTCTTCAACCTTCCATACTAGTAGTATTTATCAAGCCTTTACTAGCTCTCAACTAATGAAAGTAGAGTTTGTTCAAATATGAGCTCTAATAAATATCAATCTCTTTCTCGATAAAGTGTTTTCACTTTTTAAAGCTTAGAAGTAACAGGGTAAGACTGTTTGAGAACAAGTATTGATACTACTGATGTACTTCTGAAGTGTGCTGTACAATCAAATGCAATAGTTCTCCTTTAAATAGTGATTCTCTTCAACTAGCCATTGCTTCAAATTGATCATCGACTAATTAACTTAACCAACTTTGATTCTTTTACAACATCTTTCTCATTATTTTTGACAGAATTTTCAAGTATCTGGTTGTTTGAATAATCCTTTGACTATGTCTTTGAAGTCGACTATCGAATTGGTTGAATAGCAAGATCCTCTGTCCGACAAGAGCTTATTCATTCCAGGTATTGCGGAACTGTTTCTTACCGTCACAATGAACTTGTTAGACTTATTCACATATAAATAGGAAAACGTATTCCTTTTATTTGAACAAACAATTTCTTGAATATTGTTATCTTTCACAGAAAAAATAATCCAATAAATTTGAACTTCTAAATCTTAACAATTTAAAATTTTAACAAAAATACTTCGTCAAAATTATTAATTTAAAAACCTTGAGCTAACAAATTCAACCGCAGAGTCTTGTTTCGAAATTTTAAAAGAATTATAGGTTTAACTCCTTGTTTTAGAAGGCAGGTGCTTTCTCCTTCAATATCACAGCTGCCTTGCCTTCTCTGAAATGCTTGCACCTTTGTCCAGCAGGAGATCGTGGGAGATGGAGGAGATTTTAGAAAGCAACGGAGTGATGGAATTAACGAAAATGAAATTCAGATTGAAGTTACAGTTTATATTAAAACAATTTTTATAACAGGACTCTGTTTTAAAGTTAATTTAAATTTTCATGAAAAATCTTTAGATAACAAAAATTTCACTAATGAAAAGGTCAAAAGCCATGTCATGTCATGTGCCAAATCGCTTGGTTTCAACGGATAAATCCCTCCAAATTTACCAGACATGCATGCGTATACATTTGTCTGTTCTACATGTGCAAGGTATGCGTATGCGGTAATGGGTAGGTGAACAACAATTGTGTTGTGTGCAGTATATTTTCCCAAAAAAAAAAAAAAACAATTGTAGGCAGTATTGGTTCTGTAAGGCAGAATACAGTGAGTTGTCAAGAAATGGATCTAAGAGATGAAAATATTGATGGGAAATCAGAGTTAACCCAATCTACTTGCCAAATTTCTCATTTGGCCCTCGATATCGGAGGTGATTGTGACCTTTAATTTGTTCCTTTTTATCTTCTCCCCAGAATTTTTCATGGGTTTTCTTCTTTTCGTTGAAAAGATTAGTTGTTGAGCTTATTTTCATTGAATTTGCTTTTCTGAACTACTGGTTTAATCGTCTTCTTCAGTTTCTCTGTTGTTTCCTGTTTGAAGCAGCGTTGCTGACAATTATGTTTTATTCTTTTCGCAGGATCCCTGATAAAGCTGGTATATTTCTCAAGTGATGGGAAGTCTGGTCATCAAGAAGGGGAGATGTGTCCTGACAGAAATGAGAGTATTGGATTTTTGAGTGATGGAAGGAAGGACCCAATTCTTAAGGGAAAACTCCACTTTGCGAAATTTGAGACGAGCAAGTTGGATGTCTGTTTGGAGTTCATAAACTCCAGGAAACTTCACCTTGGTGGTATGTTATGCATTGTTCTCCTTGTCATGGTTCATCGCAACTATGGCTTGTATAGGAAATCTTACAAATGCCAAAAAACTTAACCCAATTTCAATGGGAATGATGGATTTCTCGTATGGTTCGTAAATAATCTCTGATGGTTGAAATGACCCGTGCAGAGCTTGAGAGTTAGGATTTTAGTTTGATTAGACATTCTGTGTGCCTTTGGGAGCTCAAGTTTTTTTTTATATTCCATCCTATCTGGTCTGTGTCATTGATTTATTGGGGTTTACTCTTGGTTAAGCTTGGCCCATAAGGTTGTTTCCCTCTTCAATGAGCTTGTAATTACCTTGTTTGATTGGTAGGTATGATTCTTAATCAAAAGGCAATCACAAATGTTAAACGAAATGACATGAGAAGTCAGTGGAAAATTTCTGTGGGATATAAACATTCACTTTTGGAACTGAAAGGAAAAGCGTTGCATATGGGAAGTATTTTATCGGATGTTGTGGAGAATTTGGCATAAGTGAGGTGACAACTTATGTCGATTCATTTCATTTTACCTGACATTTCCAAGATATAGACCAACCGCACTACCTTGAGAGATGTTTGCTTTGATTAAGGAATGATTTATTGGTAGGAAATATGGCTTGTTAATTAATTGGGTAAAGGGAGAACATTTGTGTAGGTTAAAGAGGCTATTAAATATGCATGATGTCTATTACTCTGTAGAAGTCATTTTTCCTGCATTAGCTTCTCATGCATGTTTATGCTTTGTACGATATCTTTTGACTGCTTACTGATAAACAAAGATGAACTTAGGTTTACAGCATCCCAAACTTCCTGCCCTTTCGAAGAATTTTATAAAGGTAAGAAACCTATCACTTTGTGTTACCAAACTCTGATCTTACTGGAGCTGAAATTCCTAGATTCCTGTTTCCGACTTATTGCTGTCCATGTGAAGGCTACTGGTGGTGGAGCATACAAATATGCTGATCTTTTCAAAGAAAGGCTTGGGATTTCTCTAGACAAGGAAGATGAAATGGATTGTCTTGTGGCAGGAGCAAACTTTTTGCTTAAGGTGAGTCTTTAATACCACATTCACTATATTTGACTAGGCTGTCTTTTGATGTTCAACTATTTAAGCCATCCCCTGTAAACTATATTTAGTTGTCATAGTTTTCTCGAGTCTGATGTTTATAATTTTGATTGACCACATGAACATGTAAATGTACATGAATTTGAATAACTGTATGGGGAGCATGTGTATCGTGATGAAATAACTGAACCACAGAAGAGCTAGTGGAAATGAAGATGAACTTACCTTTATCAGTTGAGAAGTTTTCCTTTATGTGTACTTCAGTCCACTTGGCTTAGGATGGGGCAAATGCATAAAATTGTCATCTATAGTAGTTTATGCTAATCCTTTTTCTGGTTCTCCCTTTCACCTTCGATGTTCTTTAAGTGTTAGTCTTTTCTTTACCTTACGTCTATCTGCTTTTTGTTATGTGCTTTTTGTAGTCAGTCCACCATGAAGCTTTTACATATACAGATGGGCGGAAGGAATTTTTGCAGATTGACCATAATGATTTATTCCCATATCTGCTTGTTAACATTGGGTCTGGAGTTAGCATGATCAAGGTGCTCTTACCTGAAATGTTTTCCATCCTCTATTTAGTTGTTTATATATATCTAGACAAGTCTTGTCATAAGCTAATTGGTCTTCAACTTTGCGCTTGTAGGTTGATAGAGATGGAAAATTTGAGAGAGTAAGTGGAACCAATGTTGGTGGTGGCACTTTTTGGGGTTTGGGAAGGTTATTAACAAAATGCAAGAGGTATTTCAATTCTTGTTCTTAGGTTGGTGTTATTTATCGTCAATCCCTTTATTGTAAATTCTCTTCTAGGGGAATAAATGTATTTTCTGTCTCAGCTTTGATGAGCTACTGGAGTTGAGTCATCAGGGAAACAACAGGGTATTAGATATGCTTGTTGGGGACATATATGGTGGAATGGACTATTCAAAGGTATAGTCAGCCCATTTGACTAGATACTTCTTGATGAGAAGTTGAGTAATCATACATAGGTATATGAAGTAGTGTAGGTTTAAATAGCTCTTTGCTTTCTGGGTGCACCTTTCCAGCTTATAATGCTCAAGTGCACCATATGTTTGATATCATGATAGATTGGTCTCTCATCAACAACCATTGCCTCCAGTTTTGGAAAGGCAATATCTGATAATAGAGAGCTTGAGGACTATAAACCTGAAGATATCTCACGATCTCTTCTCAGAATGATCTCAAACAACATTGGACAGGTAAGTTTTTTCTGGGACAGAACTGGTGATTTACTGAGTACTGTATTGTTAAGCAGCAGATTTGCAGACTCAATTTGTTGTAGTTGTTCTTAGAGTTTTTTAACACTAAATATATTTTTTACCAACCTCATCATTGAATGTTTTTCCATTTTCTAGATCACTTTAAAATTTATAGCTGATCCGTCTAGCCATGAAACTTGTTACTAAACTTTTGTCTCTTGGCATTAAAACTTTGGCTATTATTGATCTGAAAATGAAGATTTCATCACTTTAGGTGTTTTAGATAATAGTTGAGGAATAGAATTAAAATCCGGCTTCGGGCATGATTTTCATTGTGTAATATGAACTGAGAGTTCTATTTCAGTCTATTCCTTAGCAATTACAACCATTCATATCTGATTGCACGCGTAAGTTCCTGCTCAAAATGGATTAGTTGGTTATCTTTCACTTGCTTTAGCTGAAAGGAATATTTGGAGGATAACTAAGACTTGCAGCCGAAGTGGAATTTGGTTTTCAAGTTGAATTGGCTAGTTATTCAAGGTTGCATACATGCAGTTTCTTTTGCTAACTGGCACTGTTCTTGATATCTTATGTCTCAAAGAAAGAGATTGAATTAAGTGAGATACTACCGGGTTAATGTTACTCATACTGATGTTTGCTCCAGATAGCTTACCTGAATGCACTTCGATATGGACTCAAGCGTATATTTTTTGGAGGATTTTTTATTCGGGGTCATGCCTATACCATGGACACAATTTCAGTTGCAGTGAATTTCTGGTAATTATCGTGAAGTTTGTTCCTTTCTCTTAACATTGAAATAGATTGTAGTTTTATGGGCTCTCCCTCACTTCTCAAATAAAAGAATGAGTTGACTAAGAGCATTAAGAATTGGTAAAGGCCTTAGGTGGAATTTGTTGGAGTCGGTATCAGAAATTTAGAACTGGGAACTGATGATGGAAGTCTTATGTTCATGCATAATCTAAGAGAGAGAATAGACATCTCATGTCCTGCATAGATAGAAGTCAGAAATCTATTACCTATTCTGATGGATAAAAAGTTAAACAGCATCAAAACTAACCAAATATTCTGCAGATGCAACTGAATAACTCTAAAGTAGTATGTGATAGAAAAGTTGCCTGTCCTAACTACTAGTGTGTGTGTGTGTGTGTTTTCCTTTGGTTTCCATTTAATCTCTCTATTTATTTTTTGTCTACTTCCTTTCATAATGAAGAACTCCTATTTTGGATTTCCTAATTGTCAAAGGTCTAAAGGTGAGGCCAAAGCAATGTTTTTGCGCCATGAAGGATTTCTTGGAGCTTTTGGTGCATTTATGAGTTATGAAAAGTACAAAAGGGATGACATGGTGGTGAGTCGATCGATGAAGATCCCTGTCGGTGCATCCTATGCTGCAGACATGAATTTCAACCCATTGAACAGTGATTTTACCGAAAATGAGAGTATTCAATGCAATGTTTATGCTGCTTAGCATTTGCTGAGGCTTCTCTATTGGTGATCCGGTGTGAATAGGAAATTGTGACTGTGGCTCCTTTTGCAGGTCAAATATGTTTGACAGCAACTGTAAAATAGTAGAAACATGCCAGTACCAATAATTTACTTTAGGAAGTTAGAACCAATGACATAGGGTACTAGTAAAATTGCAAAAGAGAGAATGATGAATAAAACTAGGCCTAACTTGCCAAATTGCTTGCGTCTCAGCATCTCTTTTATGCCAAAAATAAAAGTGCCAAGGGATCTTCGGTTCATGTAAAGTTGCAACATACAGCAGCTGCAAGGATTAGAGATTTGAGAATATCAGTTAGAAGAAATTAATCTGTGTTTATGCTTCCTTAGAGTTCTTTTATGCAGGATCCATCCTTTAATGTCAAGTGAATTACTCCTTGGTTCTGATTTGATTCATTGCATTTTGCAGAATTCATAGCCTCTAATCCTGGCAGCGTAGAAGATAAATGCTTACAGAGTAATCTGTTCTGTTTTCACTTTTCATCAACTAAAACATGTACTGAAATGGTGGTTGACCACAAAGAAACTTCCATTTGGCTGCTTGTACTAGCTCAACCACCTGTCTACGACCGTCATTAAGCAAAACTTTTCTGGATATTATTACCTGTATCGAGAAGGAGCCCGAATCTTCAAATTCAAAACTTAGTAGTTGCAAAAGCATGTGTTGTGACAATAGAAGCAAACAACATATAAAATCAATCCTAACAAGTAAATATCAATACAGCATCTGTAGTTTACAATCCGCAAACTGCATACAATTGTTTAAAGGTTTGATATTATCAGTATAGAGGGACTAGAGGATGAATAACGTTCAATTTACCTTGATATTTTTGAAAACTCTCCTGTTATCAGGGTCAGTCTCAACGCTGTAAATTGCATCAGGACAGTAAGCTAACTGATATTACACCGATGTTGCACAGAGCCCTTTATGTACATTGACCTGTCAAGAGTAACATCAGTTTCCAGCTGTACTAAGACTTAATACCAAAAAGTAGAACGTAACATATTCAAGATCGTAGAGCTCCGTAAATACTCAAATTTCCAACCTGTATGCTCTGCTCTTGAGCTGTAATCCAGGAATTATTATGCGGGATATGACCATAACTCATCACACAAAAGAACCTCAATTTCAAAGGAAAATGAATATGAAATGGTTGTAGCAATATGAATGGATCCATCGCTTCAAAAGCAAAAAACTGTCATTTCATCTCACTCATCAGAATCTACGGAAAGGAAGCACATTTCACAAAACAGTTCTCTTAAGTTTATTTGGTTAGGTTGATCAGTACAGGAAGGATTTCCTTTCCAAACTTGTAATTGCTTCTCCAGGTTGATTCCTAAAGCAGCAGAGTGCAGACAATCAATTGTATAAGCAATGGAAGTTTAAGAAGAAACACACTAGCCATCATGTGAGCTTTTCTTCACACATGGAGAGAGAGAGAGAATAATCACTACTTGTGAAGCTTTGAGTGGAGTACCACCAAAAGTGATGCGTCTGAAGCCTGAAATCGTTTAATAATACACATTGATGATTAAAATTTACATCTACCTAAATGGTATTCCAGAATACTATTTCTAGTTAGTGACTACTATCGATCCAGGATTCCCAAATCTTTTGGTAGATTGGATTATATTAGCACCATGTCACAATAGCGGCAGATAAGAAAGGAATAGGAATGCGGTTCTCTTTTGTTTTGCTTCCTTGGCATCTTTAGGAGATACAGCAGCAATATTAAACAAAGCTACAAAAAAAAGTGTACACTTGGAACATCAGTAAGTACCAAGGAAAACAACCACTAAATTTTAGCAACAGCATGCCCCTCTTACATCTAACCCAAACCCAGAATCAATATGAAACAAATGTGAATCTAACTGCAATAGATCACCCTCCATGATGCAGATAAAATCAAAGAGTTAGTTTTCAACCCACTACTGACAATAAGTTAACAATTCAGAAAGTACAGAAGAAAAATGAAAGACTGTCACAAGTTCATCAAATTCTGACAAAACGAGAAAGACCCAGAACAGAAAAAAGAGAATCAAGTTCAATGGATCACTAACGGTGGAACTGAAAACAAGAAATTCCTTTCACATAAGCTCTCGATTCACAATGTAAGGAAGAATCACGTCTTACTTAAAGTAAAGATCGCGTTTTAAAAGAGATCTTTCATTCTTCACTCTTCACTTAACAGATTTCCATCTTTTCAGGAGACGGATCTTGGGTCTGTATTTTGTACGTATCTCATGTAGACATGAATGCTTTATGTTTATCTACGGGGAAGCTTTTCATTATAAGTCGTACTTGCTGGACATATGATTTTGTGAGTTTTTACCTTCCCAGTCGTGTCTTAGTAGTAAGTTCGTCATCTGAAATTAATACTCTGCAAGGGACATGCAGTCTAAATTTGGATCTTATCCACGGTGAAGCCTCACTTACGATCGTTTTTCGTCTTGTGGAAACAGGAGAGAATTCTTTAAAAAATGCCCACTCGATCAGAACTATGGATCTACTCCCAAAAATCGTTGCGAATAGGAGTTGATTTGGGCCGCAGATGAAAAATTTCAAGTATAGAGAACGTAGATTAAGATTAATACTCATAGGGTCTAGATCATAATTTCATTCCTTTATATTCCAATGTAGACACTGCAGCACACAGGCTGCTGCTGACATCTGACGCGAGGAGTATAGGCCCTAGATGCAAGTTTAAAGGTGTCCCTGTCGGCAACCGCCCCTCACAACGATCAAGCGCGTTGCTCGAAACACCGGCCCATCACACGTGGGATCATTGGGCTCGAGGTTCTTGGCTCTGACAGAAAAGGAGTTGTTAGAAACACGATTGTACATCTCCCCAGTACATGAGGGGTCTCCAACCCATGGCACGCCGTCTGCGTCAACTAATCCCCTAGCTTGTTCTCAATCCCTAACTCCATCGCTGCTGAAGGATAATCGCGTGAAACGACCGTCGTCTAAGGGACACAGAGGCATGGGTAAGGCTGGCGCCCAAATGCCGCCGCCTCAGCTACTCCAAACCCAAGCGTTGGGCCATCTTGGATAGACCCAGTCTATGGGCCGGCATACTCCCCCGGGCCCAATTGCGCCGAACCACCTTATGCCTTATCCTCAGCCCAACTTAAAAGCAACCCAACTTCATGCTATGGATCACGTGTCCTTATCTATTAATTCCCACGTCGACGTTATCATTCCCGACCAGTCCATTAATCTTCCATTCATTACTGATTCAGATAGCAGGGCCATGGATGAGGATATTAATAAGGACCCTACTCAAAATGTCTTGGCCACATCTGAACAAACCTCTTTGATTCCTCCTCCAAGATCGCCAGATCCAGACCCAGCTGAAACTTCAGTTATAAGATTACAATCTGACACGGAAATGGAGGAGACTTCTCCGGAACCCATAATGGATCAACCTCGGGTGCAAACAGACACCCCAGTTAGCTCGCATGCTGATTAATTCTTCTTCCCGATTTCTATGAAGATCTTCATTTGGAACTGTCAAGGGGTTGGAGGTCTAACCTTCAAGTCTATTATTCAAAACTATATCCGAATCCATAAATCGCGTCTGGTAGTTTTGGTCGAGCCCCGCATTAGTGGGGATCGTGCAACGATAGTTACCAGGAGTTTGAGTTTTAATCAGTCTTTCCGGGTTAAAGCAGTAGGGTATTCGGGCGGCATCTGGCTTCTTTGGAAAGCAGATATTGTGGTCTGAATTCTTATCACCCACCGTCAATTTGTTTATACCAGTATTGAGTGGGACCGTTTGTCTTTTGACTTCATGGCTATCTATGCTAGCCCTACGTACTCGTTATAAAGCTACTTATGGCAGTTTCTGCGAAAATTGCCCGGATCACCGTTAAACCCTGGCTGTTAGGAGGGGGGGGGGACTTTAACGCCAAGTTGGAATGCACGGACAAATGTGGCAGTTCTTGTCTTCACCAGATTGTCAATTCTCACTTTAGGGACTGTGTGGGAAGCTGTAATCTCCAGGATCTAGGATTCTCGGGACCTCGATTCACATGGCGAAGAGGTCTCACATGGTGAAGAGGTCACATCCTTGCCAGATTAGACCAAGCATTCTGTTATATTAATTGGCACTTGGCCTTCAATAACACTACAGTTACCCACCTTCCCTTTCTGAAATCTGATCACTGACCTCTTTTAGTGTCTCTTAACACTAGCACGTCTCCTCCGTCGACACCTAGGCCCTTTCAATTTCAAACTGCATGGTTGACGCATGCTGACTTTAGACAATTTGTTGAGGAGCATTGGACCTGTACCACCTCTAATATCAGCAATGATCACAGACACTTCGTGGCCGAGCTTCAACAGTGGAACTAGCACACGTTTGGCAATATTTTTTCCTGCAAAAAGCGTCTCCTGGCGCGTCTTGATGGCATTCAGAAAAGACTAGAAGATGAAGACTCTAGCTCTCTTCAGGAGCTGGAGGAATAACTTCGGTCTGATTTAGAGCAGATCCTTTATCAGGAAGAACTCTATTGGTACCAACGCTCCAAGAGTTAGTGGCTAGGCTAGGGTGACAAGAATACTAAATACTACCATATGCTCACCATGGCCAGGCATCGGCACGCGAGATTCACTTCTTTAAAGGATGAAAATGGGTATGAGTTCTCCGATTCGACAAGCATCCAGAGGTTAGCTAAGAATTTTCTAGAGCAAATCTATATGTCTTATAGCCAAACCCTTCCTATCCGACAAATCCAGAGCAAGTTTCCCCCTACCCCCCCTAAGCGATAGCTGAGTTGGCTAGCCCTCCTCTCCTCGACGAAGTTAAAACGACGTTTTTCACTATGGCTCCTAACAAAGCCCCAAAAATCGATGGCTTCCCCGCTATCTTTTATCAATCCCAATGGGATATTGTGGGACCTTCTATCACTGCGTTCATTCAGAGGATTTTCCGGCATGAAGTTTGGGAGTCTGACCTTAACCGCACCAT
Source organism: Erythroxylum roigii (assembly GCA_027576455.1). Lineage (NCBI taxonomy): Eukaryota > Viridiplantae > Streptophyta > Magnoliopsida > Malpighiales > Erythroxylaceae > Erythroxylum > Erythroxylum roigii. The sequence continues at coordinate 13,878,934 of JANZXV010000212.1, read as the reverse complement.
TATGGTTCTCATCCCAAAGATCCTGTCTGCTACTTCTATTACCCAGTTTAGGCCTATCGCCTTATGCAATGTGATTTATAAAGCCATTACCAAGGTCATTGGAAGCCTATTAGGTTAAGCACCAATGGCCCTACCATATCTCGCCTGTTTTTTGTTGATGACCTCATCCTGTTCTCCGAAGCTTTGATTGCCTGAGTGGACATTATTCGGGATACGTTATCCTCCTTCTGGGATGCTTCAGGTCAACGAGTTAGCCACGCTAAATCTAGGTGCTATTTCTTCATAAATATCCACCCTCACACTGCCCACTATCTAAGCAATGCCCTGGGTTTCCAATGGACGAAGGACCTCGGACGTTATTTGGGAGTTCCGCTGCTGCATGAACAGGTGAACAAACGAACATATCAGTACATACTGGATAAAGTTCATCAACACTTATCCGGCTGGTCAGCCAACCTTCTGTCCTTTGCGGGCCGCACCACTTTAGTGCAATTAGTCATTGCGGCCCTCCCCAGTTATACTATGCAAACGGTACGACTGCCCCGCAGCATTTGTGATGAACTGGATAAATTAATGTGATAATTCTTATGGGGCTCATATACAGGCACTAAATGGATTCATTTAGTTAATCGGGAGTCAGTCTGCAAACCTAAGGATCTGGGGGTCTTGGCATTCGGAAAATTCGTGAGACCAATGATGCCTTCTTAGCAAAACTAGGATGATCCTTGATTGACAAGCCTAGCACCTTATGGGTTCAAATTCTCTCGGCGAAATATAAATTTGATGCCACCAGACTCCCCAATTCTATTGATACCATTGGAGGATCCATGATCTGGAAGAGTATAAAAGCTACTTGGCACATAGTGCTCCAGGGCCTGAGGTGGAGAATTGGCGATGGCACTAGGATTCGATTTTGGCTGGACCCGTGGGTTGGTCCGGTGGGCCCTCTTATTACCCACGCCATAATGCCTATTCTTGCTTCTTCTCGTAACCTCAGTGTTAACCACTTTGTGGACAATGACGGTAATCAGAATTGGGACACTTTGCAATCTTGTCTCCTGATGTCGATATGCAGGTCACTTGTTGGTATTTTACCCCCGAAGACCCATCTAAGACAGGATAAGTTAATCTGGGGCATTTCCGACACGGGGCACTTCACAGTCGCGTCCACATACTCCTTGCTCATGGATCAAGAGGAAGTCTCGTATAATTGTACTTGGAAGGCTATCTGGCAGTGGAACGGTCCTCAACGCATTCGCTTCTTTCTCTAACTCCTAGCACATGATCGTCTACTCACAAATCAGCATCGCGTTCAAAGGCACCTCACTACGGATGAAGCATGTTATCACTGTCGCCTCGAGGAATCCTCATATCATATTGTGCAAGATTGTGGCAAAGCCCAACAAGTATGGAGCTTATTTCTCTCGCAAATAGTCACTACTGAGTTCTTCTGTCTGTCGGCCCGAGAATGGATCACCACAAATCTTTAATACCACTGACAAGTGTTTCGGAAAGATTGGTCCATCCTGTTTAGTGTTACCTGTTAGTTCCTATGGACATGACGTAAAAGGTCCCTCTTTGATGACCAGTTCAATTGGTCGTCCTTACCAATTTCTATTATTTTGTCTTATGCAGGTCAATTACACTAGGCATCCATGTGGCAAGGTAGAGCGGGCCCTATCCATCGGACTCGACATGTGCAACTTATTGGCTGGTATAAGCCTCCTACTGGGTGGGTAAAGCTAACCATGGATGGTGTTGGGACCCGATCTCAGGAACCGGATCCCAACCGAAAAAAGAAAACGGAAAAACGAAAACGAAATAAACAGAATCGAAAGTACGGATGTCTTATCGAATTCGAAGCGAACTATCGCAATCGAAGCGAAACGAAACGGAAGCAAATTGAATTCGGAATCCAATTGAAACAAATGTCCGACATCCGTTAACAAGAGTCTTAGAAAAGCAT
>JANZXV010000212.1:13815672-13829830 GCA_027576455.1 Erythroxylum roigii | reverse complement strand
AATTTTGTAGCAATTGGAGTTGATTTGAGGAAGTTTGTATTAGAGCAAGTAAGAGGTCGGCTAAGAGAGCATGATTAAGGTTTTGTGCATGTTGTGGTATTTTGACGATATCTTGAGTTGTAGGACTCCGATTGAGTTAATTCTTTCACAAAATTGAACAAGAGATATAAAGTTATGATTTCTATGAAAAATCCAAACAAATGCAAGATTTTAAGTTTTCTAAATTCGGTGTGCGCGTAGGAGAATTGAGTTCAGCATAGTGACTGGTTAGTTCGGGCTCGCCATGGAGCATCTTATGAGAAAATTTTTGGGGATGTTTTAAGGAACTAAATATATAGTAGTGAATATGAATTGATATTTGGCCATTAGGGGTTCATTGAACGAACCATTTGGGGTAATAGCCGCGCTAAATGTATTATGTTTTTGCATTCGGGTTGGATTCCGGGAACGGGGTCCAACAAAAATAATTTATTTGACTAACACACTAATAAAATTATTCTCATAATGAAATTAAGGTTTTTGTATTTTAATCAAAATTACAATGTCAGTTAAACTAATCATATTAAATTATAATTTTTTTTCATTTGTAATTAGAAACCCATTTCTAATTATTATGGAATCAATCGAATTAAATTATGAATTTTAATTTAATTAGAAACTACTCCTCACTAGAAATATTTCCACCCCTTAATCCTATTGAATTTGCCCTTTTCATAAGCTTGGGTTTCAAGTTAGTTCATCAATACTTTAATTATTATTTTTCTTTTTCCCATATGGTGGCATTGTCAAGCCTCGTCCCATTGCCACCACTAAATGTTCATATTTAGGGATTTTGTTTCATAATTAGGAGTTGGTTTGGATGTGTTTACTATCATATTTTTATGGTTTTCGATCTTATCTAGATGAATTTGTTGTTGCCACTAAACATAATCCAGGTTCAAAAATGGACATATCTAAATTTCGGTTTGTTCTTCATGACCAAACCAGTTCAACAGAGTTTTTAACTTTTTTTTTCTTTTTTATGCTAAAAGTTTTGTTATTTTTGGAATTAAATTGAATATCAGTTTCTACAGTGTTTATTTTTGCATGGATCTAGTTTGTTGTATAGTAATAGGCCTAATGGTATCAATACAAAATAAATAACATTCTATCTATAATGGGAACTTAACGTAGAGAATAAACAATAAATTTGGTAAAATATTTTCTATAATACTCACTTTCTGAATTCTATAGAATATAATTCTATGTTAAAAAATACAAACACATCTAGAAACATATACATGCATGTAAGAACATTCAAATTTTAAAAATTACCAAATTAATAGAATATAATTTCAAATTTTCAATTTACTAAGATAATTGTATAAAACTAGTTAAAGGATATTCTTTTCTTGCAGAAAAATCTTTAATTTGTGTTAGTTAAATGATAATCATAATTGTTAATATCTTAATTGATTATTATATATTTTATAGATAATGTAAAATTTATTAAGTGTTTTTAACAGTTGAGATGCTCCAAACTCATTATGCCCTTTTATTAAAGAAAAGAGAGGTCTTGTTCATGCTAGATTACTAATCCTCTATATAAAGTAATTCATTGTTATAATTTTTTTGATATAATATATGTTTGGCGACACAACACAGTCGAAACAGTAAAATTTGAGTAGATGAAATATATGATAAAGGGGCTACTCATTCTATTTGGATTAGTAGAAATATGAGGTAAATGAGGACGATGAACTAGTATCTTGATTCTAATGACTTGGGTAGGTAATGGAGATTAAGCTTGGTTTGTCCTGTACTTAAACATGAAGAAAATAAATTGTTAGTGTACAATTGTTGTCATTAGTTGTCACGTGTTTTAGTAATTGTCAAGATTATGATATTAGTTATCAGTTTAAGATAAAAGTTGTCAAAATTTATCAAAGTAAAAAAAACATATGTTGTATAATAGTTATCAAAGATTGTATAAACTGACTTATTGCAAGTATAAAAAAGGCTCTGCTATGCTCTAAAAATTATTATAACAGGAGGCAAAATGTGAGATGAAAAATAAAGAAATCAAACTCCAATGTGTTTGAATTAGAGTGATGAATGGTATTTTGTAAGGCTATAATTAAAGCCTATATTGTATTAAAGGAGTGTTTTCAATAGATCTTGTGAGTTCTTTATTCAATCAAAACAAATTTTATCTTAAGCTACACCACTATCTGCCATCAGAGCCAGTTCATTTGAAATGACCTCTGGTTCAATTACAACATCTTAAGAAAGTCAGGTCCTAAAAGTTGCATATCTTGCAGAAACAACAAGCTCAATAAGTTCAAATGGTAAAGTTTAATGGAAAAAGTAACTTTGCTATTTGGAAACACTTGATGGAGCTCATGTTGTGGAGTAGTCTTAGTGATATCATAACACAAGACATCAGTGAAGTAGTGGAAGAATCTTGAGAACATGATTGAGCTTTAAATGAAAAGGCTCTATTTTCGATCTATTAATCGTGGAATTTTTAGTTTTGGAGGAAATATTTCATGCTAAAACAACAAAAGAGGCTTGGAATATTCTTATTACAACTTATAAATGTGTAGATCCTGTTAAACAAACAATACTACAAGGATTAAAAAGACAATTCTAGCTTATAGAGCAAGGAAAAGATGAGAGAATCTGTGATTATTTCTCATAGATAGAAAAGATCGTGAACAAGATGAAAAGAAATAGAGATAAGATTATGGAAAGGGAGGCTATTAAGAAAAATTTTCAAATTTAGACAACAAAATTTGATTATATGGTAACTTCTATTAAAAAACGCAGAGATCTTAATAGGATGACATTGAATGATCTTCAGGCCTCTTTAGAATCACGTGAGATTTGGATGAGTGAAAGATTTTGTGACTTGACTAAACTAGTTAATTGGGCATTAAAAGTTCGATCAAAGTTGGAAGCTCGCAGGCATAAAAACAATAAAAAGACGAGTCAAAATTTTAAATATGAAGGATAAAAGAATTTTAAAACAAGCCAAGGAGCTAAAAAAGGGGACTTGAGAAAAGGAAAATCTAGTATTCAATATTTCAAGTATAAAAATTTTAGTCATTATCACCATGAATGCAAGTCGTATATCTTGTGATATAACTATAAAAAAGTATGGCCATTATAGCAAAGGCAGATGTTCTAAAGCTTCAATTGAAAGAGTGAATCATGTTAAGGTAACAAAGGAAGAAAATGATGCAAAGACTTTGTTGATAACCAATCACGTTGCTGTAAGTGACAAAGCTAGCAAGTGGTTATTGGATATAGGTTGTAGTAATCATCTAAGGGGAAACAAATGAACTATTTTTCAACATAGATGAGAAGTTTTTAACGACAATAAAGCTCATAAATAATTCCTCAATTGTAATATTAGGAAAAGGAAAGATTGGTATTTATTTAAAAGATGGATCGTTGAATTATATTTCTAACATGTCCTATGCTTTGAACAATAGTAAAGCTCATAGATAATTTCTCAATTGTGGTATTAGGAAAAGGAAAGATTGGTATTCATTTAAAGGATTGATTGTTGAATTATATTTCTAATATGTTTTGTGCTCCAAACATTTACCAGAATCTTCTAAGTTTGGAATAACTAGTAGAGAAAGGTGATAACTTGTAGTTTAACAAGTAAGAGTGCATTATCATTGATAAAAAGAAGGGTTTGATAGCAAAAATGAATATGTCAAGAAATCATCCTTTTTCATTTATTAATTATGATGTTGGGTTATGCTATAATACAATGATTACGGATGATAATTGGCTTTGGCATATGTATCTTTGACATTTCAATTTTAAAAGTAACAAGTTTGTAGTAGATAAAAAGTAGGTGTCAAGTTTTCCAAAAAGGTGTTCAAAATGATACAAAACCACTTAATATTGCACACTCAAATTTATGTTATATGGAAGCTCCTTCTTTGGGAGGTAATAAATACTTTATCACTTTCATTGATGATTTCAGTAGGAAGATGTAGGTTTATTTCGTAAAGTAGAAATATGAAGTAGTGATATAATGAAGAATTTTATAGTGTATGGTCAAAAACAAAGTGAGTATATTGGTGAAAATTTTGAGCAAAGATCATGGGATTAAACATATTATGTACAATGATTTTATAAGAAAGAATGGATCAAGCATTAGCTAACTTCATGATATACAACTTAACATAACAAAATCACAGAGAGAAAGAACAAAACTATTATAGATATCGTTAAGAGCAAGTTGTTTTGCAAAAACTTACTAAAGACTTTGTGGATAGAGGTAGCAGCTTGTGATGTTCTTATTTTGAATAGGAGTCTAATTAAAAGTATTTTTCATAAAACTCTTAAAGATGCTTGGAGTGGACAAAAGCTAGATATAAGCCACTTGAAAGTATTTAGGTGTGTTGCTTATGCTCATGTATCTGATGAGCTAAGAAAGAAATTAGATGGAAAAGCAAAAAAGGAAAGCATCTTTATAGGATATAGTCAAGTAATAAAGGCTAAAATTTATATAATACAATTACCAAAAAATTAATTATCACTAAAAAAATAATTATTAGTAGAGATGTTACATTTCAAAAAGATGGAATTTGAGATTGGTTAAAGAAACAGTAAACTTTATCATCAATGCCTATGTCTAGTAATCAAATTCCTCCCCCAATAGATTATACTAAAGTACAAAGATATCCCTAGTGAGAATGCTAAATACTAGATCCAATTGATATTGATGAAGAAGAAGCTATTTATTATGCTTTCTTTGCAGATTGAGATCTAGTAACATTTGAAGAAGCAATAGATCAAGACAACAAATAGATTTTAGCTATAGAGGAAAAAATTCATGCCATTGAGAAGAACAAAACCTTAGACCAAACGAATCTTACGGTAGGAAAGAAGTCAACTGGAGTCAAATGGATATACAAAACAAAGTACAAACCTAATGGGGGTGTTGAAAGGTATAAAGAAAGGTTGTTTGCAAAAGGATATAAACAGAAACATATGATTGATTACTTTGAAGTATTTGCTCTAGTTACCAGGTTAGATATTATACAAAAGATTATTTATATAGCCTCTTAAAGAGATTTGAAAATTTTCAAACGGATGTCAAGTCAAGTTTCTTAAATAAAGTTCTTAAAGAGGAAGTTTACATCGATTAACCATTGGGTTATGTAAAATGAGGGAATGAAGATAAAGTTTACAAATTAAAGAAGGTACTATACGGATTGATGCTATCGTCAAGAGCATGGTATACTTGTATGAATCATATTTTTTAGCTAAAATATTCCAGAGATATTCTTACGGGTATGCCTTATGGTAATATCATGATTGTTAGCTTATATGTAGATAAACTTATCTTCAATGGAAATAATCTTTAAGTTACTAGCGGAGTTCAAGGAGGCTATAATATCTCAATTCGAGATGATAGATTTAGGGTTGATATCTTACTTCTTTGGAATTGAAGTAAAAACAAAAAAATTAAGGGATATTTATTTCTTAAAAGAAATATTCTTAAGATATTTTAAAGAAGTTTAAGATCAAAGCCTACAAACTAATATTGGCTTCAGTTAAATAAAGATTGAAGCTTTACAAATATAGAACCGGAGAGTTGGTAGATGCAATGTTAGAAGACTTATTGGAAGTTTAAGGTATTTAACATTAAGAAGATTGAATATTGTTTATGGAGTTTGACTTGTGAGTAGATTTATGGAAGTACCAAGACAAGCTCATTGGCAAGTTGTAAAAATAATTCTTAGATATGTCAAAGGTAAATTAGATAATGGAATCTTCTACTTAAACGGTAATAAGATGGAGCTAGTTGGATATACTAATAATGATTGGGCTAGTGACATAGAAAATTGGAAGAGTACCACTAGTTATGTTTTTAATCGTGGTTCAAGAGCATTTTCTTAGTCATCCAAGAAACATGATGTGGCCCTTTCAATGACATAACTATATTATATTGTAGTAATAGGTTGTGCAACTCAAACAGTTTGGTTACAAAAAATGCTTGGTAAATTATAATATTAGTAAGATGGTCCAATGAATTTTTTTATGAAAATATGTCAACAATTGCCTTAACTAAGAGTCCAGTTTTTCAAGGTATAACAAGCATACCAATATTAAGTACCATTATGTTTTTGATTTAGTAAAGGAAATGAGATTATAGTTGAGTTTTGTACCTCGTAAGATCAAATTGTAGATATGTTCACAAAGCCACTAAAAATAGAATTGTTCAGAAACACAAATGGAAGCTTGGAATGATCAAACCAAGAATAAGGGTGGTTGATGGAGATTAAGTTTGGTTTGTCCAATACTTAATCATGAAGAAAATAACTAGATAATGTACAACTGTTGTTATTAGCTATCATGCTTTTTGTTAGTTGTCAAGATTATGATAATAGTTGTCAAATTAAGATAAAAGTTGTCAAAGTCTATAAAAATAAAAACATGTGTGGTAAAATAGTTGTCAAAGTCAATATAAATCGACTTAGTGCAAGTATAACAAGAGTTATTGTGCTAAAACAATTATTGTAATTCAAAAACAAAAAAAGATGGTGTAAAATAGAGTTAACAAACTCCAATAGTTTGAATTAGAGTGATGAAAGTTATTTTGTAAGACTATAACAAAAGCCTATATAATATTAAAAGAGTATTTCCAATAAATTTTTTAAATTATATATTCAATCAAAACAATTTTTATCTTGATGCACACCAAAAACTGGTGAGTAAAGTACTAGTGGCTACAAGTTTTTGAATAATTTGGATGTCTACAGTAAGTATAGAGAACTATTCCTTACAGAGATTGATTGACAACTGGGGCAACTTGTGAGCAATTATTCATGGTCTTGGACAGCTCTAACAAAGCCTAGAAAATCGAACCTTCCTGGAAAGCGGTTGCAAGTTTGCGTATGACCTATGAGAACTTGATAGACAAGCATGTACAGTGTACAGAGAGAAATCCTCAGGTGGATAAAATGATCATTGTTCCATGATAGAGAAAGACACTTTCATCGTTAAACACGAAAGCCCAAAAGACAGAAAGTGGGAATTCATGTGATTGAAATTGCCATTTGTCTCTTTGCTTTTCTTCTAGAGCCTTGAAGCATATATTGCAACTGTTGCTGATAGGCATGTGACTAGTTAGCTCCTTTCTTGCCATTGATTTAATCACCGACTCATTATCAAGTGGCTAGCACCCGAAAACAACACTAATAATATGCTTAACGATACAGGATAGAAGCATAGTTTAGCAAACTGCATAATTACTGGAATCAGACAAAAAGAGGCCTTGAGTCATTAACTCTATGTCTAATTGTCCGAGCTATGAATTTTGTTTCTTTTCAGCTAAAAGTTCACGCGTCAAAGTACATAAACTACTTTCCATTAATACATCATGTTCTCTTCCTGCATTTCCCATTTTGTTAAACCAATACAAGTGTCTTGAAGTTTACGTCTCAATAATAGCATATAAAGCTGATGGAGACTCTATTCAAAATCAGATCATTCCCAGCTTCCAAATTTGTATCATTGTCCAAATGATGAAAAGAAGGCAAGTTATACAGATATATAACCTAATGCACCAACCCCTTTGAACAGTTAGCTTGTAATTGACATACACTTTTCCCATGTTTTCTTTATCATAGTCCAGTTCTTATCATTAACAAATAGGATAATACATATATCACTCAATTATTTGACGTCAGTGCTAAACTCTTAAATGATATTAAAGTCAATTATGTCCATTTTTAGAGCCCAACTAATGTGACTGATGATTAGGTCTTCCATCAGTCTTTACTACTAAAGAATATTAATCATTTTCAAGGCATAAATTAGGAAAGCTCACCCAATTTTTGAGAATGACCAATGTAGCCCATAAAGGAGACCTAAAAGAGAGTGACTTTCACAAAAAAAAGTGAGAATGTCTCTTGAGCACAGCGAAAAGGGTTTGGCTCCTATTTGATAATTATAAAGAGCGAATCAATGCTCACGTCTTAAAATATAGCACGTTTAGTGCAATTTATATCCTCCTAACGGAGATAGTACACAATAAAAGGACAATGACAGGGCTCGGCTCTTCCTGCGGAGCATGCAAATTCCTGAGAAGAAAGTGCACGAGTGAATGCGTATTTGCTCCTTACTTCTGCTACGATCAGGGTGCTGCCCACTTCGCAGCAGTGCACAAGGTGTTTGGTGCGAGCAACGTTTCAAAGCTACTCTCTCACTTACCACAGAATAACCGCAATCACGCTGCTAGTACCATTTCTTACGAAGCGTTGGCTCGGATGCGTGATCCTATATATGGTTGCGTTGCTCATATATTTGCACTCCAACAACAGGTCAGTTATTAACTGAAACCTTGAAACCTTTTCAATCAAGGCATACCGTGACAACAAGTCCATCACATGATTTTGCCTTTCATTTCTCAGGTTGTCTGTTTGCAAGAAGAGATACAGTTTCTAGGAAGCCAAATGGCTAATGTAACTGTTAGCATTGCTGCCTGTGCATCTTCAGGAAGAAACTCAAACCCAAATTCTGACATGCAGTTCTCTTTGCATGAAGATGATACAATTGCACAATACAATCAGAATCGACCAACTGGATTCCTAAATCAGTCAGGACCCACAAATGGTAATTTCCAAACTATTGACAATCAAATGAACATTGATTTTCCTCCTCCATGTGGATGGGAAGACTTTGATCTGGTTTATGACTCTTATCCAACCCCTTTGGAGAGACTTCTTGAAGGAGTTGACAGAGACATCATCGCATGTTCTTCGATGTTGCCCACTGGATCCGAAACTTAAGATTGTCAAGACCAGTGACCTATGTGTCTAACAGGACACCGTTTTTGCTACAGGAGATATCTTCTAGCTCTACATGGGACACCTTCCGTGTTACTCATCTTAATAATGATAATTTTCTGCTGGAATGTGTAGGCTAGGCTTTTGTAATTTAATTTCCATATATATGCGTGTGTGCTTGTGTGTGTTTTTGTGTTGTCTGCTTTGGCAGTCGTACTGTCTTAGACTTGTAACCGATCTTCAAAATGCCCTATACATAGGTATACAATTTGAAACTAGATCTCATCATGAATTCCATTCAAGGCTACCTCCTAATCCCGGAAGGCTCAGCACATTTGGAAAGTTAAGTCAATTAGGCATAGAAAGAAGTTAACAATCAGAAATCACGTACACAAAATTTACATATCTGGGAAATCGAAAGAAGAATCTTTACTGGATTCCGGAAATTTGCGAGTGTAGAGTGTAGATAATAAAGTTTAGCCTTGGTGGTCAATCCAAATTTTTATAACATTGCAGACAACACAAGCTAGTTATATCCTTTAATGCAAAGCAGAGCAACTTGAAAGTTCAGATAAACGGGTGATGGTATCCTTGCTTACACGCAATTCCAATTTCCAACCCTACAAATAGAACTAAGATGATACGAAATTATGTTTAATGAAATGAAATAGACTAAAAATATGCAGTCTGCAAGATGAAGTCCAAACGGGATAAGTTCGGCAGTTCCTTTTTAAGAAGCCTAATAATACTCGAATATTGGGATCACTTCGTATAGGGTATCTTCCACGTCCACACTTACATTCGACTGTCAGGCCTAAATATGCACGATTGTTCTATTCGCAAAAACATTATGAGTACAGTTAGATACTCAAAATGTTAGTACAGTATCGTCGTTAGGAAAATATAAAAAAATTTAGAGACTAAATTATAATTTTTAAAAATTAGGGACTAAATTAAAAAAATTAAACTCTAAACTAAAGCCAAACAATCTATTCTCTGAATCTCTCCTTTCACTCTTCATTATCTTCAATAACCCACTAAGCACTAACCATCTTCATGCCTGCCTACACTTGCTCTCCTAGTGTTAGACTCTTAAATTTTAGAGCACTTCTTAGCGACCTTTATGACACGCCTTAGGTGGAAGGTTAGCTGGATTACACACATGAGGGAGATATGCAAAAATAATCAGGCGAAGATGGACAAGTGGAATCGGAATTGGTGTGAATTTTGGTAGAGTCTCGGACCTTGTGGAGATTGACTCGACCCAGGCTAAGGACTTAATAAACTAAGGACTTGACCCATGCTCAGATGAATGGACCATGACTAGTAGACTTGTGATGGAAAGCATTGGATCAGACTAGTGTACTATGTGGGCTTCGGCAAGATCACACTGCATCATTAACAGAAAGAGATCGTGGAGAGATCTTGGATGATGTGGCAACAACTAGGAGTTAGAGTTGCAGTGGAACTCAATATCTGAAGATAACGAAGATCTTCGAGGATAAAGATGTTAGTTTCTTATTTGAATGTAAAATCTATCTTTTTGTTATCTTGTAGATTCTATCTTATCAGTTAGAGTCCTACTTGGATGGGGGTGTCGTTCAATTGATCCATGTGATATAATCAAATAGAGATAGACGTGATCTTAGCAAGATCTTAGGCATTTCAGTTTAAGTTAGATTCTGAATGTAACTTGGCTTCTAAGCCAGAGTGCCTATACAGAGTTCATTCAAGTTTTGCTCTCCTCATTTAGTCAGAGAGAGCATTCCTTGTATTCTTTTGAGGGAAAGTAATATAAAGGTTGGTTTTACCGTATCTCTCTTGTTTTCTGGTTGCCTTTATTTTCTTATTTCCTTTGTCGCATTGTTTCTTTGAGGGTGCGAGGTAAAAACTTTGAGAATTGTTGAAGGATGAAGTCTTACTTAAGCAGACCTAAGTGAGACTGATATGCAAAGGTTGTTGACGATCAACTTCGGTGAAATTTTGAGTCCCAAGGTGACCTTTTTATTAATTGGTATCAAAGCCTAATTTTTGTATGGCAGTAGGCAGCTTAACAGAACGAGTGACTAGGATGGAGGCATTTATTAGATCGATTCCTACAAAAGAGGGGGAGGTCTCATCCTATCAATTGTGATTTGAGGCGATGGAGGATTAGATTTGGTTGTTGCAACAACAAATGGTGGATTTGTTGAAGGCACACGAGGAGGCTCATTCGAGCTCATTGTGTTGAGGAAGTCGATCGCGTGGAAAACTCCACACCACAACTTCCATTTGTGAAGGTATATGAACCCAAGGTATTCAAAGGTGTGCGGGACGCCAAGGTGCTTGAGAATTTCCTGTGGGACATGGAGCAGTACTTTGCAACTGCTAGGGTGCCCGATACTGAGAAGGTCAATGTGACGACCATGTACTTAGATAGGGATGCCAAGCTCTGGTGGAAAATGAGGACCTTTACGGAGATCAGTGCGAGTAGAACTCCCGTGGATACATGGGAGCTCATAAACAAGGAGTTAAAGGATCAATTTCTTCCGTTGAATACTTCATAGCTTACTAGGCATCCCTTGAAGAAACTAAAACAAGAAGGGTTGGTAAGAGACTATGTTAAGTCTTTTAGTTCTCTATTACTTGATATTGAAAACATGTCAGACGAGGATAAGCTCTTCAACTTTTTGTCTGGGCTACTGGTGTAAATGGAGTTGTGAAGGTAAAATGTGAAGGACGTGGTTGGTGTAATCGCAACTGCTGATTCCTTGGTGGACTTTCGAGAAATGACGGAAACTAAGGCAAGCTCCTCTAATTTTGCGAAGGGAAAAAGCCATGCTCAACAGGAGAATACCGAGGGGAAGAAGAAGAAGGATTCCAATAAGGGAGACTTCAAGGGAAAAAGCAAGCAAAATAGTGACTCTGAGAGTGGGGAGATGTCCTCCAAAAAGGTAATATTGTTTATTATCTGTGCAATGGATCACATTATGCAAGAGAATATTTGTTGGATCCCAAACCTGATTTGTTGATTTTGATGCATAATTTAATTTTGTGATCTTGTTAGAATAATAAATTGGAGTTAAATTATGCTAAGGTTAGTATTAATTCAAGTTTGATTAAGGGATTAAATCATGGCCAAAAGTAGGATTAATTTGGATTAAGTAGTATTGGATTAGTTGGGTTAAAAGGGTTAGGACGAAAGTAGTGGAGCCACAGAAGGTGAGGACGAAAGTAGTGGAGCCACAGAAGGTGTTAATACTAAAGGTGTTAGCTTAAGAGTTGATGCAGAGGTGGATGATGATGAGGAGGAGGATGAAGATGGTTTCATACATGTTCAAACTCCCGCTGACCACGAACCAGTTGAAATTGATTTGACAGATTTTGATAGTTCTATTATATCCTAGCGAAGAAGAGTTTGGTGAGGCATTACGAAGACCAAGTAGTACTATAAGGCACAATCCATCTAATGCTGAACCAAATTGGAGATTGGGAATGGAGTTTGACTCTACAAAATATTTTAGAGAGTCTGTTGTGAATTATGCAGTGCGGACAGGCTGCGATGTAAAGTTTAAAAAAGTGAAAGACATAGGATGAGAGTGAGATGTATTGAGAGATCGCATGGTATTTATATGTCGTTTGTCACAAGAATGACAGGTGCTTTAAAGTGGTGACATATAATGATGAGCATAATTGTTTTACAATCAACAAACCAAAATTGTTTTCCACTAAGCTCCTAATAAGACATTTTAGGAATAGAATACTTAAGAAGCTTAGTATCTCAATAGTGAAGATGGTCAAAGAATGTTGAGAAAAGCTCAATATGTCTGTCAACTCAAGTATGTGTAGAACTGCCAAGAGGAGATTGAGAAAAGAAAGGGCGAGTGATTATGTGAATGAGTATGCGAACCTACAAGGATACGCTCATGAGTTGAGGAATAGTAACCCTGTATCAATAATTAAGTTAAAGCTAAGTAGAAATCAAGAAACTAATTTGTTACAGGTATGCAACTATTAAGTATTTCATGCTATTGACAATGATAATTAAACATGTAGTTGTCTAGGAAGTTTATTCATTAATTCATGCATCTTTATCTATTTTTTTGTAGTTCAAAAGATTATTTATATGCTTTGATGCGGTGAAAAGATGATGGAGGCATTTGAGGCCCATCTTTGGTATTGATGGTTGTTTTTTGAAGACTGAATTCCAAGGTCAACTGTTAAGTGCAGTTGGGAGGGATGGGGATGGAGGTATGTATCCGTTGGCATGAGCAGTTGTCAAGGTAGAGAACACTGATTTGTGGACCTAGTTTATGAGTTTGTTGGCTTCGGACTTGGAGTTGGGAAGTGGTGAAGGACTAACAATAATATCAAATATGCATAAGGTATTTGTTTTTTCATTGATTAATGACCATATTATATTGTATCAACTATATATTAACTTTATCTATTCCATTGTTATAGGGATTGATTATAGCAGTAGAAGATACCATCCCATATGCCACTCATCATACGTGTGCACGTCACATTACCATAATTGACATATGAACTTCAAAGGAAAAGACTTGCGAAAGCAGTTTTGGAATTGTGCTTGGTCAACATACATGGAAGATTTTAACGAGCAGCTGAAAAGGTTGGACAAAATCACACCTGGATGTGCATCATCATTGCTCGAATATCCGAAGGAAAGATGAGCACAATGTTAACAGTCATTTGAATCCAAATGTCCAGTTGTCGATAACAACACGAGTGAAACATTCAATGGATGAATATTGTCAGCTAGAGATAGGCCAATTATAAGCATGCTAGAAATAATTAAAATTATGGTGATGAAGAGGCATGTAGAGAGGGGACAATTTGCATATAGCTGGAAATCAAGATGCAAATTTCAATACTAACAAGACAATAACACAGAAAATAGCAGGACCTACTTCTTGATGCAGTAACTTACAAAGATTCCAAGTGAAGATGATCCAAAATCAAGCAAAATTCCAGAAGTTGAGAGGAAGTAAGAGTTTCGGTGTGAATGAGCAAGAAGGAAGTAGAAACTAGCCAACGCATAAGGTCATGCCATGTGTAAGATGACTCATCTTGCTCCAAAGACACTTGTTACATAAGGACAAAAGCCATATGTCCTCTCCCTAGCTAGCACACATGTTCTTTTATGAGGCTACTAAGTGTCACAATTTAATTAGGCTACTTGTCACTCAACAATGTTGCCAAATGTCAATGCATCAACTATGCCAAAAGTCACTAACTTATAAGCTTAGTCATTTCAATTTTCATGTACCAACTTATCTTGCAACTTGACAATTTTCCTAGTCCAAATGTACATTTTAATACCTCAATTCTCTAATGATATCAATTAATTCCAAATCACT
>JANZXV010000212.1:13789409-13803702 GCA_027576455.1 Erythroxylum roigii | reverse complement strand
CACCCATTCTACCAACATACTATGCTCTTTGAGCTCACTCATACCACATTTTTGGATTCCAACCCTTCCCATGGGAATGGGATGTTACAATAATTATGGCGGTTGGGTCGGCAGTCATGTCGTAATGAGGCTGTGGCAGTTTGGTTAAGTACGGCTTTCAGACGACGGTCCACTACATTGGACCAAGTGACCTGTATGGAGCAAAAAAGTCCCTATGGCTATAATAAATGGGTAAGAGGTATGTTATACGGTCAGTCGTTAGTCCTTCACTATTAATTGTGATTTACGATTGTGGTGACTATGTGATATGATATTGGTATGAAAAATGCATTCATGTTTATGAACAAAATCATTATGTTATGAAATTTAATTTATGAATATAACACATTATAAATATATATTTATCATTTGATATCCTTAAGAACGCATAACATAAACATTATAAAAAATGTTAGGAATGCATAACATTTTTTAGGATCTTCTTTTCAGATCTCTTTTCACTGGGTACTTTGTCGGTCTTCTTCCTTTCTGGCTATTTGACGTATGTTTGTTAATGACCTTTAACTCTAAAGCCGCAGTAGTCTTGTATGTGTTAGACTTCCCTTGTATTAACTATCTCAATGTTATAGAAAATTGAGGATTGTATATTGTTAAAGTTGTTTGATTATTACAATTATGAGTTTGATCACTTTGAAATTTTATCTTTATTGTAGATATAGGGATTTAATGGTATTTTAGGCTTGCTAAGGTCCAGTAAACCTTGAGTTTACTGCTCCTTTGGCGACGGTTGTGACAAAAGGGAAAAAGCTAATACTTGGAGAAAGTTTTGCTCTTTGTCGAATAGCAATTGGCATCCCAAAATCCTTAGAAGACTGCTTATAAAGTTCCATTTGTGAACTGAAGAGATCTTACATCATCTCATAGGAAACAAGTGTTGTAATAGTTAATAGCATTCCTCTATTAACTTCTGCTTTCTTTGTAAAACCTGGTTTGAAATAGACACTAAGATTCAAAAATGTCTCAGCTGCAACCAACGGAGAGTAAAATTTCCTTTCCCATCTATCATTAATGAATGCAAGATAAGGTGTGTACAAAGAAAGGTTGTTTTTCATAATGGCCTTAATTGTTTCCTTCGCCTTATCTATCACATCAAAAAAGTAACTCATTGTTGCCTTTTCATCTCTATCAACCAAACAAAGTAGCCTTATCAAAAACTCACAAACTCGGATAACAAATTGGCATTGCGACCAAAATTTAGTATCTATAAGTATAATTATGGAAACCTCCAATCCGACATTAGACCTAGCATATTGAGATGCAACTCATTTATCACTTGTAAACATCTGTCTCAAGTCTTTCTTCATCATAACAAAACGTTGAAGTGATAAGAAATTTGTTACAAATCTTGTCACAGTAGAACGACACAAATTCCTACTATTGGTAAAATCTTTTTTCATTAAATTAAACACCCACGCACGATTATAGATTAACCTGGTCACCTTTTTGGCTTTTTGCACAGTCTCAGCAATAATAGGAAAATACCTAGCATCCCTTATATTTTCCAGCATTAAGTCAATGCAATGTGCAACACAAAGAGTCCAAAAAAAAGAGAATTATACTTATTTGGTAACCTTCTTCCCTCCTCTTTATAAGAATAATTGTTGTCAATAATGAACTGAACAATATTTTCTAGTCCTACTTCATTCACACCTTTATCGAATATCTCAAATAAAGTATCAATATTCCTAGCAAAGCCATATGCATCAATAAACTTCAAAAACATTGAGTCCTTTACATAATAAACTAGAAAATTAATAAAGGTTTATGTCTTTTATTTTTCCAACCATCACACTTGATTGAACACCCATAAGTAGCCAAATCCATTCTTCTTTCTTCCAAATAACTTTTAATTTCAGAAACTAAGCAACTCAAAAGTTTACCTTTGTAGTCATCAATAAAAGGAGCTTTATATCCCGGATCGTCAAAGGCTATAGCATTTACCATAGGCTATTAATAGTAAGATTGGGAAGCACTGAATGTTAAACCTACATCATATTATCATGTCATTGTCATATCTACATTGTGAGCCACATCTCTTGATTGCATGGCACTATTAATTGAAAGTTGGGCTTTACAAGTTGTTCATGGTGCAAAAAAAATCATCATCTGCCTTCTTCTTGTCCGAACATTAGGTCTAGATGCACCATTCACTTACTGCTGGGAAGGAACACTACCACTACCACTACCACCTTCAACATTTCCACTATCATCATGAAAACAAGTAAACGAACTTCCACTACCAATTTCATAATTCAATCTCTCCCTTTTATCTTTCTTGTGATGATATTCTTCAAGCAAAGTTTTCATTTGTCACTTCACAACATAACTTACTTTTTTACAGGGTTCTACATCTCTTTTAACCCCCAACTACATGCTTATTTAATAGGGTTATTCCTTCACCTTTCAAATGTTTGTTACAAAACAAGTAAATAGTATGGTTCTTTATACCGAAAACAAATATAGCATGAGCCTAAGTTGGATTATTGTATCTTCTTGAAGCAGTTTGATTAGGAGTACTTGAACTTTCTTCCATTTATTTGTAAAAATTAATTAAGATATATATCAAAATAAAGAACACATAATTTCATTACACAATACTCAAGTCCATCTTATACAGTATAACTCATTTTATATTATTACATCATACAAAATTCAATTTCATTCAACATATTTCAATTTCATACACAACTCAATTTCATCCAACGAAATTCACCTATAAGCCAAAAAGCAACAATTTAAGTATTAAATATACACAATTATACAATACGCATATCAATCTTATATAAGATAACTCATTTTGTATGATTACATCATATAAAATTCAATTTCATCCAACACAATTTACCGTAAGTTAAAAATTAACAGTTCAAGTACTTAACATATATAATTACACAATACACATGTCCATCTTATATAATAACTCATTTTATATAATTACATCATACACAATTCAATTTCATCCAACACAGTTCACCATAAGTCAAAATTAACAATTGAAGTATTCAATATATATAATTACACAATAACACATCCCCTATATTTAAGATATCACAATCAAGATTTAACAACTTGTTTTCTTTTCTGAAAAATTTTTAGTTAACAACTTGTTCTTACCATCTTTTCAATTCTAGAAACCGCCAGCATGCAATAGTAAAATTGTCTCCACATTTTTATCTATGCACATCACATATATGTTGTACCTTTTAAGAGTTTTTCACATTAATTATGTTGAAATATATTATTCATAAATTTGAATATATGGTATGAGAAACTAGGAATGAAATAATGAATTTATGTATGGACTATAAAGAGTAGATATATATATATAACTCCCATTATACATGGGTTGCAAAATAATAACAACTTGAATGTTCAATGCAATACTCTCCAAAAGAAGCATTAGGCATCAAATCCTCATTTGGTATAGAAGTATTAAAGTCATTATGTTATGTTGATTTTACGAACTCTTATTATAACAATAAACAAACATTAGGTAATGTCATGAATATTGATGTACATGAGAATCTTATTAGGGCTTAGTCATATATTTGTAATAAAGATCTTAGGATTTAATTAATATGATTGTTGTGATGGTTCCAACCGAGCAAGTTGGGTGGCAAAAAGTGAATACATATAATGCTATGAACCGAAAAGATAAAGCCTCACAACTACAACATTATTAAAACTTGATTGTGATATCTTAAATATACTGGAAATTGTTAAAACTTAATTCCCAAGAATTTCAACTATCACAATTCACAATTCACTAAACGTATATAAACATATTTCATTTTCAACAATTTCAATTTAACAATTACAAAATATATATAAATAATTTTCATTTCCAACAATTTCATTTCCATTTTTCACAGTTCTGTTTCCAACATTTTTGAACAATTTCATTTCTAACAATTTTGAAGAATTTCAATTTAAACATTACAAAACATATATAAACAATTTTCATTTCCAACAATTTTCATTTTTAACAATTTCAATTCAACTATTACAAAACATACATAAACAATTTCTAACAATTCCACTTTGAACAATTTCAATTCAAATATTACAAATATATATAAACAATTTTCATTTTTGACAATTTCATTTCCAACTATTTCTATTTCTAACAATTTTCAACCATTTAATTTCCAACAATTTTAATTCAACTATCACAAAACATACATAAACAATTTATATTTTCGAAAATACCATTTCCAACAATTTATATTTCTAACAATTTTCAATAATTTTAATTCAACCATCACAACCGATACTAATGGCCACTACCACTAACTTCAATACTGTTCTATTTTTAATTATCAAAACAAAAATACTGTTCTATTTTTCAGCTAATATAGTAGCTTCCGACGAATGCCGACTGGTATGAGAGAGTATTTACATCGCTGAACTAGAGTAACTCTGTAATTCGTTTGTGTTTTGTCTGTCCTTTTACATAATGTGGAGAAGTAGAAGATTAGATTTCCTAAATTTTATGCTTTTGGTCGAAACAAAATGAGTCAATCTTGATTTCGATTTTCAACAGTCTACGGACGGTTAGAGATCACTAGGCATAGCTCTTGTAAACCATCGACCTAAATCAAGAAAGGCCAACGGTTTGGATCCTAGCAACAGAGTGACATGTATTCGAGTTATCCACATATGATCGGAATCGCAGCATCCAATCAAATTAAACTCGTTATCCAAAACATTGGACTTGCCATTTACTACACTTTTCTTTGGCGTTCACCGAAGGCAAAATTACAAAAACAATGGCGCTTAACATCAACATCTATTCGTGTACCAAAATCCCACCAAAACCTCCTGTTCCCTGGTCAAAGCCTTCTATTTCAATCCCTCATCCTCTTTCTATCTCCCCTTCACGCTCTTGTACGCCCCTGGTACTAAGATCTGTTTTTTAATCCCTGTTTGTTTCCCTGGACTGTTGTTTCATTTCTTGGATCAAGTTTTATCCTTTCCATTGTAATCCTTGAACAGGTGGTGTTTCTAAACAATAAAGTAGAAGACTTTGCCAAGACCAGCTTGCTTGCTGTCCTCTCTGCTTCAATTTTCTTTGCTGACCCCGCTCTAGCTTTTAAGGTAATGATTAAGCATTTGATGGTTCTGAAATTCCTTATCATTTTTGTTTCCCTTTTGGGTTGTAATTACCTGAACTTTTAATTGATATTGTAATGTGTGTTGGATATAGGGTGGTGGTCCTTACGGTTCTGAAGTTACTAGAGGACAGGATCTTACTGGACAGGATTTTAGTGGCAAGACTTTAATCAAACAGGATTTTAAGACGGTATTGTGTGATGGGATTTCTTTCACTGAGTTCAAAGTTTGTGTCTTTTGTTCTTGAATGTATCAGGTTTTTTGCGTTCCTGTTTCAGTCTATACTAAGACAAGCTAATTTCAAAGGTGCGAAGTTACTCGGTGCTAGTTTCTTTGATGCTGATTTGACAGGTTTTTCCTCCAATCCCATTACACTTGCACGTATATAATTTAGAATAATTCCATCAGCAGTTTTTGAAAGATATAGGAGCTAGGCCTTGTTCATTAAATTGGAGACCGGCTAAGAGAAGGTGAACCCCGAACCTCGTACAGAAGTGAGGGATTTAGTGACATTATCATCTGTTATTCCCTCTACGGTAATTGTTAGTGCGTACAGTCAACCAGGAAACATCTAACATCGGAAGCCAATATTGCCTTGTATTGAATTACAAGTTGTTCTCAAAGTTCGCATTGGCATATAATGAAGGTGCCAACCGAAAAAAATAATAATAATAAGACATTGTGTTCCTGGAGTTATTACATACTACCCTTATAATAAAAGGTGAAATTTCGTTGTTGTGTGCTATTTTGATAAGTCTGCTACTGCAATTTTTCTTATCCCATGTGCACTATTTTACTTGTTCTTCTAAACGAGTGCTTTCTTGGATATGATACAGGGGCCGATCTTTCAGATTCTGACCTTAGGGGTGCAGATTTTTCCTTGGCAAATGTGACAAAGGTAATAGCATCCTTATCCAGATGCCGCATCGAATCGCAGGACTGTAATATATAATTTATACGCAAATAGACAATGTTCTTGTCTAAAACAGAAGGAAAAGCAAGATCTTACAGATAGAAAGCCTTTACAGATATAATAGTGCAGTGCCGTATATGCATACTTTTGTTTGCACCTTTGTAATGGTCTTAGCTAGTGCCAACCTGCATATATTTTTCTAATTCCTATTAATGTTGGTATCTTCTGTAGTGGTAAGCCAGATCTAACTCTAGCTAATATTTCCACTTTACACACCATGAGCACATTGCAGGCAAATTTAAGCAATGCTAACCTGGAAGGTGCATTTGCGACTGGCAACACTTCTTTTAGGGGATCAAACATAACAGGAGCAGGTACGTGGAAGCTACTACGATCTTTGCGTTCAGTGTCTTGAACGTGTTTTTCTCGCAGAGCTGTCATGATCAAATATCTGCATCCGATATAAACCTTTTAGGAGTAGGGAAATTTGTGTTTGTGGATCGCCCCACGTTGGGCCAATTGGCACGTTGTTGTTCTAACAATATAATGCGGTCCTTGGATGCTTATCATTTGCGTGCAACTAATTAGGGACTTCCAAATAGCATTGCCATGTGTATGATGTATGTGCTTAGAAGGAAATACGGTGGCTGCGGATCATCTCTAAGTTGATAAAAATACTACAGCACCAAGATTTTA
Source organism: Erythroxylum roigii (assembly GCA_027576455.1). Classification (NCBI taxonomy): domain Eukaryota; kingdom Viridiplantae; phylum Streptophyta; class Magnoliopsida; order Malpighiales; family Erythroxylaceae; genus Erythroxylum; species Erythroxylum roigii. The sequence continues at coordinate 13,796,921 of JANZXV010000212.1, read as the reverse complement.
ATACTCTTCTGGTTCTGGGAGTACAGCCTTAGTCATTGTCAACAAAACTTTTAATCGGAGTAAATATCCAATTATCAGATATTAGCTTATGTGGGCTTTATGTTAAAGAGAATTTATCAACGACATGAAGTTTTTTTACCACTGATTCTTGTGTTTCACGAGATAGCTGGTGCTATTGCCGATCGATTTTGTCTCATTTTATTTGTCAGATTTCACTGACGTGCCTTTGAGAGAGGATCAGCGGGAATACCTATGCAAAGCTGCAGATGGGTAAATGGATATGTTCTTTAATATTGATATTGGTGTCCTTGGATTAGTGTTAAGTTGACAATGAAATGGGCATTGGCCACTTTTTCTCAGGGTGAATCCATCAACTGGAAATGCAACACGTGACACATTGCTCTGCAACTAGTGCTTCCCTTATTTCCTTAGCATTTATGCATACAAGCTTGCAATTTGCTTTGTAGCTGAGGTTTGCTCATACTTTTCTTGTAAAATATATAGTCCACATGATGATAGCTTTTTTGTTAACATTCGTTTTTCATTCCAATACAACAAATATCTATCATGAATCAGAAGATTAATTTTTTCACCTATTCGGTATCAGGGTTGTCCACGCCTATTGAAAAGAAGCTGCCCAACAAGAAAATATGGAAACCAATCTCCTCTCCTTTCTACTTTAAAATCACATTCTGGGTCTCTTTCTCTCCTCTTTTTTGTTTGGTTTCGTCAGAAAGCATCAATCATAGTCTCTTGCTTTACAAACATATCTTGCCTTCACAAGCAACTTTGATGCTCAAGTTGCGAGTAAAGTAACTTTCTTCTCAACTTGGACCAGTTCCTGCCACATGTTTTGTAGATTTGACTGGAGGAATGTGAAGGATTTGGCAGCCATTACATGGTTAATGTCCTAGTTGCACCGCATTCAAGCTGAACATCATCAATCATTCTTGCAACCAAATAGGTACAGGATTGTGATAAGAACCAACGGGAAAGATAGAAAAGAAGGAAAATAGAAGTAACTAAATAATAGAATTTTATTGATAAATTTGAAAGCTAGAATTTTAAACTGCCAAGTAAGTCCGTATGGAGAGGACCAAACTCTAAAACATAATGATTAATTTTCTCAAAAGTCTCACACTTACTTTAACTATTAAGTATTTATAATGCTAGACTCCTAATTGAAATTAAAAGATAGACTCCTAATTGCAATAAAACATAATATCTAAAAGATAATACCTAATTTAAATAAAAGATAGATTCTTAATCTAAATAAAAGAAAGACTTTTAATCGTAATAAAAGATAGACTTCTAATCGTATTAAAGGATAAGACTAAATCTTGATCTATGTGATCTTCATGTGTCGAAGGTATCGTATCATATTCACGCCCACACTGTTGGTCCATACGGGAAAAAAAAAAATCTTGAGCTTTAGGTACCTTGAATTTGTGGTACTGATCTGAGATTCGTAGACCTATGGCCATATTGGCTGGTAGCTAGTGGCATGGTGCTTCTAGTCAACTGCCATCACTGCAAAGGCATCTAAAATTCTTTCTTTTCACCATTTGATTACCCTAATCATGTATTGTTTACGTGCCTTACCTATTGGTTCGCAAATATTCATTCACAATTATAGAGTAGCCTATTAAAAGTGAAACTGGAAGAATTCTCTCTCCTACCTTTCCTCGTGGCAAATGTTTAACCGAAGGAAATAAGATCTGTAGTACTAATAAATAGAAGGAAAAACAAAGAATATTTGGCGAACCTAGCCGCCAACTATAAACATTAAAAACCATTGTGCCTGTTCCCAACTCATCTCTTGTTAGGTGACTTCTCCATAGGATTGAATAGTAGATCTATATGAACAGGAGAACAACGTCAAAGGGGCCAACCTACCTCTAAGCAGTAACAGTTTCCCACGGCCTGCAATTTCGTATCCTAATATGCATAATGCTCTTCTGGATCCGTACTAACTCACAGCACTGCCTTCGCAGTGCTTGACCCTGCAAATTCAGTGGAGTCAAAAGCACAATTGTCAGACGCTTAAAAAGCTGTGTCGGGACCCACATAAATAGGGGCTCACATAAAAGATCACTCAAAAGTTACATCCACCATAAAAGGTGTATAGCTCGTACGCCAATGCCAAAAAACATTCACGTTTCGGAATGATCTATTTGATATTTTAAGCGTGGAAATTCTGGCTAGGTTTTAAATTTCGATTAAAGGTGTTTACTTTTTATTAAAAGAAATCATATGAATATAAGAATATGTATGTATAAGTTCATGTATAGCCTAACCTTGGTCCAATAGTTTGGGTCCATCTTAACTATTGAAACGAGTATTCCACGTACTGACAATGCTTGTCTATACGGTGCACTGTTACACTCCTTCCCTGGAGTATAAGCAAGCCTTTTGTAACCCGTCAAGGTCCCTCTATCTCCAACTCCATTAGTGCGATTCAACATAAAGATAAGGGGTCGTTCACAGGGGTTAGGACTCATAGGTCGGACGTCGAATGTGAATGGTCCATCACTGGAGCTCCTCCAAGTCTTAAACGTCTGCAATGGTTTCTGCAAGTCCATAGCTGGCAATAACAGTGGGTAGAGCTGAACCGTGTAGCCCCATGATACTGATATTGACCATAAGTGCTTGTAGTCGTGACAGAAAGTTTGTTGTAGGATTCGGGGTGGATCTAAATGGTAGGCTGTCATTAGAGTCCTGAGTGAGTGTACCTTGTCTTGATCAGGAAATAACGAGCTCAAATGATCAAGGTGATGAAGTGATACAAGTGGGGCTGGTGGGTGTGCTGCTAGTAGACCATATGGGTTCCCTCTAATGTCCAGCTGAAAATTCAGGACACAGAATCTGTCAGTCCCTGTCCTAACAAAAGTTGAAAGAACAAAAATAATATCCCATATATTTTTTACAACTGCTGCTCAACTTTCCACCGGAAAACTTTTAACAGCTGAAGTTAAAATGCACGAGGAAGTAAGCTTCTTTAGAAATTACAAGACCAGAATTGCATTATTTATCCATGTCTCTCGACAAGTCTGTATGGTGAGACGTTGAAAAAGAAGTGCTTTTCGTCACTCCCCAACAACCATTAATTCTTATTTTATGTACTCTTCTTGAAACTACTACGTGTCAACCAAAGCATGGAAATGGGTCTTTTAGCTAAATAAAGCACCAAGAACTTTTACTTTAATGTTGCCAAAAGCAGCCCACCCTTTTCCCCGAGAGCATATGAAAGGGGCGTAAAATTATCTGTTCCGTTCTATTCTATGCCAACAACTATTATTGAGACCGGTAAGAATTGAGAAACAGGTGCAGACAATCTGTTTCCAAAGAAAGGCATTACAGTATTTTTCAAACCTGCGCTGCGACGGTTTGCAACTGCCAGGTAGCATAGAAAAAGAAACAGGTGGCATAGCTACTGTCATTGTTCGGTATGTATATTGTAAAAGGACACTAAAAAGAGAATCCAACTAGTAGAACCGTAGAAGGAATAGTTAGCAAGTGTGCTATTTTATGGAACCAGATAGATTAACCCATTCGAACTCAAAATAAATCTGACAAGCAGATGTTTCAAATGGCTCCCGAGGGGATCTTACGACACGTTGTCGTTTCTAGTAGCCCCTTGCATGCATGTTGCGATTTTCCAAACCAATAAACAGTTAGGACACGTGGCTTCAACACAAACCTTGATCAACAAACAAAGGTTACAGACTCGAATGTTGACTTACCATCCACCACGTAACGGAAAAAACATAACAAATCAAACAAAATAGAAGTGATGAAACGCAACGTACCTGGTGGAACCCCGGTTCTTTGGTGAGCCCGACGCCGATCTCAGTGATACACGCCCATATCCGCTGATCAGAGCCGTAGAAATAAAAGTAACGGTCAAGACAACCATCGAATATAGACACTAATCTTTCCGCTAGAGGGTAGCTGATTGCAAACCCACCGCCACCAAAAGCCATATCATAGGTGTGCATCACATCTTGTTCCACGCTCTCAGAATTTCCTCCAATGTACCACATCTGATTATGATCATACTTGCCTAACACCGAAACTAAGTTGCGACGGAAATACACAGTATCATCATCCCCCATCACGAACCATCTCACGTTTGGTAACCTCAGTTTAAAAGTATCAGTTATAATCCTCGCGATCCTGACCGCCGATTGCGAACTCGAGAATCTGAACAGCGTCCACTCCGGAGACGAAATGCGGCATGGCGTTTCAGGCCAGGAATCGTTGCGGTCGTCTGCTGATGGGGGCTTTTCGTCTAACCAGACGAAACCTCGCGTTATGTTGGGGAGCCACCAGAGGGCACTGTAACGGCTGCGGTCGTGCCACGTGGCCGCGGATCCTCCAAGGCCGAAGACGATGTGGGAGATGTTAGTGGGGCCAACGGAGGGATGGGACGGCGCGTTTCGGACGGGGTATGGGGAAAGGAGCCAGTGGCGTTGGGACGAAAAGGAGGTGTATAGAGCGAGAGAAATGGAGGAGACAAGACAGAGAAGGAGGGAAATTCTCGCGATAGCCACAAATATCTCACACGATCTATCGGGGATGGAGAGTAACTTGAGTTTTTTCACTTGTTGATGTTGCATTCCAATCTGGCTCATTTCCTTGTGGGAATTTGGATAAATATCACAAACAAACAAACTCTAACACAAAATTCTAATTTCTACTCGTAGATTAATGTCCTAGCACGGCACAGGCCAAGTGGTTTCGGAGACTCTGAAAACCTTCGAAACATCCTAAATCTCAGAGACAACGGTCATGTTTTTTTTTTTTTTGGTCAATTGTTCTGCGACGTTAAGAGATATCTTTCATGTTTTAAGGGGTGGCAGCGCACATGGCACAATACGTAACAACGCTTACGATGAATGTAGGGTAAGCAAAAACTGAAAGGGAAGATAACATGTGAAAATGGGATTGGAAGGTGCACGAATAATTTAAATGATGGACAAAAAGAGAAACCAAAAAACCAGGAATCTACTACAAGGTTGAGCTTGAACCATGTGGCTACTTTGGCATAAGCGGCTAGCCCAATGACAGGGCTCTTAGCCTTAGGTGCTTGACTTACTTCATGGTATAAGCCTCCTCTGCCCTCCTTAGTAAATTGTAATTGGACGAAATATAGCCAAGTTCGGTCCTGGTCCTGGTCCTGGTCCTGGTCTTGATCTTGGTCTTGGGGTTTTGTTGTGCCTCTGAATGGGTGGGGGTTAAATAAGGGAAATTTGTTAATCGTTAGAACTCTATGGCACATCTGACGGAGTTCCGTTTAACGGAGATGGATTCCAGGGATGGACATGAATGATCTTTGACCCACTTTAGACTTTAGATCCTAGCTACCAACACTAAACGAAAACTATCGCTATTTAAGTAATTTATTATGCATGCTAATCTAACATTTTTAAAGTGCCTTTGCTTTTAAGTTGTTCGTATGAATTCCCTTGATATTCTTTAATTTAATTTATTGTTTAAATTGCTATGTTGTTTTGATAGTTTTGTTTAACGTAATATTTAATTAATGTTATAACACATTTCAATGTTATACAATTTAAATCTAAATCTATGAGCCTATAATGAAAGAGTGCGAAGGAGGCTTTTGCCGTAAAAAAAAACCAACGGCTCTTCCCCAGTCCCAATCTTAGTGCTTCAGTCCCTTCTATTGATTACGGGACACAATAATTTATAAGAAGGACTAACGGTACACGAATCACGAGAAACTTTCTGTTAAAAAAGCTTTTAAAAATAAAAAGGAGGTTGTTGAATTGTACTAAATGACTTATGTTTCGATATACATTTACATATTTTTCCTAAATTTTTCTATTTGTACTTTCTTTGAGATAGAACATTGATGAAAAGGTTAAACTATTGCATATTATATTCATTTCCTACGAAAGAAAGTAATTGATAGTATAAATTAAAGTATAAAAATATTTAAACTAATGTATGAATGTTTATTAGAGAATAAATTCATTGAACTACCATGACTATAAAAATCTCAAATAGGGATGGCAATCGGCCATTTGGAGATGTTAACTCAGACTTTAACTCGGTCAAACTTTTTATTTTTAAATTTTTTTGTCCAAAATGATGTTATTTTGTTCATGCTCATTGGCCGCAAGTCCAATTGCTAAGCTTTATCCCAAATGATATAGTACTTGTGTATCTACGGATTTTCTCGTAATAATAGTTATATAATTGATTCTTATACTTGAGATTACCAAGGTATCTCGTGTAGAAATTATTATGTTTTGATGCTACTTATAAACTATCATAGGACAATTCAATCGATAGTACTTAGATATAGTATTAATTATAAGGAAATAGTTAAGCAAGTCAATAAAGAATTTGTCACTCTAATGTAATTATAGAGAATGTTCGACTATTCTTGATTAGTAGTAATTTATGAAATTATCTAGTCAGAGTAAATTGACATTTGAAAAGTATGAATATATTGCCTACTCTTTTGTATTCAATCATATTCGTTATTGCTAATTAGTAAATGATTTATAATTGATATTTAAAAAGACGTTTTTAAATATCAATTATAAATCATTTACTAATTAGCAATAACGAACATGATTATAACTATAAACGGACATATTAGTCAAATCCCTTTAACATTCTTGATATTTGAGTGGTTATAACATGTTGCTAGACGTCAATCATGATTTGTGATTATAAATTATTTAGTTGGAGAATTTAAAATAAATTAAAAGAAGTTTTAGTTTATCTGATTAAAATTATAAATCAATCATAATTATATTTATAATTTATAATAATTGTTAATATATTAGGAACCTAATGACTCACACATCAACGAGTAGATTGTGAAGGAAAAATCAATTTTAATTAAGTTGGACTTACTTATAAAGTTTGAGAAATTTTAATATAAAAAATGAGATATTTTATTTTATTTTATTAAATCAATTATAATTAGAGTTTGACTTTAATTATAATTGAAGTATTTAATTTTAATAGAAAAAAAAAACCTTAACATTTTTTTTTCCTATAAATAGAAATAACCCTAAGAGAGTTAGCATTCTTGCTTAATTCCTCTCAAAAGTTGAGAAATTGCTTTGTGAATATCGTTAAAAGCTAGACGCGTGAATAACTCGTAGTTAACATATTGAAAATTTTTCAAAGGAAATCAATAGAAAATTGAATCATGTACGATTTTATATGTCATGATTCAAATTATTCAATCATCGTGATCTGGTCGAAAAATGTAAAACTTTTATTTTTTTGCTACGCTTATAATTCGATCATGGTTGGTTTCTAAGAATATATCTCACTTGAATCCATTTTTGCCAAGTAGTGTTTGCAGAATGTTGCAAGAAAACTTGCCTATTCGTTTGCTATGCTTATATTTTTTTGTTATAGTTTATAGTTGGTTCTGCCGGATTTTGGCTGAACTGAGCGTTGCCGTTTGGATCCATGAATCTGCTATTCTTGATGAAGATCTTGACGTGAAGATACCTGCAAAAC
>JANZXV010000212.1:13741174-13755714 GCA_027576455.1 Erythroxylum roigii | reverse complement strand
TGAAGAGGCTAAGTGTGAAAAGAATACTTGTTGTAAGAGACCTGAAGAGGCTCGACGAAAAGAATACTTGTATTTTTTAGAAGTTTAGTGAAATCTCATAAAAGATTCTGAGGATTGGACGTAGCCCACGATTTGGGGTGAATCAGTATAAATCTGCTGTGTCGATTCTTACTCTCAACTTTCAACTCTAAACTTTTACTCTTATTGTGTTATACAAGTACTTAGAAGCGAATTACAATACTGCGTGATATGTTTACTCAATAGTTCTGAAAAAGCAAGTTGTTTAAAAAAAGGGATTATTTTTTTAAAAAATGAATACACAATTCAACCCCCCTTCTTATGCGTTTTGAATATCAAATATAAAGGTTGTACTAACGTGTGATTTACTTCAGTTTGGCCCTAGGGGCATCTTAAAGCGTACAATATCTGTGGGCGGGTGGTCTGGGTTGTTATAAGCTCTCGGGTTTATTTTTTCTATGAGAATTTTTTTGTTAAATGGTTATATCAACATCGATTGGTCACTTTTCTATGAGTATTTTGCGTTTTTTTAACTATGGTTGATTCATTATTTGTTTGAATGTATTTATGTTAGTGAATAATGGAAAAATACAGTGGTTTTGTTGTTAGGTAGGGTTGAATTCGGGTTGCCTATGAATTGTTCGATTAAATGTCTTTTAGGGATATCATATCTTGTTTTTCTAAAATAAGAAATGTCTCTTAGGGATATTGGTGAGACTTGGTTAAACAATTGTCAAGGAAGTTAATTCATCTTTAAAATAATTGACAACTTTAAATATTACTTAAAAAGTTAGGATAATAGCTATCATTTTGTATTACTTAAAAACAACTATCAAAGGGTTTTTTGTTTTGATGAAGTCATGGTATTGTTTGTACTTAATTGTACTTAATTGTGGTATTTACATATTAAAGTAAAGGTGATACACATTTTCATACATCTTTGGTATTTTGATGAATTATCTTTTTCCATCTATTTTTATACAAAATATTTAATAAATTTTCTTTTCTCTTTAGTGTGATAGAAACTTACCCACTTTTGCCCCTCTTAGTGCTTAATATTAGTGATCTCTTATGTTCTAGCTTTCTTATCCCATGTATTTTCAAATACCCACCATTTTTTATTAAATGTTCAATATTTTTCCTTTAAATGTTCCCATCCATTTTTCCTTAAAATATGTGCTATTTCATTATGATGGTTAAGAAAAAGGTTGGAATAAATTCTTTAGAATGGAAGAGTTGTGCTATAATTAAATAGCTTTAGAACTTTTATTAATTAAGTCCATAAAAATTTAGTCTTGAATGATAAAGGTACCGCTAGCTTTTTGCTATGAAACAAAAACTAGAACATTTCACTGAATGAGCTTGTAGTGAAGTGTGGGTTTTAATCCTTATACCAAACCAAAGTTGTTCCATCTAAGGATAAACTATGATCAAATGATCTCCCTGAGGTAAATATTAAAATATAATAGGAATATACTGTAGGATAAATCCATCTATCTCCCACTAGGCCCATAAATAGGGAAATCATATATGTTATTGTTCATTACTTACACTATGTCATCACATATTTCATTATAAGGAGATTTAAAAAGAATGACATGGTTATACCTTGTGATCTATTATATCTAAAACATATTATGGTGAAAGCATCATGAAGCTTGAGGTTTTTCTTTACAATATACTTAAAGAATATGAAAAAAACGAATATAAGCTATTTTTTAGGACATCTGCTAACCGAGTTATGATAGAAGTTTGATTGTATATGATAAAGTCACAAATTTGACATTTGGTTCTTTTGCACTTAACATAGACTTTAAGGTGATAAAAGTGGACATGTTGAGAAAAGCCAATGATGAATATATGTTAACTTGGAGTCTATGATACCTAATCGAGACTGCAGATGCTCCTACACACCAAAAACTAATCAAACTTATATAGGACAAGATCGAGGTACAAATTAAGATCAATGTGATATTGAGGAAACTGAAAAATGCTTTGATATCATTGTAAATCATCTGGACCAATTAGAGGAGCAAGTTTCTCATTATCTTATTGATAAGAAAACTTTCAAAATACCACCATATCTTACACTTTATTGTGTGGTCATGGTATTCTCTAGATATTATGTTGATACTATTTATACTTAATTATGGTATAAACATATTAAAGTAAAGTTGATACTTATTTGTATAGTGTAATGAAAAATTAAAGTAAAGACAGTACTCATTTATATATTATGATGATATTTCTTATATAGATTTATAGTATAATTTCTATAGAGTCATAGTATTCTTTTTAGTATTAATATATTAAAGTAAAGGTGGTACTTATTTCTTTAAACTCAATTGCCTTATTTTCTGATTTGCTTGCTTTAAAATATTAAAAATATAACAAAACTATTGAACAAGTGTATTATATTAAATACGAAAAATTCTTTTTTGCAGGCTCTATTTTATGTTAAAAAGCGTCGCTTATCCTTCTTCTTTGTAGTCTGTAGTTGTCTGTCCATCTAGGTAAGTCGTCCAACTAATGTCTACCATATGTGTTGCTTTAATAACATGATTCTGATGCGCTTGGGTTTTGTGTGAATGTTAAGGAGGTCTTGATTTTGTGTTGTTGTTTAGAATATTCTTATAATCATTAACGAGTTTTTATGTTCTTCTTTAATAATCTATAGTATATATATTTGGGTTTTATTTGAATAATTGATGAGTAGATGTATGATTACATAAGTATTTACTATATGTTGAATGAGTTTGAGATCTTATGGATGATTTGAGGCATAATAAACCCCTAGGATGATATATAGGTTGGAAACCTGTGATGTAGCTCCTATGAGGCTTATCGGTGAAAATCCCATGAGCCTAGGATTCATGGTGAGAACTTGCTTTCTTGATTCACAGGTGTAAACAATGCCACGTACTATAGTATTAAAATCAATTATAGATGATTAATTCAATTGATTAATACTTAGGGAATGTTGTGTAAACTTAGGGGACATGAAGGATACTAACTATGAAATCACTTTTTTAAATTGACAGTTTTGCAAAAATGAGTAATGTTGATAGATCTTGGATGTATAAACAATTGACACTTGATGGTTTCATTAATCCTGAGTTTGTTAAGGAAGTTAAAGCTTTTATTCCTTACGCATGTTCTTAACCTGCATATATGGATGACCCAAAGATCAGATTTTCATGTAAAAAGTGCAAACATATTTCTTTCCTTCCTATTGATGAAGTGAATGGCCATTTAATGAGACAATGGTTTGTTCCAAATTATTTTGAGTGGACACGACATGGGGAGCCATTGATTTATAGCACCTCATGGGGTAACGAAGTAAACTCGTCAGTAAATGTAGATGAGTTTAAAAGGGGGATTGGATTTATAACAAATAATATGAGTGCAACTTTCAAGAAAATATAGAAAATCTTGAAGAAGAACCAAACCTATATGTAAAACAAAATTTTGATTTACTACACTTAGTTGACCAAGAATTATGGACAAATTATGAGACAATGACTCAATTGTCTTCAATTGCTCGAATATTGAACATAAAGTGTGAAGGGAATATTTTTTATCATAGTTTTGATAAAATTCTTGGATGGTATAATGAATCATTGCCTCCTGATCATACAATTGTTGATAGTTTTTACAATATAAAGAAACTTATTAGGGGTCTTGGTTTGCCTATTGAAAAAATTGATTATTGCAAATTGGGATGTACGTTGTATTGGGGAGATGATGTGGAATTACAAGAGTTCAAGTTTTGTGGTCAATCTAGGTTCAAGCCAAAAAAGCGCTTTATGAAACAGAAATTAGTACCCTGGAAACAAATGCATTATTTCCTGCTAACTTCAAGACTTCATAGACTATATGCTTCTGATATTACTGCATCTCACATGGGATGACATATTGAACACAAACAAGAAGATGGAATAATGAGTCATCCATCAGAAGTGATTCCATGGAAACATTTCAATAACACCTATTATCAGTATGCAACTGAAAGTTGAAATGTTAGGATGGGATTGTTGACGGATGGATTCCAATGTTTTGGTTAATCTAGCCAACAATATTCATCATGGCCAATCATAATTATTCCTTATGATTTGCTTTCATGGATGTGTATGAATGAGGCATATATGTTCTTGACAGTGATTGTGCTAGGGCCTACAAATCTAAAGCATAAAATTGATGTATTCTTATAACCATTGGTATCTTAACTGTAACATCTTTGGGAATATGGTGTAGAGACATATAATGTGTCTCTGAAATAAAATTTTGTGTAGAGAGCAGCTTTGATGTAGACTATTAGCAATTTGTTGACATATGCTATGTTGGCTGGATGGAGAACAACATGGAAATTGGTTTGCCCTTATTGTGGCAATGATTCTGATTCATTTTATCTTCCAAATGGGGGCAAAACATGTTAGTTTGACAACCACAGGAAATTTCTTCCTCCATATCATCTATTTAGATGTAATAAACAAAAGTTTATATCACAATAGGATGGTACAAACACCTCCTCCCCCTCTCAAAGCTGGGGAAGAGATATTGCAAGAGATTGATGAATTAGGGTTCCTGAAAGTTACAGAACTTGAAGCTGATGAAGATAATACAAGCATTAGTAAAAACTTTGGTTGGAGAAAGCGAAGCATCTTTTGAGATTTGCAATATTGGAAAACCAATTTGATAAATCATAATCTAGATGTGATGAATATTGATAAAAATATTTTTGATAATTTTTTCAATACCATAATGAACATTAAAGGGAGGACAAAAGACAATGCAAAATCACGAGCTAATTTGAAACTTTTTGTAGAAGGAATGAGTTAGATAAAGATCTTCGCATCGGTAAATATCCAAAAGCATGTTACACTTTGGACAAAAACAAAAGGAAATATTGTGTGAATGGTTGAAAAGTCTAAAATTTTCCGATGGTTATGTTTCAAACTTGGCAAGGTATGTGAACATGAGGAAGTACAAATTATTTAGGATGAAAAGACATGATTGTCATGTGCTTATGCAAAGGCTAATTCCAATTGCATTTCAGGAGTTGCTACTGAATTACGTTTAGGAAGTTATAACATAATTAAGTTTGTTTTTCAAAAGCTTAACATCATCTGAAATAAAGTTGGTTGAAATGGAAAAACTAGAAAGGGAAATTCCAGTAATTTGTGCAAATTAGAAGGAATTTTCCCTCTAAGCTTCTTTGACTGTATAGAGCATCTACTTGTGCATTTAGCACATGAGGCTAAACTTGTAGGTCCAATTCAATATCAATGGATGTATCCATTTGAGAGTTAATTATAGTAAATATTTAAATTGAAGTACTAACTGTTAAGTCAAGAAGACTTCACTTCTATTAATTTTGATAACAATCAAATAAAAATAATCTTGGAAATGTATGAACTGTTTTGATAAGTTTGTTAAGTGTGTAGAAAAATGTAAGTAACACTTAGTCATCCCAGACGATACGCCAGTAATAGATGATACACGTCATAACAGACGAAGCGCAAACAATAGAAGAAGCGAAGATAATAAACGAAGTTCAAACAACAGACGAAGTGAAGACAACAGACGAAGCGAAAACAACTGACAAAGCGCAAACAACAGACGAAGCATAAACAACAGATAAAGCGTAAAACAATAGACGAAGTGCAAAACAACAAACGAAGCGACAATATTAGACGATACAAAAAAGAAGATACTCTAGAACGTCAGACAATTAGTTAGTTGGAGTTAGTTACAGGACTCAACTAAATAACAGTTTCTAGAAGATTAAAGAAGCAGTTACTAAAGAAGACAATTGGAGACTTTGGCTATAAATACTAGTCCTAGTCAAAGGCTAAAATAACGTTCTTTTACAAGAGAGAAAATTTTGATTGTACAATACTTAGAAAATTTCTGTATTCAAAGTGCAAAATAAGAGAGCGAATACTATTGTAACGAAAAGCTCAAAATATCTTTCTTAGAGAGAGAAAGAAAAGGCTAGAGCTTGAAGAGGCTAAGATAGCAGAAAGAATACTTTGTAAAAGAGACCTGAAGAGACTCTGGAAGGGCGAAAAGAATACTTTTAAAGTTGAAGAGTATAGTGAAATCTCAGACAAACTCTAAGGACTGGACTAGCCCAAGGTTTGGGGTGAACCAATATAAAATCACGACGTCTATTCTCTAATCCTTACACTTTAATTTTCTTATTGTTAGACAAGTAGATAAAATTATTTGCGATTCCAATACTTATCAATTTTAGTAAAGTATCTTGGGATCTTAGGTATTCATCTGATAGTTATAAAGATATTTTAAGAAATCTCAAAAGATTAATATTTTCGAAAAGATTACACAATTCAACCCCCTTCTTGTGTATTTTATATACTTTACGTGATTTCTATATTAACAAGTGATTTACTTGAATAACATGTTTTAATAACAGAATTTTAATAACCCTATTAGATAATGTAGGTATTTGCATCACTTGAAGAAAAATGTCAAAAACAAGGCTAGGGTTGAAGGTTCAATATGTAATGCTTATTTAGTAGAGGAAGCAAGTACATTTTTTCACATTATTTTAAGTCGCATGTGCACACAAGAGAAAGAAAAGTTCCTCGTAATGACAATAGGGAGGAACGGGTGATGCTAATGGTAACTTATCTTTTTTCATGTATCTTGGACAAGGATATGGACTTTCAACACGAAGAATGTTAACATAGGAAGAAAAAGAGGCCTCCATGGTTACATTTTATTGAATTGTCAAGAGGTTCAACCTTTCATGTAGTAAGTTGAAGTTGATTTTGAATTTGATTATTTGGGTTTTGAATTTTAGTTTTATTCATAACTGAAATACATAATAATGTTTTTAGATTATACACGGAATGATTATGTGAGCTAATGCTCGAGAAAACACAAGATGATATTAATAAAAAAAGTTAGAAGATACTTTCTTCGATGGTTCGTGAAATATGTAAGTTTTCACTTATAATTGTTGAAATGATTAAATTATAAGATTAAAGTGTTCAAATGACATTATATTATTTAATTTGATAATTTCTTTTGTGTAGGCCTTAAAAAATCCAATAAAGAACAAGTTCATCTGTGATTTTGCGAAAGGATCTTTGCAAACTATTAAATCATATCCAATGTATTTCGTTAATATATACAAATATCATACAGAATATCATGGTCATAGCGTGGCAACAGAAAATAGTAGGGTTTGTATATAGGGAGAATTGATAGATTACTATGGTAAAATTATTGAGATACTTGAAATTGAGTATTCTACATTGCCAATAAAGTAAAGTGTGATTGGTTTGATCCAACTCCTAATGTTGGTATAAAAGTGAATAGCCGATACAATCTAGTTAAAATCAACCAGCGAAGAAGATTTAGACAATTTGAACCTTTCGTGTTGTCGATGCAAGCTATCCAGGTGTATTATGTTCCTTTTTATAGCTTACGATGAGATAAATCAGATTAGTTGGTCGTTTGCAAAGTTAAACCTAGAAGTGTTTTTGAATCATATAGAAAAGGAGAACAGAGAATTGAAAGTGAAGCGTTTCAGGAAGATGTTTATGAAATAAATGCATCTATTACATATGAAGAGAATGAATCTTTGAACGATCCAAATAATTAATATGTTGAAATTTCATCTAGAGAGGAAGAAGAGGGTGAGAGATCAGAAGAGGAGCTTGAGTTTGATTCCAATTCTTCGGAAAAAAAAAAGATAATGATGATTTTGATTTACAATTAAGTGCTAATAGCAATTAATTTGTGTTTGTAATAGAATATTATATTCAATAAATCAATTATTGAATCAACAATATATTGTTATATATTGAATTGAAATTGTTATATGTTAGGAGTATTCAATAAAATATTAATTTCAGGTTAAAATATGACACTAAAGAGAAAACAGAATATGATGCGACCAAGGTTCAGACCACGATTTGGAGCCAGTTACTTTCCAAATGAAGCATCACATTCTGCAGCTGTAACAGAATCAAATGTTGTACCTCTAGTTACTACACATGCAGATGAGGCATCACCTTCTGTACCTGCTACTTCACCATCCAACAGCTTTACACCATCTACCACCCCTATACTGACAGAGATATCAGGGGTAAACATTGAGAATGAAGGAGGTGACCTCCAGCCTAGAGCTGAGGGACTTAATGGAAGAACTTACATCATAATTGTCAACAATCTGTAATTGAAAATACATGAAACACCATATGTTTATAATTAAGTTATAGTTTAAATTTTAAAAATGATATAAAATTATTTTTATATTAGGTTGATTCCGTCTGCACTGTACTCAAGAAACATGACATCCAAGTTAAAGTAGAAGATTGATCTTGAAGGTTATATATAGAAGAATATCTCTCAAGGGATAAAGGATTTTTATTATTAGGAGTTTGAGGTAAAAAATATATTTTTTAATTAATTTTTATATATTAATTAGATAAATATTGCAAGTTATAAGTACTTATCGTATGTTTTCCTTTTTTCAAAACGAATTTTTTTAGGATTTTGAATTTGACTCAGTTATTTATAAAGTATGGGAGAGACGAGTTTGTATACGTTATAGAGACTTTGTTGGTGTGATACACAAGACTGGTGTATAACCTCCTTATATTTTTGAAGAAATATGGAGTTGTTAGCAGCAGTATTGGACATTACTCAAGGCAATGTCCATTTCAGAGCGTAATTATATCAATAGACATGGAGGACCGAGGGGAGAGAGTCTTCCCGTACGCATTGGAGGATCTATAACCCACCATAAGCATACAGAGAGACTTGTAAGTATCTACACTTTACACTTATTCTGATTTGTTTGCTTTGATGTATTTCAATTTAATTTTATGTGTAAATTTTGGAATGAAAATATGTGTATTATGGAGAATGATAATGTTATGAATGTCTGGTGTCATATATGGTTGTGTTGTTAAGTTACTTTCTTTGTTTAACATGGGATAAATATTATAAAAATAGAGGAAATTCTGGCGAAATTTTTGTAAATTGTAGTTCACTTATAACATTTTATTCTATGCAGAGAAAGTCTATGGGCAGGAAGCCTACACCCCGTCAACTCTTTTTGCATACTCACACTAAGAAGCATAACGGTGTGATCTTCGTCAACACCAGATATAAAGAACTAAATGTATGTGAATTAATGCTTAATAATTATCACTTATTAATATAAACATTGCCTTTTAATAGGACCAAATACAAGAAAGCATTCAACGACAGTCTCAGCAGTCTAAAGATGTTGATGAGAGTTAAACATATCTTCATGCAGTGAGTGGCAGGGACTATCGTAAAAGGATCTTCGATTTAGGTTCATTTGCGAACACATATTATTCACAACCCTCCACATTCAGTACAGTAGCATTTAGTAGGCGATCTGCATCCTATGAAGTCCATGAGCTTCGAAGTACAATATAGGCACTGGCAACTCAGTTGCAATAGTTGATGGAGTACATAGCTCAACTCCGTAATGAGATGGATGAGTTGAAGGGGAAGGACAACATCTCATTGCAACATTGAGAGCATCCTCATTCACCAAATGAATAGCGTAGTTATAGTCATTTTGTATTAATTAAATACTTATTGTTGTAGATAATATTTTTATTATAAATTAAGATAATTTTTACTTTATATCATCAATCAACTTTATATTTTAACAAATTAAATGTAGAAACAAATTAAAATATTATTAATAGATAACCGATAACTGTATAAATTATACATCAATCATAAGATTATCAAATAAAATTAATGTAGGGAAAATATTAAAAAATAATATCAGTAAATTTACCGACGGAAAAACAAAATCCGTCGGTAAAATACAGTAAATTTACCAACGGATGACCAAAATCTGTTAGTAAAATGTAGTGAATTTACTGACGGACAACTAAGATCTATCGATAAAATTAGTCGTGAATTTACTAACGAAAGAGCCTTGTCCGTCGCTACATTTACCGACTGAAACAAACATTCGGTCACTAAATTTATGGTGACAGTAATTTTTGTGTTGTCGATAACTTACTGACAAAAAATTTGTACTCTGTCGTCAATTATTACTTACTGCCGTTTCTCCGACGACTCATTCCATCAGTAAATTTTGTCACTAACTTAGCTTGCTGACGAAAAACTTTGATATTCCGTTGCTAAACCTCTCTTTTTTTTGCAGTGGTTGTTGTTGTTATTTATCCGCATGAAAATATGCCAAGATTAGTTGCAGTCATCTTATTTAATTTGTTGCATCATTAATGAGAGTTGCTTTTTTACTTGCTATTCCTTTTGATGTAAAAATCAAGAAAATGAAACGTGAAGCGTGAATTCAGTTGTCTACTAGTGCACAAGAAACACAACACACAATAGTAAGTAGAGGACGATGCTGAATTTGAGATAACTGTGGATTAAGTAAATAGGCAACACATATCTAAACGTTTCCGGGTATGCATGTGATTATGTTAAAGTTTGCTCAAGTTTTATTTAGTGCTCCATAAATCTATAATTGGCATTCAAGTCGAATCATTATGCCCAGTGCGGTGCCACCTCTCAAGTTCAGAGAGTAAGTTTCGTTTTCTCGCAAAACTATAGTACTAAAAGAAATATTTTGTCTTTAAACTCCCAGTCCCAGATGTAACTTGTAAGCAGAAACCAAGCGGCGGCAATGGCATCGATAAAGAGAAGACTTGACGTATAGTTTAGAGACAATGGTACCCTTATGTTCAGGAAACGGAGGTGAATGCGAAACAAAGTGTTTGTTGGATTACGAGTCTATGGTTTGGTTTGTGATGCATCGTAAACAGAGAGTGCAGCTGATAGACAAAGTAGATTAGTTTTTCAATGTGTAATGAGCTTACGAATAGCTGGTTCCTCCTCTTGTCTATACTTGTACGAAATGTTGTTAGTTAAATCATGTCATGTGGGACAAATATGATGAAGCCAAGCATTGAGCAATCTGAAGAAGAATTTCCAGAACTCATCGCAACAAACTATGAATTAGCATAGCATATTCGAGAATTGTTTTCATTATTTTACTCGTAGGACCTAAGTTAACTTCTATTCTGGTAGTTTTCGGTTATAAATTTAAGAGGTTAAAGCTGCTCTGTTTCCAATTTTGTTTTCCTCAGCTACCTAGTTCTTGTTTCACATTCAACGTATCATTTTACCACCACAGGGGATATAATCAGTCCATTACTAAAAGAGTTAAAGTTTTTTTTTTTTTTGACGAGCTAAAAGAGTTAAAGGTGAAATATATTTATAAAAATTCATTCATTCGTTCATTTTATTTTATACAATAGTCATTAATAAATATCCTTTATGAAATGAGTTCTGGGTAATTTCTCAATGACCCAGATGCTTTCGATTCTTCATAACCATCGCCGTACTTTTTGTATTTAAAAGCAATTTTAGGTTTCAACAAGATAAAAATTATTTATTAAGAAAGAAGCCTTTTTTGACTGCTTACGTGTATATCTTGTTGGATAGTGAGTAAAGAGAGATTTTTACTTTTTAGTCTGTGAAAATAGCAATTAACAGAAAAAAAAAATTATATGGAATCGATATTTCGGTGATTGGATTCCAAATTGCAATCCCTCAGACTTCTCGTCTTCGTTTCTCAGCTTTTAAGTAGCAAGACAGAAAAATAATCCAACAAGAGGGAACCAACAAAGCGCGAAGAAGAGTTGATGATGGCAAAGTCAGAGAGCCGTCTCAAAGCCTCAAGATGGTCACTTCAAGGAATGACTGCCCTTGTCACTGGTGGCACTCGCGGAATCGGGTTTTTTTTTTTTCTAGATCTCATTACTACCGTTTCAAGATTGATTCTTGTGAAAAATGTTTTGGTAGAAGTTTATGGGTTTGGAACTTTTGAATGTTTGATGCTGGAAAGACTCGATTTTTAATGTTTATGACCTCCGTAATTTCCAATTTTTTCACTAATTAGGAATGCCACAGTTGAAGAACTAGCTGGGCTAGGAGCGAGAGTGCACACGTGTTCCAGGAATGAATTGGAGCTTAATAAGTGCTTGCAAGATTGGGAGGCTAAGGGTTTTACTGTCACTGGGTCGGTCTGTGATGCATCGTCTCTGACCCAGAGAGTGAAGTTGATAGACGAAGTAGATTCTGTTTTCAGTGGCAAACTCAACATTCTTGTATGTATAAATCAAGAGTAATATGTCGAGAAGAAGTAACAGGAGGGTGGTTTACGTAATTTCATTAGTCATAGTCGTATTGGTTTACACACTCAGTAGTTGGCATCATTTTGTTTACTCTTCACTAAACTTTGCTGAAAGGAGAAAACGTCTACCATCGTGCAATTTGAAGTTAATACTGATTAGCGTAGATCACTTGTGTGCTGGTTGTCTAGTCTATATTCTTTTCCATGCTCTGTTTGAACTTGCTCACGTCACAGGCTCTGGTCACTTAGTCGCTAGATTGAAGAGGACTTGGTTAACGTGGGAATTATAACTAGTTAATCATTAGAAATTTTGTCAGTTAACTTATGAGTCTGTTCAGATACTTGAGATTCAATCTTCAATTCTTTCGTCTAGGTAAACAATGTTGGGACAAATATCAGAAAACCAACAACCGAGTACAGTGATGAAGAATATTCAAAAGTCATGGCGACAAACTTTGAATCCGCCTACCATCTGTGCAAACTAGCACATCCTCTTCTAAAAGCATCTGGAGTTGGAAGTGTTGTGTTCATTTCCTCTGTTGGAGGTCTTTTGCACATTGGTAGTGGATCGATTTATGGAGCTAGTAAAGGTGAGTTACACTTCTATTTTAGGTTTTTGTTTGTTTAGAAACATATCATTTATGCACTGACTACTTGCCAGTTTAAGCTTAAAATTATTATTTATCAAAATTTGTTTCTCTCAGCTGCAATTAACCAACTTGCAAAATATCTAGCATGTGAATGGGCGAAAGACAATATCAGGGTGAATAGTGTTGCACCTTGGTACATCAGAACCTCGCTTGTGGAACATGTAATCTCTTTTCCTGCCAATTTCAAAACTTTCCTCGCACCTGCCATTGAACCCACACCCTCTCCATTTTCTGCTTGTTTGTTTGCGTGCTCGTGTTTCTTGATGTTAGCATCTGTTTATTCCATAACGATTTGAGCAAATATTTCTTGCATGTGCCAGGCAGGACCTGATGCATTTTGTAAACAATAGTACAATTTTCCGTTCATGTCTACTTATTTGTGTCTTCATGGATATCACCTTCCTTTTTCATATGAAAGAAGCTTGTCATCGTTTTCTCTACCAAAACTGGCACTATCAGACAGCTACATTGTATATTCCTGGTAGTCTCCCCCATTTTACATTTAGCAATTAAGAAATATTTCCTGTGAAATTTAATCAATGTTTGATTGCTTTTCTTTGTTTGTCTGCTGCTTGCAATCCTTTCCGCAGTTCATTGATAATAAAGAGTTCTTGGGGAAGGTTATGGCTCAAACCCCTCTACAGCGTGTAGGAGAACCTGAAGAAGTTTCATCCACGGTTGCATACCTTTGCCTACCTGCTGCTTCTTACATCACTGGACAAGTTATATCTGTTGATGGCGGAATGAGTGTGAATGGATTTAACCCTGGGATGCGACTGGATTAAGAATGTCATCAATCATAAAATGGTCCCATTGATTATAACTGTTGAAGAATGTTTCCCGGCCTTTTCATGCAACCTTAGAATTTGTTAAGACATTATTTTTGTATGATTAAACGAACATCAACTGCTGCAATTACAAACGAAGTTTTATTGTTTTGGGCCTGGAAAGGCTTGCTGTCTCAAAATTCCAGGCGGATCTTCGCACGCTGTAAGGTCTGCTACATTACCCTTGTGCTGCCGTAGATTTTCACGCAAATCAATGCAACGATCATTGGGCCGCTTGCGTTGTTCCCGCTAAAAAGTAAAAACACTACCAAAACTCGGTATGTTGTACCGGAATAAAAAATCGGACTGTATTAGAAAGTTTCGGATTACACCTGTTAGTACTACAAATACATGTATAAAGCAAACCCCGTCTTCTCCCCGGTCCCGCCCGATTGTTCATCTGAAAGCTGATGGTGGGTCGCCAGCTGCTCGGTGTTGTAGGCACGTGAGGAAGAGATGAGCTCCAGACTGTAGACATCGTAAGTGAGTGAAACGAAGAGTATTAACCAAACTAAGGGCTTTGACAGGCGTCTAGTTTGTGAGCATGATCCAGAGAGCGCATTTGATGAAGTGCCTTTCATCTGATCCCAAATTAGTTTCTCTATAGACATTTTGGGTGACTTTCATCTTGTTCGTTTCTTGGGTTTCTGTTAATTAACACAAACAATCCATAATTTGAGTGCTAAATGTTAAAGCCTTCTGAAATTAATTTTTTGTGTGGATGACTATAATAAGGTTCTAAATAGGGCTTGCAATTGGACATAAAATATGTATTCTTATAATATTTAATAATTCAAGAGTTCAACTAATTGTCTTTAGTGGAATGACATTTAGTTAATAAGCTAGAATTAATTC
>JANZXV010000212.1:13685061-13698818 GCA_027576455.1 Erythroxylum roigii | reverse complement strand
ATCAAACTTGATTTAATACTAGCCTTAGCATAACTCAAATTCAATTTACTAATCTAACAAGACCACAAAATTAAAAATCATGCCTCAAAATAAATAAAACAAGTTTGGGGTCCAACATTCATAGTTTTCACCCATTTTGGATTGACTTTTGCTTCCCGGTACGGTATTGGCTCCTGCATTTCAGACAAATTTGCAATAAAACATATAGTGCATTTGATAGGTGTTTCGGTATAATGTATGGGTAGGTAGAAGGAGTGTATCTGGTAAGTTTAATAACATGTAGGGGTTTTTGGTAGCTTGATATACCATGCTCAACATTTGACGCATAATCATTCATCCAAGTTGGAGGTTTTCTCAAACTTGTACTATGTCTAATGGGAGCTGTTTCAGTTGTGGGTGAAGGTAAGGGTGAGTTACTGGTTTGCAACTGATCATCATCATTCTCGACTTCTGTATGCTCAATAGGATTATCACATATAATATCCTCCTCCATGAATTCATTTAGGCTGTCAGGTATAATAAGTAAAGGAACTTGACTACTTGGGGCCATAATGATGTAGCCTTCCTTAGTTGTAAAGGATAAATGTGTTCATGAAATGTAACATCTCTAGAAACAACCATTTTATTATTATCTAGATCATAAAGCTTAAAACCCTTTTGCCCTAGTCAATGCCCCAAGAAAACACTCCTAAAAGCTCTCAAAGAAAACTTGTCTTTGTGAGGTAAGGTATTTGTTGTAAAGCATAGACATCCAAAACACTTGAGGTTATCAAAGGAGTGTTCCCTTTTGTGCAGGATCTCATAGGGAGTTTTCCAATGTAGGATAATTGTAGGTAATCTGTTTAAAAGAAAAGTGGCATGTAAGATGGCTTCCTCCCAGAATTTTATTGGAATTCTAGATTAAAACATCAAGGATCTTGCTAATTGGAGTATGGATCTATGCCTCCTTTCTACTATTCCATTTTGCTGAGGTATGCAGACACAGGTTTTTTCGTGTATAACTCCAAAATCTCTAAGAATCTGTTGACATTTCTCTCCCACAAACTCTAAACCACTATCAGTTCTAACTCTCTTGACTGATTTCTCAAATTGATTCTTAGCCACGACAATAAAATTCTTCAAAATGGATGCAGTTTGACTCTTATGTTTCATCAAAAAAAGTCCATGTACATCTACCTAGATCATCTACCACAGTGAGGAAATGATGTGCTCCTGTCATGCTAGAATGTTTATATGGTCCCCATATGTCAACATGAACTAATTCGATAATATTATTGACATTACTATTGCTTTGTGTAAAAGGTAATCTAGTTTGTTTGCAAGAGGGCAAATACTGCAATCAACAAAATTTTCAATCTCTTTTATAAAGAGTAAATGTTTAAGTACAATGTCTGAAGGATGCCCTAATCTTTGATGCCAAGTAGGAATACTGACATCAACTACATTATTTAAGCAGCAAACATTTGCTCCACTAGGTACTGGATTAAGAAAATTGCAGTATCTATGGATAACTTCTGGTATGTATGAACTGGAATCAAGTATGTATAAGTTTCCCTTCAATTTTCCCACTCCAAAGACTACTAGTCTTTAGGTCTTGAAAAATGCAAAACTTTGGATAAAAACTACAGCACAAGAATCCCTCTCATCCAATTTACTTACTGACAATAGGTTATGTCTAAAATTAGCAATGTACAAAACATTCTTTAATTTAATGTTATCATGTATAATCACATAACTATATGAGTTGACTTGTTTGACAATTCCCTCAGGTAAATGAACAAGAATTTTTCTGGTTAAGGTTTTTCGTGAAGTGAATGAGTGTTTAAATGCACATATATGGTTAGTTGCACCAGTGTCCACAATCCATTCATCTTTAAGCTTATTAGATATAGGTTCTAAGACAGAGTTACCTACAAAATCCAAGATCTGTGCAAAATTCACTTGTTCTATTGTTACCATTTGCTTCCCTTTTAGAAACCTGGCAATCTCTTGTTTAAACATCTTTGTGACTGCAGGTGGGCACTGCGTTACTGATTCTTTCATATCATCATTGGGATTATCCTCAAAAGGATTGTTAACCATATTCACTCGTCCCTTTGTAGTTACTGCTCTGTCTTTCTTTAACTGTTTATACCAATTTGGATATCCATGAAGCTTAAAACACATATCCTTGATGTGTCCTCCTCCTTTGCAATATTCACAGCTTCTATCATCCTTCTTCTGTAATTCCCTTTTCTTATAGGAAACATTTCTATTTGCATCAGCTCTAGATCGAATTCGTTTAACCATCATAGCACTCACTTCAGTGTTTTCTAAAAAGTTTGTTTGTACATTCTTCTGCTTTTCTACCCTCAGAATCATTAAGTAAGCCTTGTTGACTGAAGGCATATATAGGTTCTAGAAGTAAGATCTGGTTCCTAACATTGTCATATCTTTCATTTAAACCCATAAGAAATTGAATGAGTTTAATCTGAGATATAATGTCTAGAAAATTTCCAGCAGCATTACAGGTACAATCTCTCATAGCACCATAAGAACATTGAGGAATAGGTTGAAGAAAATTCAATTCTTCCTATAGTTTTTTCATCTTACTGTAATACATAACAACAAAGGAATTACCTCGCTGCATAGACGAGATCTGTCTTTGAATTTGGTAGATCTGAGGACCACTACTTTAACCAAAGTGTTCCTCTAGTTCTTGCCAAAGTTTTCTAACTGAGGTAGAGTAAATAAAGGTTTCGGCTATATCCTTCTGCATGGAACTGATTATCCATGAGCTAACCATTTCATCCACCTTTCTCCATTTCGAACGAGTAGCTTCATCTGTTGGTTCTACTAAGCTACCATTGATAAAAAACCCAGTTTGTTCTTAGCTACTAGAGCTCTCTTCATGGATCTGTTCCATGCCAAAAAATTATTATCATTGAGTAGTACAGTTACGAGGGTCATTCCAGGGTTATCGGATCCTTGTAAAAATAAAGGATCATCAGAATTATGAGTCATATTTGTAGTTTTGTTTGTGGGATTAACAACTTCGTCATTGTTAGCCATGACGAAGAGTAAGAAAAGTGGTTAGGTTTAAAAATTGGGTTGTAAGATTCACAGATTCAAGAAGTTAGCTCTGATACCATGAAGAAATTATAAGTAAGAAGGAAAACAATGGCAGATTTAATTTTCTGCCATTGAAGAAGAAAACAAAATAAAGAAGAGGAAATACAGTAGATGAGAAAGTTTTCTCTTCATTGCTTTTAACATGTACAAAGATTCTATATATATATATACATGAAAACAAGCACAAAGGTTGTGTGCTTATAAGAAAGAAAATTACAGCTCATTTTTTACACGTCGTCATAAGAAAGATCTAGAATGTGTACGCCTAAACAAAGAATAACAAACTTAACTACCACGCGAGAGAAATGGAATAAAAACAGATCTGATGAAAAAAAAACTTCATATTTCAACATTGTTCTCCTTTAATTGGTCAGTATATTTGATTCTGTATGGCAAGTCCAAAAATATTTAGTTGTGCTTTCATGTAGGTCAAGTAGCAATGAAAGTTTTGAACGGCAGCAATCGGTGTGTAAGTTTGCTGTCTTGACTTTGAAATCTGTAAAGCCCTAGCAAGTCATTTGTTTACTCTGATTAATCATTAGAACATTTAATTTAATATATCCAGAAAGAGAGTTTTACATATCCATTGAAAGCTGATTTCGCGCCCACTATTAACCTTATTACCTGGGTAAGCATCTTTTGACTCACAAAGCCACATTAGTATTTACTATGTAGTCCTGTGTCCCAGGTGATCCACACTACACTTACTTCACTGTCATTGCTACACTTAAGATGTACTCGATCTCCTCAACAGCTTCTTTCATAGAAGGCCTGTTCTGTCTCTTTTCCTCCACACAACTTAAGCTCAGATATGCCAATGCCTTGATGGTCTCAAAATCGAAGCCTTTTGCGCTCTCTGTCAATATCGGGTCTATCACATCCATCAGTCTCTCCTCCTGAGCCATCCTTTGCACATAAACAGCCAAGTTGACATCATCTTCCATTCTGTTGAAATCGATTGCCTTTTGCGAAGTCAACAGCTCAAGCAAAACAACACCGAAACTATAAACATCGCTCTTATCTGTCAACTGATATTTCCTGTAATATTCGGGGTCCAAATAACCTAACGTGCCCTGTGCACAAGTTGAGATATGACTCAAGTCACCAGAGGCCAACCTCGACAATCCAAAGTCCGACACTTTAGCATTTAACCTCTCATCAAGAAGTATGTTGCTTGACTTGATGTCCCTATGATATATTGGAGGAACAGCTGCAAAATGGAGGTAAGCTAGAGCCTGAGCAGTGTCATGAGCAATTCTGAGACGATGAATCCATGAAAGCTGTCCTCGTCCACCAGGTCTTAGACCTTGTAAATGATCAAGAAGCGTACCATTGGGAATGTACTGGTAAACCATAATAGGTTGGTCGAGATCAACACAACAACCAAGCAAGCTAACAAGGCAACGATGATTGACCTGACATAGAATTCGGACCTCGTTGATAACTTGGTGAGTACCTTTAGTGTTTCCAAGCTTCGCACACTTGACAGCTACTAGCGTGCCATCTTTAAGAGTACCTTTGTAAACTTCACCATAGCCTCCGACGCCTAGAAGGCGTTCTTTGGAGAACTTGTTGGTGGCTTCCATTATCTCCTTGCCACTGAAGATTTTGGCTACTCTGTTCCCACCAGCATTCAGGATATTTTGGCGCTCTCTTCTCAGGCGATCTTTTGAACTGCGTTCATGTTTTCTGTAGATGGCAATGCTGCTTATCGCCACTAAAAATGCTATGCCTAAGCAGGACATTAAACCTGAGAAGAGAAATGATTTTGTTTTTTCAGAAATGACATGACACTGTTTTCCACAATTCAAGCCATTCTCTACTAAATTAAAAGCTTAGACTAAAAATAAAAATAAAAAAAGCTTAGACTAAAATAATTATAAGCGTCTATCATTCTTCTTTTTTTTTTGATAAATCAGAAAAATATATTAATAAAACAAAATATGTACAAAAAATTCATAGACTAATGTCATAGAAAGTACAACTAGTTAAAAATTAGCAACTAGTCTCGGTACAGTCCAAGATAAAACTTAAGGGCACTTTGGCTGTGGAAGAAGCATCTATCATTGTATTGGTATGGTGTAAATACAGGTACATGTTATATAAATACAGGTACATGTTATATACCAGATATTATTGCAGTCTTCTCGCTACGGTGCCTATGGTTATCTGCAAAGAATTCCAATGGTCAACGACCCTTAATAAATAAGTGTAATATAAGTCAAACACCCAAACTTACTCTCCGCACAAATCCCTTCAAGCGGATCCCACCGCGAACCTTCCTTACACAAACACCTCTTGGTCCCACTACCACTGACATAGGGGTCGGGCCCACATGTTGACTTCTCATCGCAGTCCACCTGGGACTCACACTTAGGCTCCTGAGGGAGTGCCCACTGCATCTCTACTCCTGGGTTTGGCCACTGCTCCATTTCCATGTTCGGGTTCAAGCCAACAAAACTCGCATAGGCTTTGCAACCCACATCGCGGACACGTATCATATGCTCCGTTGTTGAGCTACCGGCTCTCAGAGTACAGCAAATAGGCGCGTCGCGACACGGTAGCTTCGCTTTAGTGTTGTTCACGTACAAGTGGCACAAGCCGTTGGACGTGCAATTCAACGGTGATGACAATATCTCCTTGTTACAGTTAAGGTACATGATGGTGTTGGAACTGGTGATGTTGAAAGGGAGGGTTTCGTTTAACTGTATGCCGTGGTGGGTATAATCTGTTGTGACGCAGGTGTTCGGTAACAGAGTTGCGGGTTCGATCACGAGGCGTTGGCTTGTGGAGTTGACGGAAATGATTGGGTAGGAGTTGTTTAGTGTGTCGAAGATGAGTGAACCTGAGTTGCATCTGATCTTGTATGATTGGTCGCCGCATTTTGGTCCCGTGCTGAGTGGGTACGGAACGGCGGTGGGTCCGCAGTTGGGGCACTGATTAGCTGATAATACCAAAACGGCGCACGTTAGCAGCAACGCCGCCAGTAAGAAGAAAGAAGATGGTGCCCGCGACGACATATCGGCAAGACGGTGGCGAATGGTTTTGAGGAGAATGAGAAGCCTGGTGTGGTGTTGGTTCTGGCGTTGTGTTCGGTTATAATTACATGGACCTCACTCGAGTCAAATTCTTCTTCAATTGGTTGTTCTTTTCCGTACTTTCTTGTTTATACAAAATTAATTAATTATATCGAAATTAATGTATAATAAATAATCTTTTATTAAGTTATATTTTTTATTAGGATGATTTATTAGTATTTACTTTCTAGAATGTAAAATACAATTCCTATATTTTATCTTCAAATCATAATCTATTTGTTTAGACACAACGTCCTTTTAGATTTCACAGGCTGGTACTCTGTGGCATCTCTCCTCAAATGCATATTTCTCTTCATGTTTGGCTTTAAACATGATATGTAGGAGGACGCAATCTTTGACTAGTTGTAGGATATTTAAAACGTATTTATTAGGTAATGCTTCAACAACCTAATAAATATGTGTGGGGTGCTCTACCTATGTTTGGATTATTCACCAACAGTAGACCGCAATTAGATGTCAAAAGTCCTTATACAAAATGCATTCGTACTTTTTAATAGAGTTTAAATCAATGTTTTAAAAATCGAATCGGTAACTGAATCGGAGAATCAACTGATTTAAAGGTCAATAGTTTAATCGAAATTCAACCGTGATCGAATCGGTGACTAATAAATATATAAATTTTATTTATATATTATATATATAAGATAATTTTTAAACATACTATTAATTATTTATCTAATTGTAAACTTAACTTAAACTTTCAAGTTTCAAAATATACAAGTTTTTTTTTAAGTTCACTAACACAACATAAAATAAGATAACAAAACTCTTTAGTCATATTTCATACAAAAGATTAAAAAAAAAAAGATCACTAATCATAATATTTATTTAAGTTGAAATCATCAAAATCAAGACATTTTAAATAAACCGACCGTTTTTTTCTTTCACCAATTCAAAGCTTTTTATCGATCCGACTGTAAAATGAATAGATGAATCGTTTAAAAAAACATTAAATTTTATTAATTTTTTATCTATTGAGTAGGATTTGTGACGCACGACACAGGTTGACTGAAGTTTGTATCTACGTGACTACTTCTGGTTAACTTAACTGACTTGTGGCCAACACACCGCGTCATCGAAGTAGTCCATTGAAGGACCACCGAGAGACACAGCGTCAACACATCATTAATGGCGTCATCAATGCCCTTCAATGATTCTGTAACGCGTTTAAAAGGTTTCCCAGCCTACGCTCTACATGCTTACGTTTCCCATGATTCCTCAATCCTCACAGTAGACTTCTTAACGTGTGAATGGCGTTTTGGTGTGATGCACTTCGCTAATCAATCTCGTGTTCTAAAGAACCCACTTGGGTTAGAAGCTAACGTTTCCAACCATACACGCTACAAGCTTACGTTTCCCAGGATTCCTCACAGTAGACTTTCGAGCATGAAT
This sequence comes from Erythroxylum roigii, assembly GCA_027576455.1. Classification (NCBI taxonomy): domain Eukaryota; kingdom Viridiplantae; phylum Streptophyta; class Magnoliopsida; order Malpighiales; family Erythroxylaceae; genus Erythroxylum; species Erythroxylum roigii. Next base: position 13,691,217 of record JANZXV010000212.1, on the reverse strand, counting down.
GGCTGAGGATGAGGGTGATGCAGAGCACGCACAGGCACAAGAGAGTATACGACGATGAGGATGCAGACTTTAAGATTCAGATGTTAAACATCTTTCAGATACTTAATCAGTAGCTACTGGTTTCTTGTTTCTTGTTTCCAGAAGTAAAAGCAAACACCAGATGCCTTTTGTTTTTCCCAAACAGCCACAGGTGCGAAATTCAACCAAATTCGCAATCTTATGTGTTTCTATTGTACATTCATCGTTAACAACAGTAAAATTTTTAACCAAATTGTAGAATTAAAAACTCGCTGTTATGCTACTATTGGAAAATCGGGTTGAGAACCGATCCCGATCGCAGTTGAAGAATTAAGAAATTTTTTCGTAACTTTTAATTTTCCAAAAATTAAGATCTATTTAATTTTATAAAATGATTAATACAAAGTATAATAAATCGTAATTTAATTCGTAAATTCTGAAGCTTGATTTTTATCTTGTTGTTTCCTTCAAACTGTTTCCGAAATCGATCTGTCTCAACCACTGTAATTACACAAGTGTCTGACGGTATATATAAAACAATTTGAGGGAACTTTGTTATCCTTAGTGTTAAGCCAAATAAAAAGGGATTCTGACGTGAAAGAAGTACGACAAGGAAGGATACCACCTAGAATTCTTTCAACTAACGAGTACGATAAAAGTAGATACAGCAACTTATTTTCATTGACAAAAATGGACTCCTGTGCAAAGGGTTCACGAAAAGAAAAACTCGTGTGAAACGATATAAGAAAGAATAACGATGCGTCGTGGAAGAGTCGAAAGAGGAACAGATGACAGAGTACAAAATTACATCTTAAAAGAGGAACTACCTCACGACCAAACCAAGGAACAAAAAATGGGTACGCAAGCCGCTAGATATGCCATAATCAACAAGAATGGAAATTGTGACTTGATGGCCGGAAAACCACCTCATATAGCACCCTCAGGTCAACTCAAAATTTAGGAACCTCTTGTTGAATTTTTTGTCGAAAGAGTAAGATATAAGGAACGTTGAAAACTTTATCGTAACCCAGGGTCACTCCGGAACATTTTACCGGAGGTACATGGACAGAAATGGGCAGGAGGATTTGCTTTCGTAGCAAAACAACTATCCTTTCGTCAATGGATGAAACTTCACCATGTCCCCAAATAACGATCATATTGACTTGTTGGCCATATTCTTACATAATGAAAATTTTACCAGACAAATATACAAAGATAACCTAAATCATGCTACTATCTCGAAAGCTGTTAGTCACTCTAGACATTCTGTTGAAAGGATGAACTAAAACTAGAGTGGGAACAAAGCGTGTCCGTGCTACCCATCGTATGCACATACACGTGTAACTTTGGATGGAGTTCCTAACCTAACAAAACTGTGCCCAGGCTTTGACAAATCAGATAAATCAAACAGGCTGTTCCGCCAGAAGTAGGGTATGCCACCAGCCACAGGCTACATTCTCTGCAACACAATCTTCGATAGTAACTTGACAAGGAATGTTGCGGTCAATCACGTCACCCAAGCCAAGCTGTTTCACATGTCTATATGTTAACAATAATGCATTTTTTCTGGTTGACAGGAAAATCTTAGGGATGTCTGCACACAACTGACATTGGAACACAATATTTACCTGTCCATACTTGTTCCATCCCCAACAGAAGACCTTCCCGTCCTCTTCAACGAACAGAAAGTGTTAGACATCAGGTATAATATCAAACTACAATCCAGATGCATAAAAATCTGTAAATAGGACCAAAAGCCTTCAGCCCATACCAGAACATGATTATACCTTCATTACACATGTACAGATTCCAAAACAGTTTTCGAACAATAATTAATTAATTCCAGAATATTGTCACTGTATTAGTATATGGTGCTGCATTCTCCCAAACAAATTCCCTTACTCATCTCTTCGTCTTTCATTAATCGTTTATGCGTCTAGGTTCTCATTTCACACACCTAATAAATAAAATTTTCCAACAAGATGCAGGAGGAGTTCCAAATGGCTAGCGACGTGATAATGTGTTAATGGTCAGCAACTGCAAAATCTGCACATTTTGTGTTTAGCACGGAAGGAGGCACTATATATGCATACCTGCTATTATAGCACTGTGACGAGCCCCACATGACACAATTTTTGTATTCACACTTTCCAAACTGGGAGCATCCAATAGCCTCGGGATAGTCTGGTTTAAAATTCAAAGGAAAGGGAGATAATAGCATGAAAGACTTCCTCTATGATCAAAACGCATGCTGGAACAGAGACGTCTACATATAAGATATAGGACATGAAAGAGAAACACATGAAAATATAGTTACAAAAATATCATACCTCAGCTTGATCACCTCCAGTCCCCAACTGTCCAAACTGATTTCCCCCAAATACATAGACATCACCATCGGCAGAAATGCAAACTGTATGCCAAAGCCCTGCAGCAACACCCTCTATTCTAATGCCCAGTAAGGAAGACACACACTTTGGGCTCAACTCATCATCTGTACTTCCTTGCCCACACTTGAGAAAACAATAAGTCGATTTAAATTTACAAACTTATAGAAAGCTAAGCAGTTGAGAGAATAAGTAGAATATTCCTTGTACAGTGAACCTCATCTTCAACATCTACGGTGCTTTTATCTCCACCATTATCTACTTTACCTACATGTTGATCCTGAAGAACTGTTAATTTCAGAACTCTAACCAGTGTCCAGGATGGATATAGGAACAAAAAATTCAAACAGTGACTCAAAGAAGGGCATGAAAGTTTCTTAATGGAAGATGGTGAAGTCAATGATTTGCAGTCAAAAATAGCCAAGGCAGCGGTGGATGAGATTGTCAATGGGTAAAACTTGTTCATATCCATGACAAAAGCATTTCACTAGTAAACATAGGACACATCATTTTATTTCGAAATATAAGAAGCCCGTTCATTTTATATACAATTGCACTTATAATCCTGTAGGGAAAACCATCATTGAAGACAAGCCATGTAAGCACAAATTACCTGTCCATATAGTCCCCAGCCAAAACTAAGTAGTGCTCCAGCATCTGTAAAATGTGAAATTGAATATCAATGATTGGTATGTGAACTTACATTGGCCTAATCAAAGCCTGGATAAATTCACAAAGTTGGAAATGCAGTAAAATATGGTTGGATTATGTCTCACATCAAATTTAACTTTCAATCCAGCTCAGAATCTTAATTTGAAAATGTCTTGTTTATGCTCAAAACTGCATTAAGTTGTGTTCCCAAGCAGTGAAAAAACTGGTCACTCGTGCTTCTATCTCTTGAATCTTGTATACTAATTACCATTAGTGGATCAAGACAACAGCAACAAACGCATACCCGTTATAACTGTACTATGACGCCCTCCACAAGCAATCCCCTTCACATAACTTCTAGGAACTCTAAAACCATGTCCCTCTGACATCCTGACCCCTCGAGAAACTTCTTGTGGTCTGTCCTTAGCATAAGAATAGTCAATGCATGGTATTGGATGAGGAGAGGACACCATCCTTATCCGCGATCCCAAACCAAGCTGTCCTTCACCCCCATAGCCCCAGCCCCAAACCTGTCCTATATCTGAAACCTTGGGGTAGTTCAAGTGTCATGAGTAACAGATCCTCAATAGCTTCAAGCTTCATACAGCATATCAATCTTGAGATTGCTTTCACTTTAATTTATAAGATCCAAACACTGTAACATAAAAGCACCATTAAGATCACCTGACAATGCTAAAGTATGGCGTCCACCAGCAGCAACAGTTGCAATCTTGACTCCAGGATTCAATGTCACCAGACATGGAAGTGCTGATGGTGTTTCATCACCAGAAGATGAACTTTCAGCCGCTTGTTTGGTTGATGATATTCTTCTCCGCTTTGTGCTTCCATCTCCAGACTCTTTCGTGTCAACAACAGATAAGGTACCACTTCCACCAGTAGATCGTGAACCTTGAGAGCGAGGGCTCACTGCAACCTCTCAGAAGTGCCATATTAGGCTATAACCAAATAACATCTACTAGTCAATTCTTTTGAATGACAAGCAAAATTGATAGTACCTTGCTCGGTCAGAAATGGACTCTGTCTTTCAAGTACACCCTTTTCTATACTTGCCGCCGAAGATGGGTCTCCAAAAACTCTTCCTGAAGGAACGCATTCTCTCCATCCCCACGTATAAACTTCTCCATTGTCTGTGATATACACGAACTTAGTTTACCAGTATAGGCAGAGACATATAACAGAAGAAAGTATGAAATGGCACAAATAAATTACTTAGAAAATACCAATGGGGCAAATTGGAAGAAAATAAAGAGATCATACTTACTAGTAGCTGCTACACAATGTGCCCAACCAGCTGCTGCTTTCATGATGGAAACATCAGTTGGAAGAGGAAATGGCTCGGGAATTTCCTAAGAAAGGGAGATGTGGGTTAGATTACAAGAAAAAAAAATAGAATATAAATTTAAGAGGAAGATAAAGTTCTATATAGTGCTGAACTACCCCGTGCTTTCCAGATGTCACATAGCTTTGACCTAGATCATCGGTGGAACCCCATGTGATGAGCTTTCCAGAATCTGATTGAGAAAGAATCATGAATAAAATAACAATGTTTTGAATTAAGGCACAACATTCACACACAGAAAACACAAATACCAGTTTCATTTAGCTCACATGAGTCCAAACTGCCCTGTTTTATTCACCAGTCGACCTCGACTTATGATAATATATAAAAACTTAACAGTCCACATCAAAGAAAGCACGATGGTCGTAAATGACATGAAACTATATTAGGTCAGTGGATAATAAAAAGTAGGTTGAAAAAAGCTGTTATTGGTTCTTCAACTTGAAATCTTTTGTCAATGTCTGGAAATCTAAGATAAGAAAATAATTCGCCAAGAAATCAAATGCCGAGGGCTTATTAACCTGTAGGTTATAACGAAAGATGTTTAGTAGCAGCGGACACTGACTTGTAAAGAAAAATCATAAATTTGGGAGTGAAAAAGCAAAAAGACTCGTTCGGAAAAGTTCAATATCACCACTTTTTACACGTTTAGCTAAACCTCCATTTAATTATTTGCTTTCTGTGTTTCACATTTCTTTATCAAAGAAACACCGCAGGTCAAATGTAAGCCAACAAAACAACAAACACATTGATCCAATCCAATCAATGTCATTGGGGAGTTCAATAACCCAAAAACTTGACTTTGTATTTCCAAAAAAAGAAAAGAGAACAGAGGAGAAGCACCAGAAATGGCCATCGCAAATCCGCAACCACCGCCGCAAACGTCCTTCCTAGGGAAGCCGGAGGTCCTAACGACGACCGGAGACAAAATCGGCGACCTTTTAGGCAAAGCTCCGGGAAGATACCCGCACATGAACACCAATTTCTGTTTGGCCATCGTTAGATTCTCCTCTTCCCTCTTCCGCTCCCCGTTCATGTCTTCTCCAAAGAAGAGTAAGGAAAAGGATGATTTGGTGGACTTAAAAGTGTCAGCTATGCGCGTAAGCGTTATATATGCGTGCGATCAAATAAAAGATGGAGCGTATCATTTTCAGGCGATTGGGAAGTTCCACATAGGATGCTTACGTGGAAATACATGTGCACGTGGCACAATTTGGGCCACTATTTGTCTCGGGGAATTCGGGCCAAGCATTTCCAAGAAGTTTCTGGAAGGGTCACCCCCTTGCAAATAATTTAAATAATGAAAAAAGCAAGTGAAATGGTAAATTGGCGTGAATGTTCTCCTAAAGCGCCACGTGGTTGCTTCTTACGCATACTCCAATCATTACGTGGTGAAACGTGTCGTTTCTTTTTGGAGGTTCAGAGATTAGAAGAAGTTGACACGTCAGCATATGTGCTGTAACAGGGCTTCTCTGGGTTTTACTACACCGTTCCATGAGTTGGTTTTTATTGGTTTATGTTGCGCCAAATCTGCAAATTGTCCCAAACTTTCTGTAAGATGAATTAGGGGCCTTTGGTTGATTGTTTGAAAAGGGTTTAACGGGCATGGAACAAAAAATAGGTGATTGATTATATATTATCATTATAGGATAATAGTTCAGCCGGATTCTGCTGAGGTTGAACGTCGTTGTTTTGATCCATGGTCTGTGCGATTCTGGCTGTAGAATACCTGCAAAACAG
>JANZXV010000212.1:13666078-13684961 GCA_027576455.1 Erythroxylum roigii | reverse complement strand
ATGCCGTGGTATAACCCACAAACACACGCCGGGGTATAACCCCCAAACACCGAAGAGGTGGGGTGTGGGGTCCAACACATCAGTTATGGCTATTCCGCTCTCTGAATAGAAGGCCCATTCAATTTTCATCATTCATCGTCCTTATAGTCTTACTGGTTATAGTTATATCTGAGCTATCAACCATTTTTAGCAATGGCGTACCATTATAGATTAGTCCAAGCAATATAAAGATATATTGAGAGATCATTACTTCTTTCTAGACCATCTGAACCATTACCCAAAGACCACCAAGCCTACAACATGTACCTTTCTAGGACCATACCTAGATGATTTTATCCTATCAGAACCCATTTCTCCTACTGACAAATATTAGACCTCCATGGACTAATTTGCTACTGTGGGTTTCAATATCATGGCTGGTGAAGTTTTATGTCCTCCTGGCTTTGAGCCTAGAAGGCCTCTTGGATTTGAGTCCAAAAGAATGTTTGAAAGAGGAGAAAGTTCTACAAATCCAAAGCCCAACACTAGCACTGGACCCCATCTTCATGATTATTTCCAAGACACCCAAGACCTATGGCCTTTTGTTTGGACTGATACAAAGATTGACAATTTTATCCAAGCCATGGAAAAGTATGGCAAAGACATGGACATGACAGACTTCATTGATGATAGTGGTGGCCTATGCTTTCTCTCTGCATCTCCTTGCTAGAAAGATCCCTTCTTATCTTTTTAGCGTATTCTTATCCTTTAGAAATATTATTGGACCCAGTGTTTTCCAATAATTCTTCTTTATACTTTTGCTTTTGTAGATTAATGTATATTATTATACTATGAGAGTCTTTTCCCTAAGGTTAAATTTGGTAGGGTGATTAGTAATGGAATGGAATATTATTTCATTATTTGAGAGGAGGGTTTATAATGGAATAAGATGCAATACGATGAAAAGCGAGGGTTTCACATTACATCTTATTCGATATTAAACAGTAAAATTAAGTTACCACCAATTTGGGATTTAGGATGGAATATAAAATGATTAATATGTACTACCTAATATACTCTCAGTAATTTTTTATAATATCAATTATACCCTCAACCTTATGTTTTATATCTATTAACATATGTTTTGTTCTATCAAGGGTAGAGTAGTCATTCATTATTATTATACATACATTACATTTCATTTCATCCATCTTCTAAACAATATTTTCCTATATTACTTATGAACCATTCCATCCCTCCCAAACAATAATTTTCTAATATTACATCTAGTTACATTTCATTCTATTATAAATCATTTCATTCCACTTCTTTAAAAATCTTACATCCAACCAAATATAGCATAAAAGTTGTTTGTCTCTATCTAGTTTATAAAAGCAAGGCTTCCCTTTCATTGTAAACACAGAAGAAAATCAATAAAAATATTGTGTGTTTTTCATCCTATGGCTTTTTTATAAGTTCTCTCTCTCCTAAAAAATTGATTCTTGAATAATGTAACCACAATCATATAGAAAGACAAGTATACTCTACATTTGCCTCTTCATGAGTATCCTATGTATCAGAAAGTCTTAAATTGTATATCCTGCCTGAGGACTTTGTTAAATGGGGAAAGATTAGACAGTGTAGATTCCTAAACAACAAACCTTGAGAATTGATGCCCAAATAGAGATTAAAGGCTTATGTCTCGGCTAGCATACTTGGAATTTATATTACAATTAATTTTTGTTTATCTCTTATCTCTAATGGATAATTTGTTCTATAAACTATTTGAATGATATGTAGGCTGGAAACTCATGGTGCAGATCCGTTGAGCCTTATCAATAAAATATTCCACAAGCCTATGAGTTAAAGCGAGAAGAAACTTTCTCAATTCACTAGTGTAAATAATGTCACATACCTCGATAATTTTATTTCAATGTGCCCCATAATTAGGGGTGACTCATATGAGAAGAGCACAATATAAGAATATTTCTACTTGCTACTTAAATCATGAACTAGGAAATAGTTATGAATAAATTGAAAGATCACTGGTATGGTTTCTTGCCGTCTTTTTGTTGGTTTTTTTTCCTCTTAATTTTTTGCCTAATAAAATATTTAATAAAAATGAATTAAACCATAAAGCTGGTTCGATAAAGTCCGACGTCCGGTGAGGGTTTGTTATAGAAAGTGGGCTCAAATTGCACATAGAAGCCCGCTACTAAAACATCCCATGTCATCAATCCGATGAGTGTCGCCTTGGCCAATCAAGTGCTTACCCAAATCAACGGTCGATACATTATCCATCGACGACTATAATCCAACAAAACTAGTTTACACAGATAGCTGCTTCACAACGTCGATGAAAGTCCAATGCGCACTCCTATATAAACAACCATTTTCCACTACCATCGTCAATCGCATTATAGTCAAATCTGCTAAATCCTAATTGCTCTTTTCCTCGAGATTTTTCATTACTTTTGTCGAGAAAATGTCCGGAAGAGGCAAGGGAGGCAAGGGTTTGGGCAAGGGAGGAGCAAAGAGGCACAGGAAGGTGCTGCGTGATAATATCCAAGGAATCACCAAGCCTGCAATTCGCCGATTGGCTCGCAGAGGTGGGGTGAAGAGAATTAGCGGTCTAATCTACGAAGAGACTCGTGGAGTCCTAAAGATTTTTCTAGAGAACGTCATCCGCGACGCCGTTACCTACACTGAGCACGCTCGTCGCAAGACCGTGACTGCTATGGACGTCGTATACGCTCTTAAAAGGCAGGGCAGGACATTGTATGGATTCGGTGGTTAAAGCTGATATAATGACCGAATCCAATACACCGATGTACTTTTATTGCTAGCATTGAATGTATTGTTTCTTGTTAGTTTTTGAAGGTTGAACGATGAAATCGATCAGATTCAACGTTTATCTTGCCTTGGTTTTCTTCAATGCTCAATCAAGTCAGTGACATGGTTGGAATTTAAAATGACCTTTAAAATTTTGATTAAATCAGCTATCATGTCCAAGTCCAATGGGTTGCCCTACGTGTGCTTTGATTTGAGAAAGGTGTGCATTTTTCCTGACGATTCGTTGCTCTTATTAAAATGGGATTATTAAACAGATAGGAAAGGAAGTATATGTCTAGTTTGATCGATCTAAATCCAGATATATCAGAAAAGAAATCATTTTAAACATTCCTTTTCTCTGGGAATAGAAACCAATATAGCAAGGATATATATAGTGCCAAAACCCAGAACCCACTTACAATTAATGACTTGTGCTACAACACTGACCAATTACAAAAGAAGCAAAACCTAGAACCGCCTTCGTACACGCCTGTTGTTGGCGTTTGCTGCTTCTGCGCCATCTGTAACTATTTGTCCATAAATGCTGCTACCGCTCCTCTTCCTACTAGATTGCATGCTTGAATTCTCATCTCCTGATGCAAGTGTCTTTAGCAATTCAGATAACAGAGAAGGACAGCTCTCTTCTAAGTGTTGGAATCCCTCAGAGTCCATTACGGCTGGCCAAAAATGAGAATGACATGAGCCAACTTCAACACTAAATGTAAACCTGACATTCATATAGGTGCGATATCACACGCCCGATGTAGAAATAATGACCAGGATTACTCATTAAGAATCATGCACGGTTAGATTTAGAATCCTGGAGAGAATTGAGATAATGTGACACTTACATCAATAATTTGGGGAAAAACTTCTACTGCAGATTAACTCTGGGTTCAACCCCAGTTCAGATTAGACAACTTAGCAAGGCTAGTAATTCCATACTGTGTACCACATTCAGTTCCTAAAAGGATGTCATCAAGAACCATTTCTAAAGGACAGAGTGAAAAAGAACTGGAGTAACAAGATTCAGAAAAGCATCTCCAAGCTAAGCTCTACAGTGTTCAAGGCTTTCAGCACTCTTTATCCTTCACAAAACATTACTCACTGAGACTGACTTTATTATCATATTCCTAAAGTAGAATGGAAGTAGCAAAAGCTGCAATATTCATTAAGACTACTGACATTATTATGATCCCTTCTTTGATAAATATGTTTAGTTGGGGGCTTCATTTATACTTAAGTGTTCTAATAAGCACAATATTGCATAACCTGAAACTTTCATCGATGACACCTACAAACAAACTTACCTCCCAAATTTCCTGGATTTGCGGCAAATTTCAAACAGATAGCCTTGAGTTGAGAAAAATGATGCTGTTCAGCTAGTGCAAGTGTCGTCGCTACCGTATCTGCAGTGAGTTCCTCACACAACTTTGATGCACACAACAATTTCAATCGATCTAAATGGTAAAGGTCAGCGGCAGCTAACAGATGCTGCAACATGTTGAATGATGTGCACGTAGATGATGAGCCCGTTATTTCAAGTACATCTGGAAGTTTGTCTGTGTATATAAAAACAAGCATTGCCTGCAAATAGACAAACTCATAAGGAAGTTAATCTGCTAGCAACCTAAAAATAGTTTACTTCAGGAAGAAAAACAGTAGGATCTACCATGGAATAAGGTTTGATCCTATTTATGGGGATTCTATTACAAGACAAGTGGAAAGAAAAAAAAAATCAGTCCTGATACGTTTACTTGAAAAGTATGTTTTAAATTGTCAAGTATCAAATTATTAGTTACCGAAATCTGATTGAGTTGTTAAATAGTAAAATGAAGAAAAATTTCCAAGCACTTTACAGGAAAGAGGGGCAATGGACTACACTATTGTGGGAGCCGAAACGGCGGATTCTCTGGCTACATTACAATATCTCGCTCCGTATCTATATGACATGAAATGAACTCGTCATCGAATGATACAGTTAGAACACCAGATATATATTGAGCAAAAGTCACAAACACAACTCACCACTGACAAGTTCAGAAAATTTAAGCGACTTTATACTATCAAGCATTCAGCCCAAGAAAACCAAACAACACACCCAGGAAAGAATACGTTGAATTCACTGAACGATGATCTAGAGAAGCCCAATGACTTAACAATTAGGTTCGTTACATCCCATTAAGGTAGAAATCTCAGGCTCCATAAATGATTAGCACTTAATCAAGTAGTAGCACCCAATCATACACTCCAGGTATAAAAAGTTCCACTTAACATTAGAACAAGATTCTGGGATCACAAAGTTTGAATCATCAACAATAACTTTTTTGAGATACAACCTAGATTATAGGATTAAGGATGATGGACAAGAACCAAACATAACTACCAGTGTGCAAAGTTTTATCGAATCTTCAAGAAAAGCTTTAACAAAGTGATGTTCACATATAATCAGCCAGCAACGTTATGGAAGGATGAGGAAATGAAATCCAAGAAATGAAAATCTGAACCAAAATCTGATAGAAGGAAATTTAAGTGCGCAATTATGGTCTGTTTCTATCATGCAATCACAAATAGAAACAGGCGAATTAAACCAAGAAGAAGAAGAGCCCTACCTTGAAGATTGAAGGATTGATGTCCTTCACAACTACTTTATCAAGCTTAGGATCTCCAACAGGCCCAAAGAACTGTGCTTTGAATACAGGAGAACGAGCAGAAAGGATCAACTTATGGGCCTTAAAAGTTTCACCTCCAACCTCGAAGACTATGTCACAACCGAATTCAGAGTCAAGCACGTCCTTAAATCCCTGACCCATATTGGAAGGTGGGACATGAATGGAATATTGTTTTGGTCCTTCAAGACGAGTTCTAACAACTCCAACGGTACAGTTCATGACAAGACAATCATCCTTTATGTAATCAGATGTTTCTAAGCTTGTTCTTCTAAAGAAACGCTTGTAGCCCCTGTAATTGACAAAGAAGAGACAAATGAAGGAACGTTAATTTCTCAAGATGTTGGGAGAGTCAATGTCTACCTCATACCCAGCACCAGCCTCTCCTTCCAACCAAAGAAGAGGATTCAACTCACACGAGCACTGGACAACAATAGAATGCACTAATTTAATTTCTATCACATTAAGCACTAAATGGCAAAGAGGCATGTTATCCTGACACTCAGCAATGCCAATTACATCTGGCAATTGTTCACCAGCACCCAGTCTACCTTAAATACAATCCTGAGTTATGATGCCTACAATATTATTTCCACAAAAAGCTCACAATAGTCCAAAGTCACTGTTATATCCCCATTTAAATCGAGAAAATTAGATCCATGTCTAGAAACAGAATTAACCATACACAAAAGAGGCATAAAATGAAGTATAAAAAGAAACATTACCACATGCTTCCTTTATACTTGAGTGTGTAAGGTCCACTCTCCAAAGCACGATCAAAGTGACTATGCACCTTATGCTTCCCCTTGCCACTCTGATCAACCAACGTCAGCTCAAACAAAGCCCTCACATCTGTCCCCTCACTAGCCAAAGCAATAAACACAGACACATACATGGAGCTATCCTCCGGATTCTTACCATCAGGGTAGAAATAAATTGCCCAATCATACCCAGCCACCGTGAATATATCACTTGATATGCATTTTCCTGCTCCCATTCCCTTCGCCAACGAATAACCCTTAATTGTGAACTGATGCGACCCATTCACCGTCTCGTTTATCGACTTTGAGCATGATTCCTTATCGAGATCGGGCATCAACTCGCCCATTATTACGAATTAAATTTGTAAAGCTCAAACCTTTTGCGAAAATCTCAGCTCTTGCCTATAAAATCGCACGAATTGCAATCGGATTTCAATGAAACGTACCGTTACCGATGCATAGACCCGTCTTAGGGCTGCAAAACGCATAAATTGGAACAGATTACACCATAAGCACAGAATCCACAAACCCTAGAAGCAACTGGTGTAAAAACTAGAATATTAGGGTTCGCAAAGCAGGAATTGTATGGAATTCGTAAAGAGAGGAGAAAGAAATTGAGGAAGAGTAAAAATTGGCAGTGGATTTGGGCCGGGAAGAGAGACGACAACTATATGGATTGCGGGCGCGAGGGAGAAAGCATAAAAAGGGAAAGGTTCGATTCTGCTTTCAAATAGATATAAAAGGAAAAAGAAAAGGAGAGAGAGAGAGAGAGAGGTGCGTTGAGATTGAAATACATTAATGATGACCTTAATAACGCTTTTGCTGTTTGCACCTGTTTGGTGGTGCCGAACTGCAGCGAGCGATTGAATTTTTTTCTGCTTAGGTTATTTCGGAACACTCCCAACGCCAAGACTGTGCTGTTATTTTTTTAACCTTTTATTTTACACATGTTTTTAGAAAACAAGTAAATTTGATAATAAAGGATTTCGTACCGGCGCCGGAACGTTGAAATTAAACCCGCCGTTTTGGGTTCAGTTGAGAAACAAAAAACGAACCAACCCTCAATCATACAATCACTAGTACTGCCACTAATTTCCACTATAAGAAACAATCAAATCGCTTTTGAACTACACTTGCAACTCGTATATTGCTTGCTCGCATCACATGGACCTCTTCAAAAGCCCCCCGCTCTTAAAGATCGCAGCTTTCTCTCTAATCTCTTTTACCTTCTTTTACTTCGGCAAGCATTGGTCAAATGGCGCTTACCCACAGCTCGTCTTCTTCTCTACCCCTCGCCAGTCTATCGGTACTTCGCCTAATTTCATTAAGGACTTTAATGTCACTCAACTCATTTCACAAAACCAGCCCCAAACCGTCGCCGCCAAGACAGTGTCGCCGGGAGGATCTCCTCCTACGACGTCTCGGACTTTTGGGATAATTGACAGTGATGGGAAGATGAGAGATGAGTTTGAGGTTGGGGAGTTTGATCCGGAGGTTGTGCAGAATTTGGGGAATGAGACTGAGGTAGAGACTCAGCGGAATGAGGAGTCCAGGGTTAGAGTTAAAAGATTTGAGCTTTGTGAAGAGAGTAGGAGAGAGTATATTCCTTGTTTGGACAATGTGGAGGCTATTAAGGGATTGAATTCGACGGAGAGAGGGGAGAAATATGAGAGGCACTGTCCGGAGAAAGATAAGGGGTTGTATTGTTTGGTTCCGCCGCCTAAAGGGTACAGGCAGCCAATTCCTTGGCCTAAGAGTCGCGATGAGGTACGAGTGGCTATGACTTGTTTGTTGTAAAGCAAATGGAGATGAATTAAATGTTTTGTTTTAGGTTTTTTTTGTAATGAAAAGGTTAATGATGGAAAAACAATTTGAAAAGGTGAATTGACTAGGGAATTTGTTGAGTTTGATGATGGTCTGGCATTGAACTGTTGCTTGGTTGCTTGTGTATCTGGGAAATGGTTTCTGCATTTCTTTTGCAAAGATGGATATCTTGTGTTCTGCTTAGGTTCTTGGTTTCTTTTAATATTATCTTTGGTGTCTTTCCGTGCATTGGAATTGAAAAAATTCGCAATTTGTGGAATCTGCTTGAATTTCCTAACCCGTTTGAATGCAACGTAATAACGATTCAATATGATTAGGATTTGAATGAGAAGTTCGTTTGACTTTGAGTGGTGGACATCTCGTTCTTTGTGAAATTTATTTTTTTATTAGCTTATTCTCATCTTTCCCAAAACTCCTTTTAGCCTACTTTGTCCAAGATTTTAATTGGGATACGTCCCTTCATACAGGTATGGTATACTAATGTTCCTCACACCCGTCTGGTTGAGGATAAAGGGGGGCAAAACTGGATGTCCAAAGCGAAAGACAAATTCAGGTTTCCTGGTGGGGGTACACAGTTCATTCATGGTGCAGATAAATACTTGGATCAGATTGCCGAGGTTTTCAATGCATTATGTCAGCATTGTTTCTGGGTTTGATATTCCATCCACTTGATTTATAATGCGTCTTTCTTCAATATGTAGATGGTCCCAGATGTTGCATTTGGTAGTCACACTCGAGTAGTTCTGGATGTTGGATGTGGTGTTGCAAGTTTTGGTGCCTATTTGCTCTCGCGAAACGTCTTAACCATGTCAATAGCTCCCAAAGATATTCATGAGAACCAGATTCAATTTGCTCTTGAGCGTGGTGTACCTGCAATGGTGGCTGCATTTGCAACTCGCCGATTGTTATACCCAAGTCAAGCCTTTGAATTGATACATTGTTCAAGATGCAGAATCAACTGGACTCGTGATGGTATGTCTATTGAATTTGAACTAGCTTCTGGCAGTATAGCCAAAGGATTAAGTATATGTGAACACAGGGATCATTTTATTGCTTTTTGAAATGTGAGGCTGATTAGTGAATCTTACAAGTTTTACATGCATTAAGCTTCTAATCTTTAAAAGTTTTACATGTTTTATGCTTCTAATCTTACAAGTTTCACATGCTTTATGCTTTTAAGCTTGCAAGTTTTACCTTCTTTATTCTGCTTTTACTATTGAAAAGATTGCGTTAAATTCTTCCTTTTATTTATTGAAATTTAATTCCTTGGTCTCTGCATAACAAATGTTTTTGTAGTACTTAATAATAAGGTTTTCCTGACATTGTTAATTACTTGCCTGGTCAATTATCTCGCTGATTCTTTTTGAGCTATTCATGATTATTAACTCATGTTTTATATGACATATTGCCCCTTTGCCATTTATGCATCAATGAAGATGGAATCTTGCTCCTTGAGGTCAATAGAATGCTTCGGGCAGGAGGGTATTTTGCTTGGGCTGCACAGCCAGTTTACAAGCACGAGCAGATATTAGGAGAACAATGGCAAGGTAAAAAAAATATTCTCATAAACTGGTCATTAGGTTTTAGCTTCTGAAAGGTTTTGTGTTGGCAATTAATTTTCTCTCCACAGATCATTTTATGAATGACCTGTATTCCTTGATCATCCCCTGTTATTGGTGGTGTCATAGATCAGTTTGAGTTTTTAATATGATCATGGCTATTTATATTTGAATGATGAATATATACCCTAATAGAACCCCCAAATCAAACCTCAGATGCAGACATATAGGTTCAGACATATTGGGTTAACGAAGAATCATTTTACATTGCCTGATATTTTTACAATTAGATTTGGCTCATTGGTTATTGTTTTGTAAACATTTGTAAACTCAGAGATGCTTAACCTTACTAGTCGTCTTTGCTGGGAGCTTGTAAAGAAGGAAGGATATATTGCAATATGGAAAAAGCCCATCGATAATAGCTGCTACTTAAGCCGAGATGCAGTAACAACACCTCCATTATGTGATCAAGATGACGACCCCGACAATGTTTGGTACCTTCACCATATTTACATGTCTTCAATACATCCTTGTAAGGCCTTTCTGCTTAGCGCATTTAAGAAAAAATGACAGCAAGCTAAGGAACTGCTTTAATCCTTGCGATTTCAATTTCAGAAATTCTTGACCAATTGTAATTTTATTTTCGAGTCTTTCCTCATGGAACTTCAAAAGACTTGTGAATCAGCTGCTTTCTGTCTCATATTCTGGTGTTTTTCTACAAGTTTCTTCTCCAAGATAGGCTATGCAGATACTCATTTGGTATTTTTGTGGAAAAGAATATATAGATCAGTAATTCCATGCTAATCCTTCTCACGAGATATTTGTTATTACCCATTATAGCTTGTTTGTTCCATGCTATTAGGTATGCTGATTTGAAGTCATGCATTTCTCGACTTCCTGAGAATGGTTACGGGGCAAATGTTACAGCATGGCCTGCCCGTTTGCACAGTCCTCCAGATAGGCTCCAGAGCATACAAATTGATGCGCACATAGCAAGAGAAGAGCTGTTCAAGGCAGAGTCAAAATATTGGCATGAAACAATAGATGGATATGTGCGTGCTTGGCACTGGAGGGAGTTGAAATTAAGAAATTTTTTGGATATGAAAGCTGGCTTTGGAGGGTAATATGTCTATTGAGCTCAATTTTCAGTTGTTCAGTTACAAATTTCCATTATTTTGCCTAATTTTGTACTTTACGTTTGTTGGTTTTGGTAGACTTGCAGCTGCATTGATTGATCTAGGACTTGATTGCTGGGTCATGAACGTGGTTCCAGTTAGTGGACCAAATACATTACCTGTTATATATGATCGTGGACTCGTAGGAGTTAGGCATGACTGGTATTACCTCTTGTCCCTGATTAAATTGCCAAGGGTTGGATTCATATTTAGAGTTTTGATATTGAAGGTTCTTGTTGACACTTAGCAATCCCTTCACCCTTGATCACTTGTTTTCATATAAAAATTTGCATAAAGTATTTCTTCGGATTTATCAGGTGTGAGCCATTTGATACATATCCAAGAACCTATGATTTTGTGCACGCAGCTGGCCTCTTTTCTATTGAAAGGAAAAGGTATCTCGCACTTTGTTGAATAGACAAACAAGCTATCTTTTAAGGTGCTGATAAGGACTTTAACTGGCTTACTTCTTTGCATCAGATGTAGTATGTCCACAATCATGCTTGAGATGGACCGCATACTTAGGCCTGGTGGCAAGGTATATATACTTGATTCTCTTGAAGTCATGGATGAACTTCAACAGATCGCAAATGCTATGGGTTGGCAAGCAACTTTGCGCGACACTTCTGAGGGTCCTCATGCAAGTTACAGGATCTTGACATGTGATAAACACCTTTTGCTTAGCTGAGATGATGTAATTTAGAAGCTAATGGTGATCATGTAAATATCAGATACAGCTCAATTTCACACCAAAGATTGTGAAGAAAATAGCATCAGGAAGGAATTTGATTTGCAGAGGAAAGAGAGTTTGTTCAACTTATTATTAACCAACCAGGAAAATTTAATTTACATCTTGCATTCTCATTTCTAGAAACGGACATCGCCTTTATTGTTGGTGAGGGCATTGTATTCTCGTACTGACAATATTTAGGTTCACCGCAAGGATGCTCCAGCGGTGGGAGGGAGGCATTAAATCCTGTTTAACTCTGCATTTGTAACTTAACAATTGCAATAACTTAAATTAAAAGCCTTCTTCTTTCTCAAGTTCCATTGCACTCCCTGTCATTCTTATAGATAATGACCAAAAAGAATTATGTAGGATCAAGGAATGAAGCACAATCATTTCAAGGGACTACCAGAAAACAAACATGAACTGTTCAAAAGAAGGTAATAACAAAAATTGACCGGGTTGGTGCCAGAGTGGTCAATTCTCAAGAAATGTTGATGCTTAAAGCCAATTCGGCCCCAACCAACGAACTAAGATGCATCGTTCATCAATCTCAAAATCCCTGATGGAATAGTCATGTTGAAGCTTTTAGCACTTCAAATATAAGTTTTCGGCCTCCAAACATGCTGGACAGCACTGTTATATTGTTTGACAGGTCTTCGGTTGGTAGATTTGTTTGAAAACCTTTCCTGCTGTTGCACATTCAAATTCTTGGGATGAATGCCTGGGTTTTGCTTGGCCGAACTGCTAGAGTAATTTTCTTTTCTGTTAGGACGCCCATCCTTTCTAACATTTGTACGGTTCAATGGTGATTGTATTGCACTGCGTACTGGACAAGTTGAACCATCTTGAACATTAGGATAGCTTGGCTTCCCAACTGGAATTCCAGCAATGAAATGAGATATATGGGGCCTGACCAATGTGCCAAGGATAGAAATCCGAGTCTGATTGGCTGTGGTAAGTTGCTGATAGGTTGTCCGAAATGCTTCAGATATCTTAATCAAGTTTCCAGCACTGACAGCTCTTGCAGTATTTTCTGGTTGCTCAAATGGATCCTCAATCTAATCAGTTTTGAACAGTGGGAAAAGAAAAAACCAGCAGCGTTAGGAATTACTGCTTTGTTCAAGAGAGATGAACAGAGAGTGACAAAGAGATATACAAATAATGAGTAAGTTCTTGGCAACCATCTCATGTTGCTTTTCACATCTTCCCACTGTCCTGTAAAAGGACAAATTCCTAGTTCCTTAGCCTTCAAATGAATGTCGGAAAACTGCATCAATAAAATTGTAAGTAAATCACTAAGGAAAAGGTTAATACTAAAAGACCAACTCTTTTGTAAGACTAAAGAACAGAATTTCAACAAGTTCAAGCACACCAAATTATATGCACCAATATGCAAACAGTCAATTACATAGAAAGATAGTTGAAACAAATCTCAGCATATGTTTTCTGAATCACGTACCATTAGAATAAGACCAACTAAAATGGAGGGTCAAACAATTATTACCTTGGCAAGAAATGAAAGGAAAAGCCCAGACAAAGAACTTCTATTGACAGGTCTGTATTTGCTTGATCTATATTCCATTATATTAGAAGCACAAATTTCTGCAATATTTCTCTCAGCATCAGCTCTTAAGCCTACAAGAAGCCCATGGAAAACAAGCCAGATCAGATACTTCAAACCATAAGACAATCAAGGGTCAATTTTCGATGTAATATGAAAAACAGATTTTCTCAAGTTTCACGCCCTTCAACTTCAGACATGGTAATGCAAGAGCACATAAATCTAAGAACAGATACCTAAAAGATCATTGGTAGCACTTCTTGGGTATAAGGCTTGAAGAGGAGGTAAAATTGCTGGAGCACATGTCTACAGGAAAAGGGGGAAAAGTAACAATCATGGAATAGTTCCAGCAAATCACAAAGACGTGGTAATGAATATACAAGACCAAGCAAATACAAGTCAAAAATACTTGTGAAGCAAAATGTTAATAGCAATCATCCCCAAGAACTATTAAAAATTAAGAGAGTAAATGTAACGGGGGAGGTGAACCCCTCTAGTACACAGGTGTACATAAGAGCAGCACAATGTGTCTGCATCTAGAGATGTACAATCACCTGAAAATGGAAGATGACAAGCAAACTAAGGGAGTAAGAGTTGAATGTCCCTGCCTTAGGGTTATTGATGTTGTGGGTTTTGGCCCATTCCTTTACCTGCACAATCAAGAATAATTTAAAGAGAAGAGTCCTCCCTCAGAACCCTAAAAGTTCTTTGGTCTTCAAACATACCAGTAAGATCATTTGACGAAAGCGTCCATCTATCTCATTAATCCAAAACAACAACTTGGACTTAATTTGACCATGCAGGTTATCAATTGAAATATCACAAGAAATGTTTTGATGGGCACTCTCAGATGTCAAAATTGGAACCCTTGCATTTGGGATAAATTGCAACCTGTGCCATCCACCTGCAGACAGATTTTCTTATATATGAGAACAATGAGACTTTAGTAAGGGAAACCTCTTATCCCCAGAGCCTTCCTACTAAACTAGAACACAAAAATACTAAATCATTATTGACTCAACAAGTCTTCTCTCCACCAACACACAACACAACCAAAAGTAGCTTCTGTTTTGGGAAGAGAGACTAGGAAAATGAGGCCAAAAAAAAAAAAACACAATTGTACCACTAAAATGAGAACAAACATATTTCAAAAGTAACAAATCAGGTATCATAAGTGGCAGAACCAATGCAGGAGAGGCAAGCGACAAAAACATCTTTAATACAAATAAAAAGAGCAACAATTCAAGTTTTACAAGATTTCTACAAAGGTTTTTTAACTCCACTTCACCAAGAAAAATGGCAAAATAAAAAATTATCATATTTCCAGGATCTTATGCACAAGTAGCGTAAAAAAGTTCTGTGGGGAATACAAGAGAAAATCATGATACTGATACCTTTCTGCCTCAATGCTCTTAGCAATTCTCCAAGTAGTTTTTGTTTGCACTTCTTCCCTGCAGATGAAATACAGGAACGGTTGGATAGAGTGACCGAGATATCCAAGTCTCCCCAACGAGTGAAAAGATTAGATACAAAAGATCCAAATGGTTCCACAGTTGCCCCTGTTCACACCAATTAAGTAATCAACTCAAAAGTTGATGTATGTCACTGTTTGAACTGACAAATGATCATAGTTCTCCAATTATAAGAAACAATGGCATATAGGTGAAAGGGAACAAAAAAACAAGATATGACGCATCTTCACATACATTTTATTCTTTCATTAGAGAAAGTTTCTTCTTCAATGTTAATTTAAGCTAAAACCAACAAACTTTCTAAGTTCCAAGTTTTCTCAGCATCCACTTGTACAGGCCAAAGCCAAAGCCAAATCAGAATCAGAATCAGAAATCATAGTTCTCATATTTGAAAATTAAATGAAATATATTATTCAGTAATAAATTGCATGTAAAGTCATTGGGACTTCACATAACTTCACAGCATAAGATCCAAGAAAGGAAAAGAAAACAGCTGCAAAATAGAAAGAAAATAGAAACCTTTAGCGCTGTTTTAATAAGGGATGTCAATCAGAAGATTCATAGTTATTCATAATGATGTTCCAAGACGATTTTACTGAATTTATTACTATTCGAGTATGTATACAGACCGTCTTTAAGATTTTGAACATATAAGTTGTTTTGTACACAATCATCAATACTTGGCTTTTGATATCTTAGCATAACTGCACAAGACTCTAGCAGTACCTCTAAGACTTTCCACAGATCTAACAACATCTTGCAATTCTTGAATAATTTCAAATCGCACCCGCCAATCGTCACTTAAAGGTTGGATTGCATCAAGTATCGCCTTAAGAGTTGGTTCCAAATGGTCGACATTCATTTTGTTCACTGTAAGATAATGCCAAAGTCATGGTTAAGCATGTCATACACTAAGTTCAAATTGATAATGTTAAGTGGATATGCATAGATATGCATAGCATGCATAACGATATACAAAACAGTTATAGAGCCCCCATCCAATTCAAGTAGAGTCTCATTCAATCATGATAAAGAGTTTTAGCTCTAGACAGAAAGACAGGTCACCGGTGGGAAAACGGGGAATCTAGCCAACCATTGATTAAGCTAACTAGCACGCTACTTGATCTTTATCAATAAGGGTAATCCTGGTGGAAGGCTGAATCCACCGACACTGCAGGTGTAAACTGGTATTCTTGGAGACAAAACACAGAATATATACAACAATAACGGAGGGAGCACAGATGGCGGAGAAACCTAGGTCGGGCGCATAAAAAATAATAATTGAAAAAAGGGTAGGAAAATCCCAAAGTGTATCAGGGTAGGAAAATCCCGACGTGTATCACAACAGCAAACTATGGTTAGTTTACAGATACACCATCTCCATCATAGACGTTATTCCCATTATAGCCGAGCCATACAATTAAGACAAATGAATACACTGCCAAACTAGTTACATGCTATGAATGTATCTGCTCGCTATGTGCCTGGCATTGCAATGCCAAATCTTAACTACACGCACAAGTTCTTGTTATTCATAAGACTGTCAAAGAGTCAATAATAAATCTTTAATAGAAAAGAAATTTCTTGAACCGTTAAATTGACTGCCTTCCAGTGAATTATAAAATATAGTGTCTAGAACTCTAAAATATGCATTGTAATGCACATATAATCCAAATTCCCCTAATCTTTAAGAAAAATTTAATTTATGGCTCAAAATATAACACCCTACAGACTAATTCGAAATAAACCCAACATATTAAACAATAAACTTGAAAACTTCATCCAGAACCATCCAGTTCCCTTGACTAAGGGCTCTCTCTGTTTCTTTCATCTATAAAGAACACAGCAAAACCTGTTATCTAATTGTTGCTAGGTTCGGTTTGATACAGAAGATCCTAAAGAGTAACTCCTTGCGAAGCTTAATCTGATACTGCATTTTTTTCCAATCTTTAACACTTATCATTCTATTGCAACTGTAATAATATATAATAATGGGAGTCCCTAAAACCACACAGTGGAAAACTTAGGATTATTTAACTCCACCCAATGGACAAATTCATTTAAAATGACAAGAAAGGGGGGGAAAAAAAAAAGAGAGAGAGAGGGCCATACTGGGTAATTGATTTATCAAGAATTAAAAGCAGTAGAATCAATAAAAGACGCCGGCTTTGTCTCCAAATCAAAACCAGCGCCAAATTAGGAAACGCAAACTGAACCGATTAGAAAAAGCAAGACAGGCAACTCCACGAGAAAACACTACTGAAAAGATGAGATTTACGAAGCATGAACATTACATATTTATAAAACAGTAAAGCAAGAGCAATAACATTATGCAATCCCAGCAGCAGGTAGCCTTCTAGATTGTTTCTCGCTAGGGTTTTGCCGGCTAAATTACACCCATGATATAAGGGCTCTAGACAGCCAAACCAAAAATAAGCCAACTGTCAATACATACATTGTCTTTCCTCGTGGGTCGGCTTCTTTTAAGTTCCATTTTAACCAGTCGCAGTCCCATTATAACTTCGCGGGTAAGGTATTTTAGCGACAGTACAAACAACATCGTAGGATTTATGAATTGTTTGGAACGGAGGGAAAGCAAAGCAAGGTCAAAACGGTGGTTGGCATCGCACTCGCATATTATCTTTGGTTTCATCGCTTTTGCATCTTTGAGAATGGCGGGGTCCACCCACCAAGTGGTTTGATCTCATAAGAATTGTTCGTGCTTTAATAAGAATTGATGGTTTATAAATGGTAGACCTATACATTCTATGTTACTTGTAGAAAGTATACATGTGAAACGAACAAAGCTTTTTCACGTTAAAGGGATTGGAATTCATTTTCATAATATCTCCCAGTACTCAAAATTTCTTTTCAAGACAAACAAAAGTTTTATCACATGATGTATATGGTCTAAGAGTGTGTTTCTTCAAAGTGACCCTAACAATGGAAATCATTTTTTCTAAAGACTCCAGTCTCCAAACAACGAGAGATCTCACAAATATCTTTAATTGTATGAATTAGTAAAAAAGGGTTTTGCAGTCTCAATACAAACATTCTTACACAATCGAATACTATTAATTGCCAGATTGAGTATTACAACATATATCAATACACGGTATTCCTCATAACAGTATAATGAAGGCGCAGATTTTGCCTTTGGACCAGGCCTAATTCCCAAGCTGATATCATCACCAAATCTTTTCTGCACGCAAGAAAGAACCTGATGAGATAATCAAAGAACAGCTCTGGAAGTGATTTACTTTATCATAATCAAACACTAGAAATTTAGAAGTAGTGCTTATTCTATAAAATGTAGTTAGTGGATCAGATTAAGAACCCATAATCGAGGAACACTATTATGAGTTACGACCACCAACAACTATACTCTGGGTGACTTACTGACCATTCACACATCAAAAACAGCCAAGACTGGCTAAAGTGTGATTGGCTAATTAGTCACCTTGACTCTTGATAAAAGTAGCAAATCCACACAAACAGGAGAAAGGGACTCTAATCATACGGCACGCAGTCACCTAGGTTTTAGAACTCCCTAAACAGTCAAGTCATTAATCAAATCACCTTGTTAGTGTGGAAGAGTAAGAAGGTCCTCTGATTCTGGCGATTGTTCTGCAAGTGTGACGCGCGCAACTACGAAGCGATGAGCTTTTCCAAGTTTAGGGTTTCCCCTGAAACTGTATATTTATTGAAACTCACTGGACCAAGGTCCAGTAAGTAGATAGAGAGTGCCAGTTGCGAAAGCCCAATTTCCCCATTTGCAGATTTCAGTCACATTCACACAAAAGGAACCGGTTCAACAACCAAAATTTTCTTACCTACACCAACCTCTTTTTTTTTTTTTGCCTTAAACGGGAAAACTACGAATACAAGTTAAGAAACAAAACGGGAGCAACAGAGGCTCGACAAATCTTTGAAAAGGATCAAGTGGCACCCAATAGGTGCGGTAGCAAAATAGATAACTTCAACCTTTGATAAGCCATATATTCAAACTTCAACGGTATCAAAATCAAATTTTTCATTCTTTATACTTGTAAATTTTAATCAATATATATACTATGTCTAATCCAAACCTTTTAAAAAATCACTCTTACCTTTATATTTCAACATATTTGGTTCAATCTGATTCTGCTGGGGCTTAACGTTGAGTCATGCACCCAACAAAATCCTGAGGTCCTGGGTTCGATTCCCGTATTCTCCACAAAAGGCTAGAAAACACCTTGCGCACCAGAGGGGACAAAACCAAGTTAGGACGGGCTCACCCAAACCAATATTTTTATTAACAATGTATTTATAAGTTCTTTTT
>JANZXV010000212.1:13632047-13644022 GCA_027576455.1 Erythroxylum roigii | reverse complement strand
TTTTTTCACTCAAGAATTAATATAGTAAATACTAGTGAATTTATTATTATTAATATCCTCTTAAATTGTATCTAAATATATGATAGGTTTTTTAGGTGTTTCAGGTTCAGGTGTAAACTTAAACCTATAAATCAGGTTCGATTCGGTTAACTGCTATAGGTGCGGTTTAGGTTCGGTAACCTAGAATCGCAAGTTAAAAACCTGAACCAGAATCATGAACTTGATTTTTCAAGTTTGGTTAACCTTATTTATAAGTTCGGTTCATACGGTTCATATTCGGTTTACAGGTTCATGGATTTTCTTAAACACTCCTAAGTGTAACCTAAAAGCTTAAGTGAATATAAGATACTGATAAATGGAAGTAAATGGACATTAATCAAAACATAAAGTCATTCTACATTCACGCCACGGCTACCCAAACAATCTTCAGATTCGAATAATCGTAAGCTAATTAATACGATTTTTCAATTACTACATATGAATGTGATCCATTGTCAAAGCCAACGTTACGCCAGAATTTCAGTTTCAACGCGAATTTGGTCTTTCATTCTGTGGATGTTTTCATAATTATTGTCCTGGAGACTATAGGAAAAGTCAAAAGCGCTTTATTAGCTAACGTTATATTCACAAAGCCTCAAATGTAGGTTACATGTGAGAGGAAGTGGGTTAGAAGACCTCTTATTGTGGCTTGGATAACGCTTCAATTCAATATTAATATCCAAATACATGTTACTGTGTCTCAAATCAACAATTCTTCGCGAGGTTGCACTTGCCCGTCCTTGGACATTTAGTTGCCGAAATCAACAATTCTTTGTGGAGTTTTGACTGCTTCCTTAGCTGGAATTTTCTTTCTTTTCTTTGAGCTTGCTTGTGCCAATTTGCCCCTTTTTTTCTTTGGCTTCTCAACTTATCCCTAAATATCCTTGACTCCATTATTACCACACCATTAAGTGGGCAAAATCTTCCAAGTATTCTAATACCACGAGCGATTGGAAAAATGAAAATGGATAAAAAGATGGGAATAATAATTTGCAAATTATAAGTGATTCTTAATGTTGCATGGAAATTTTTGACTTTTTGTAAAACTTATTGTACGGCAATTGATATTTGATGGAAGAGATGAGTCAAAAAAAGGAAAGGTAATGAAACCGGGAAAGAACGCGCTTATCTTATTCGTATCTGATTGGTACCATATGATTATAAGCCAAAGTTCGAAACAACCCCGAATCTTCCAACCATATTATTATTAAAGACCTCCCCCACCAGAACTGTACGTTAAAAGCCATTTTCTAAGGAAAGCTTCTGCGTCAATTGTCCTGTTTTAATATTTTATTTCGATTCCGCCAATCTTAAGTTAGTTACTGCTTCTTTTTGGTACTATAAAAACAAATGCCTATCAGCTTTCCTTAACCAACGCCTCATTGGTGCACTTCAGATTTGGAAACGGAGCGAAACGCCCCGAGTCGACTCAGTTTCCGACGCCCCGAGTCGCTCGGATTCCGATTCCGACTCTAGTTGGCTATTCTTTTCCGGTTTTGGTTCTCATTGATATTTAAGGTAATCATTTGTCGATCGTCTGATTCGTTGCCTTTGGAATTTATAGAGCACTTTGCGCTAATGTTCATGACGGTTTTGATTTGTATCTCTTACAAGATGGGACAATGTGTGACATAGTCTAGCTTGCGAGTGTTTTGGTGCTCTTCTTTAGTGAGATTTAATTTTTTTAATGTTTTGTTGTTCATTTTTTTCTCAAACTTTTGTTATCATTTTGAGTTTTCTTTTTCTGTCTCAGTTTCGTGATGGTTTAAGGAACCAATTCTGCTTGCTTGGCTAGATCTGGCAATGATATGGCTGTTTTGTCTTTATTAACACCTTTGTTCGTTTTCAATTACGTCCATTTTGGTTTATCCGTTAACTACTCCGATCGACATCAAATTTTGAAACTGCGATTTATCTTGCTTAGAATTCTATTTGGTGAGTTACAAATTTTTCATTAGCATAGTCGTGTTCTACTGATCGAGGTTGAATTTTCTGGAGTTTTTGCTTGCTTTGGCTTGTTCAACGTTTGGATCTTGCCCTCCTTAATCAATTTTTGAGTGCTAAGTGGTTGCTGTCTTCCATTTTTTATTAGATGTCTATTTAAGAAAATGAGAAAGGACTCGCATGACATCACAGTTGTCTGATCCATGTTGTTTATTTTCTAAAAGAATTAAAACCCAAAGTTAGGATCAAATGGCTGTCAATCACTCGAAGCCATAATTAGTGTCATATATATTCTGATTACATGTCACTAATGCAACGGACTTTTTCGTTCTCCTTAAAATTTCCGCCTGTAATGTAGGTGGAAAGTTGCTTGCTAATAGCTACTAATTCATATGATGGATATGATGTTTCCTTTTTTCTTTTTAACCGTATGTGAAGGAAGGATAAATGCTATGAATATGTTGTAGTTTCCATGTAATGATTTACTTTATGTACACGTGTATGTAAAGTTTCTTTGGTGTCCATTGCCTTGTTCTAATTGCTCTGTAATTGACATTTTCCTCAGATTCCTGCATTCGCATTTGTCCATGTTCCACCGCTATACAGTTTCTTGCGATACTGTGAACGTAGGAGCATTTTAGCGGTTCTTGTGCGGAGTCTAGTTTTTGATAGTGGTGTGATAAACTTGTACTTTATGACCATGATTATAACAGGAGAAGAGAGAAGGATTTTAACATGAAGGCGTTGATTCTTGTCGGTGGGTTTGGAACTCGGTTGAGGCCATTGACTCTCAGTGTGCCTAAGCCACTTGTTGATTTTGCCAACAAACCTATGATACTCCATCAGGTACATCTTTTACCTCTCTCTTTAATAGTCTCTAAGTCCTGTCTACTGGTTTACGAAAGCCAATCCATTCTTTTGTGGTTAAATATGGGTAATAATTGATATTATTTTGTTTAGTTCCAAATTGTTGGGGAAAACAATCATTGATAATTCATTATTATTTTATTTGAAGCTTTTTGCATCTCAATTTCAAACTCTGAACTGATGTTTGCTAATCACCTTTACAGATAGAAGCTCTTAAAGAAATTGGAGTAACCGAAGTGATTTTGGCGATTAACTATCAACCAGAGGTAAGGAATGACCAACTTTTGCTTAAAACATCAAGTCAAATTAATGAGTGGACTACTCAGGCGACTTGAGGTAATTAGTCGAGGCCTTGTTCCTGATTTGTGCAGGTGATGCTAAACTTTTTGAAAGACTTTGAGACAAAGCTTGGGATTAAGATCACATGTTCACAAGAGACCGAACCACTGGGCACTGCTGGGCCTCTTGCTCTTGCCCGTGACAAATTGATTGATGAAAACGGAGAACCTTTTTTTGTTCTGAACAGTGACGTCATCAGTGAATATGCCTTCAAAGAGATGATTGCATTTCACAAAGCACATGGAGGAGAGGCTTCCATAATGGTTACTAAGGTTAGCACTTTCTCCCAGCCATTTATCATAATATTTTCATCTGGTTCCTTGACGATGCTGGAAGTGATAAAAAATTTCTTCTTATTTTGTTGCAGGTAGATGAGCCATCAAAGTATGGTGTTGTAGTTATGGAAGAATCCACAGGGAGGGTTGAGAAGTTCGTTGAAAAGCCTAAGATTTTTGTAGGCAACAAAATTAACGCTGGAATTTATCTGTTGAATCCATCGGTTCTAGATGGAATTGAGCTAAGGCCTACGTCGATTGAGAAAGAAGTCTTCCCGAAAATTGCATCTGCGAAGAAGCTGTATGCAATGGTCCTTCCAGGATTCTGGATGGACATTGGACAGCCAAGGGATTACATTACAGGACTGAGACTGTATCTGGATTCCCTGCGAAAGAGATGTTCAACTAAGTTGGCAACTGGCTCGCATATCGTGGGAAATGTTTTAGTTGATGAGACTGCCAACATCGGTGAGGGATGCTTGATCGGTCCTGATGTTGCAATAGGTCCTGGATGTGTTGTTGAGTCGGGAGTTAGACTGTCTCGCTGCACAGTGATGCGTGGTGTGCGCGTCAAGAAACATGCTTGCATATCCAGCAGCATAATAGGATGGCATTCCACGGTTGGGCAGTGGGCCCGCGTAGAGAACATGACAATCCTCGGAGAAGACGTCCATGTTTGTGACGAAATTTACAGCAATGGAGGTGTGGTTTTGCCTCACAAAGAAATCAAATCAAGCATTCTGAAGCCGGAGATAGTAATGTAAAGTAGTGGGTGTACAGTATGCTTTTTTAGGTCTTCTATAATGGAGGGTGTTGTAAGTTATTGTGTCCCGAGATGTCTCAATTTTAATCCTTTTCTTCTGTTTTCATGACAAGTGTTAAAGCCTGTTTCTGTAAGATTAATCTTGTTGTGCGTCAATATGAAGTGTCGGTGTCGGTGTCGGTGTCGGTCATCAAGTGCATATGTGATGATTTGTTGCTTTTTTCATGTACATATGAATAAAATTATTGGTTTTGCCAGGTTTTAATATATAATGCAGTGCTTAGATGGATTGTCGGTGGTTGACGCTTTTTATATCTGCCGCTCGTTCTTGTCCGCTTCTCTGCCAGGTAGGGTATGCGTCAGCCGAAAAGGTATGAGATTGCAACGGGTGAGCTATTCTTCTCCGTGCGTTGTCTCGCATACCTGGACTACCATTCTTTTCCCCTCAGATCTTTTGACCTAACTACTCTTGGCCCTAACTTGTGCCAGAAGATCTGAACCATCCACTTAGATATTTTCTTCCGTGCGTTGTCTCGTAGACTTAGACCACCATTCTTTTCCCCTCAGATCCTCTGACCCAATTACTCTGACCCTAACTTGTGCCAGAGGATCTTCTACTCTGTGCGTTGTCCCGTAGATTTAGACCACCATTCTTTTCCCCTCAGATCCTTTGGCCCTAAATTGTGCCAGATCTGGCACAGAATACCTAGGCTAGAGGATCTCATCCCATTTTTTTAGTATATAGGATTTGCATTAAGTTGGATTTTTTAGATTTGAGGTGGCTTGAGTTTCGATTGAAGCATTTGATACTCGATGAGAGTTTGACTTATGTTGTTTTTTGGACGGCTTGAAATTAGTTCGAAGTTTGGAGCACCGGATAACTAACTTAACCTAACCTAACCAAGAGTCATTACATGCTTCAGTATTTATCCCTCTTGATCATTCAAAAGCTTAATTTGATCTAGTTCAAAATAGTATTTCAAAACTTAATAACTCTCAATAAAAATCTTCTAATAACTCATGAGAAATGGATGGATCGAGATTTTGAAGAGTGGATAGTAGAGTAACAAAGCGATTTGAGGTTTTGAAAGATGATTTTTATTGTTATGGGTTTGTTGTTGGTGGAGGTTACAACAAAATTTCATAGGATTAAAAAAAAAGGAATAAGTGAGAATGAGAGTAGAGCGAAAAGATAACAACAGCATATGGAGGCACAAAAAGAAATTAGGGTATTACACAAAATTTAATAAATATGTCAAATTGGATCATAAATTTTGAATTCCAACTCAGCCTAAACTTTAAAAATTAAAAATAAATGTCTAAATTTAATTCGTTAATTTCAAATAGAATTGAGTATAATCAAACTCATATCTATTTGTCATCTCTAATAATAGACTAATTACTTGTTAATATTCATTTAGATAATCACACTGAAAAGACTTCATTTTGATCTCACCCTCTTAGATCTTAAAACAACTGAAATGAGGTTAGTTAATTTTTAATAAGCGTAAACATTTGATGTAAGTAGATAACTCAAACACTTTAACCGCCTATTTGTCAGCAAGACAAGGCATCCCAAGAGCATCTCAAGTCTATCTACTCTCGAGATGAGATGCGAGTATCAACCTGAAACAATTAAATCGTTAATCAATTCACAGACTATCTTCAAATTTTTCTTCGCGCAAGTAAATAAAAAATCATAACTGCAAAATAATGAAAAACTCCGACGCTTGGTAACGCAGTTCGGCACACCTTGCATACGTCTGCGGGGGCCTCACCCAGATTCAATTCTTTCACTGTAGTTCATAGAAATTACACCAGATTGATCTAACCCGAAAGGCCCAATCTATGTAACCGACCCAAAGCCTAACTACCCGTGAAAGAATTCACACCCAATAGTACGACCGCCTCGTACTAACCTCAACAGAGGATTTTTCAAACTATTTCTACTTCAAAAACAAAGACAAATAAAATCAAGAATGCAACAATTTCAGATCAGAAATCCTTCATCAAAATAGCCAAATAACAGCACCAACTATATGTGAACTTATCTGTGACAAAGCCTTCTTAGTGCTGCAACCATCAACCAAGAACTCAGCAAAAATAGCAACTGCGCATAACCCCTGGACTGCTTGATAGAGATAACACCAGTGAAAACAATGCTGCTCAAAGATGACTCACGAAACTAGCTCCAACCGAAAATTAACCCCACAATATAGCAACAGCAAAATCAGAAGACTACCCTGCAACGTGATTCACCAAAAAGAAAAGCAAAGAGCATGTGCGCAGCTGTAATTCTAACACCAGATGCTTTATATTGTCAATCCCATCATCTGCGCAACCATCATACTTTTCTATATAATATCACTTGGCTTTTTCTACTTTAAAATAACACCAACTCATCAACAGTTGCCGCACACCCTACTCTAGGTTTCTTGGAGTTACATATATATATCAACTTCTATTTTAAAACAAAGATATATACTCCAACTCTAGAGACCCACGGCATCTAACCCACTTTTTCATATATGACCCAAACTCAAATAATTAAAAATAGTCCATCTTGACCACGAAATAATAATAGTCCAAAAACCAAAGCATACCAGCCCACTTACGATTTGGACTTCAAGTTTAATTATCTTATATGTCCAATTCAAAATGCCAAAACCAATCCAAGAATATATAAAATATATTCTAACATATACTATTGCAATTTTTGCAATTTAAATGTAGTTCTTATTGTTAAGAAATTATAAATATATTAGATTTGTTTTGAAGACTTGGAAACATAATTTTTGATTTGGATGGCTAAATATATTTTTCTAGGCAATAAAATTCGATATAAATATAAGAATGTAGTATTAACAAATCACACTAGTTAAGTTGATGCTGTCAAATAAAAGCAATTACTACCATATAATATCACCATAAAGATTTTACAAAATCAGTGCTAATATTCCTCCAATTTGACTTAACCCGAAAATCGCTTAACTTAAGAGATGTACCCTTAAAAGGAAAATCACCATTATGCTCATTTCTTCATGATAAACACAACAGTGATATTTAGACAATAGAAAATTTATGTTTCATATTCTCCTACCAATCATATTCTCTTATTGTTCTTGGTCTTATAAGTGCTTCATATGTGAGAACATGAAATCCAAAATCCATACCTTTATATTACAAGTCTAGCCACTGGCATCCAATTGTTAAATAACAAAGATGATTTTTGCAATTTTCAATATCATTTGACATCACGAAGAAATGATAATTCTTTTAGGTTTTTGCATAAAATCGATTTAAATTTTTGTTGAATTTATTTAATGAAAAATTGTGTGGATTATTTCAATTGCACCTAAAATTATGTGTATGATATTAGGTTTAGGTCCACACTTAAACTAATCCAATCTACATTATTGATATGGCCCTAACTAATTAAATGCATTACTATAAAAATTGATTTCACTTATTTTGTTAATTTTAATAGACCTCTCTCTCTCTCTTTCTCTTAATTTTTGGCAATAAAATGATGCTTAGATCAATTAGTATATGCCTCAATTAGTTCACTTTACCAAATCAATCAAATGTAAGTATTCCATGTTGAATATAAGAACTTCTGTCAAGATTGGTTTACCTTTCTCCTTTGCTATAAAACTTGATGAATCTAAGAACTTCTGTCAAGATTAGTTTACCTTTATCCTTTGCTATAAAACTTGATAGTTACAAAGTTGATTACAAGAATCATAAACATCGAACCACCAAAGTTAAATTCTTTAAAGAGTTAAAAATCTATCTTCATACTCCAATGTATTTTATGTGACCATTTAAATGTTATTTGAGTCATATATTCGTATTAAAGTTCTCTTTCCCTAATGACCATGAAAATCCTTACATGTTATAAATAAACGAAGTGAATTGAACACATAATTATTTCTTCTAATTATTGAGAGTGAGCAATGTTAATATATTTTTATTTGGATTACAATTAATTAGTCTTTTATTTTATAATTTAATCAAATAGAGATCAATAAACCCATAGTTATATTTTTATCCTATTATGATCTTCATCTCCTCAATAGGATTATTAGATATAGTATGGTTATTATGTAGGACTATTAGAGCATCTTGATGATAAGACTCAAACCTTTAACTAATAAACCTAATTCTCACTTGTCTTCTCATAATAGTATATATAAGTGACTTATAAAAGGTTAGGTTTATATCATCTATAGTTTAAATTAAAATAATAGAAGAGACAAGAAAAGAGTTAGGTAATTTCTTACAATTTTAGGTTTCTTAAATAGGTAGTTCAATAATCTTAAAAAAATCCAAGCATGTCTTCTAATTTAAGTATTCCTAATACTTTTCCACTATTCACTCATTAATTATTAAGGTATATAGAATTTTATTGAATGATCTTACAATCTCTTTTATTGAATATAAGTGATTTTTGCATGTGGTATCATAATATGTTTTAACAGATTCTATATTATTTCACAGTTTGAATGGGTCAACAATTTTTTACAAGAAAAATATAGATTGAAGATTTAAGGTTTTTTTAATTTAATTCTATTTTCTTGAAACCATAGAATTGTAAGTTGCTTATTGTCAATAAATTATGAAATTGGTTAATAACCATACCAAAGTGAGTTATTAAGCGATTTTATAACTTATTATTGATAAAATCTTATGTTTATTGTATTTTTGGATGTTTCCCTTGACCTTTACAATTTTTGGCCTTTTTATTGTGTTTTTTTTTCATTTTTACAATTTTATACATAGTTCCTAACTGATAGATCGAACCAAAAATTTGTCAAGGCAACATATATTGGTAATTTTTAAGAGGGTGTTGGGTTAATCAAATCCACAATCTAGTCAACCAATTGGATAGTGTGTCTAGTTGACTAATTAATTGATCGGATAGTTTATCCAATTGAACAAATGGTCGATTGGATAGGGGAATTTCTAGATTTTTATTTTTACACGATTTTAAATAATTTTGGCTAACTCAATAAGTTCTATCACCTTCTAAATTGTTTATCTCTTAACTTTGATTTTTTACATGTCTAAAAGGGATAACTTATATGAGTTTGGTAAGATTGATAATTTTTATCTTATAAATTATTGTTTACCCAAAGGAGATAATGATTTGTAATATCGTTTCTTAAAACTCTTATTTACATTATTTAATTGCCTGCAGAAAATTTTATAATGTGAATTTTGAGTTTTAATTGGTCTTTTATAAAAGATGCCTTGTTTTTCAATTAAGCGAGTCAAATAATCGAGAACAATCAAATTTGCCAATTGAAACCTTGGATATGAATAACTTTTACCCTTAAAAGAATGATATAAAGTTGGTTCAGGTTTAAGTGATTTAAATATAACTCTCATTAAGGAAAAACTTGCACCTATGACACAAAAGAAAATAGTGGAGTAGAAGTTTCACTTTCAAAAGTAGGAAAGATAGAATAAGCTAGCATCATGGTGATGAAGAAGTTGATTTTCCCAATCATTTAAAGAAACAATACCAAAAGATTCGTAGTATCTTTGAACGAGAGAAATACTAAATGTAAAAAGAATTAAGTCAGTTAACTTGTGCACAGATTGTCTTGATTAATGTAAGATAGAGAATTTGAGGTAAATGGTAGTCAGGTCCTAATATCATTTTTTCTTAATTTAATAGGTGTTAAATTCTTTATCATTTAAATTTAGTTTCTTAAACATAGTCTACAATACTAGGAAGGAGGTCTGGATTGCGAATGAGTTAATATAGATATGTGTCCAAAAATGGGAAAGATAAACCATAAGAAGGGTAATAATATGATTGTTGCGGTTGAATCCTCAAATCTCAAAGAGAATTATGAGAATCAAAATAAGAAGTGGAAGAAGAATAAAGGTTTTAATAAGGATATAGACCAAGTCAATAGGCGAACTACTGGGGTTAAGAATAAGAATGTTAAGTAGTATTAGGACTAGACGGAGAACCTTAAAGAGGGACTATTATAAGTATAATTCTTCTATGAAGAACAAGGAAAGCAAATCAGGTATCATTGAGGTTTTAGTTTGCTTCAAGTCATCTTAAATAGATGTAGCCCAAATAGTTGATAGTTAGATAGTGGTTCCTCTATTTATATTTAAGAAAATATAAATTAGACTCTAACGTTTTAAACAAAATATAAGTTAAACTTTAACATTTTTAAGTATTTAAAATAAATCATAACATTTACAAAATGCTCAAAATAATCTCTAAATAGATGAAAAATTGGACAAAGTTAAGTCTCCATCTCTTATGTGCCATGTTAGCACTAACATAACATGGCACATATTATATTTTTTATCTAACATATGGGGCCTATTAGGTCACATGGCATCCATATGAGCACATATTATATTTAAGTTAAAATTTGTTAATGCTTATTATAAATTTATAATTAAAACTAACTAAACTAATTTAGTTGAAATTAATCATAATTAATAAAGTAACTTAATTACATTATGATTAAACAAAATTTCTAAAATTTTCAATTAACTTAAAGAACCCTAATTCCTAATAAACCTATTTCCTCTGTCAGCTCTTTACAACCCTAATAGAATTTCCAGTAAACTCTAATCTCAATTTCTTTCAATTTTGATGACCATTTAAAGCTTAGAGCCTTCCCTTTCACGTGAGAGATGAAGGAATTTCATGTTACGGATCGAGTAAAAATTAAAAATTTTTAATCCGATAACAATGCGGATCGTTTCTATTATTGCTAATTCTTCTTGTATTTTGTTTTGCATCACAATCAAGTTTATATTCCTACAAGAGGAAATGTGAAACCATACCTTTGGTCTCTAACAAAGTTGTATTCCTCTTCGGTTCACCTTGAATCTGAAACAAGAAGGACACCGAGTTCGTGCTAGCGTTCTCTTCGTCCTCGCCTAGCTTCGTCACCCGTTTCTTAATCGATTACTCAATCGATACTTGTTTTAACAAACTATATGAGAGAGATCAATGGCTAACAAGAATGAACACTATATCCTCATCTAACCAGATCTGTAAAAAAATTCGTATAGCATCAAAAATTCTTTTTAAATTCCTATAGCATTTATGGCAATTAAATCATGAACGGGTGTTTGAAACAGCATGGTTAATTCATGACCTTTCAGTACTATAACAGTGATAACTTCTTCTAGAGAACCCCAAACGACCTGAAACCTTCACCATTGGATTCTACACTTCAAGGGCTACAAAATCGACAGGTCATTTGTCCAAAATGGTTATCGTTTGCTGTTTCAAATTCCTTTTCAAAATCACCATAAAAACTGTCGCAGATTTGATGCTATAATAATACATGTTCTCTCTCTCTTCATTTGTTAAAATAAATTATTTTGGGCTTGGGCTTGGGCTATAAATAAATTTATATTTCAAGAAATTTATATTATCCTCATAATATGCATTTCAAATAAATTTATTTCCCGTCTAGGCTATCACGTCATGTGACAATCTTTTAACATGTACCGTTATTTCATCAACATGAAATCTTATACACTGAAAAAAATATATATTCTTGTTTCCCATTCAGTTGGTATGACCTATATCGAGGATCTGTGTTGTGTTGGCAATGAAATTCAACATTTTATTTCATAAGCTGTAAGCGGTATTCTAGCTATACATAACAGCTACCCAAACAACATAGATGTTTAGTAAACCTTTTACGTAACACGATCCTTCTAGTAATGTTATCATTAACATTACTTGTGTCCAT
>JANZXV010000212.1:13601150-13627005 GCA_027576455.1 Erythroxylum roigii | reverse complement strand
ATGTATTTTGAACTTGTGTAAAGTGTTGGATGCAATATCGATATGTTTTGTAAAGCTATGTATGAACTTGGTTGCACCGGGAATGAAATGAAGATGTTTCTTTTAAAAATCATGTGATTCCTTTGCATAGCATGAATGAATGTATTTAGTATAGCTATTGAAATTTGCCAAATTGTTGCTTATGCTAGGTTGTTTGGGTTGATTTAG
This sequence comes from Erythroxylum roigii, assembly GCA_027576455.1. NCBI lineage: Eukaryota > Viridiplantae > Streptophyta > Magnoliopsida > Malpighiales > Erythroxylaceae > Erythroxylum > Erythroxylum roigii. Next base: position 13,626,798 of record JANZXV010000212.1, on the reverse strand, counting down.
AGAAGTTAGAAGTGTATGTGATGTTTGGTTGGAAGATGGAGATGTTGGTCATGCTGTAAAGGAGGTCTGGACTGGTTGTCCAGTGCCTGTCCGTTAAACGGACAACTGTGTCCGTTTAACAGACACTCACGGGTGAAATTGGTCACCCTGTCCAGTGTGTGTCCGTTTAACGGACAGTCTCTGAGTTGTTGGGGTTTTTGTCCAGTGTGTGTCCGTTTAACGGACAAGAGTGTCCGTTTGACGGACACTCTCGGGAGAGAATTGGGCAAATTGACCATTTGATGTCCGTTTAACGGACACCCTCGGGTCAGATTTGGGGTTTTGCGATTTTTTGTTGTTTTCGACGCTACTTTTCGGTGTCTTGTTGATTTAGGGTTTGTTGGGATAACCCTATGGGATCCCACTAGCGTTTTCGTTTTTGTTTGCGGTTCGAATCGTTGGGCTCCCGGGATCGTGGTTCGACACCGAGGTCGGGCTTCGGGAATGGGGCCCAACAGGAATACCTACCTGATTTCTGGCAAGGGCATTGGACTCCCCACTGTCGCCAGTGAGTTCTTTTGGAGGAAGGTGAGGTTAGGGAAGTGTTGAAGAACACCCTGCTAAACTTGCCTCCTTACCAGTTGGTTCTCTCTTGTCCACAGTGATAACCTGCTGGAGTGGGTCTGCATCCTTGGATAATTCAATTGAGCTCTCCAAATTGGGAGCAGCCTGTGGACAGTGATTGGGACTCACGGCTAGCTGTTCAGGGGGCAAATGTGACCCAGGAAGGTTGATCTGTGGTGGCTCCCTGTTATGCTCCAGTTATTGGTGGAGACCTGTTGCAAAAGTCTTCCTGTAGAAGCCCAAACTTGACTCTACTCCCTTGCTTTAGGCTGCCATTCATATTCTATAGTTACTTCCCTAAAGAAGAGTTAACCATCCTCACCATACTTAGCCAGTTGGAACGCAGATGGCCATTTCTTATTCAGCTCCAGCTTCACACATAAGCAGGCATAATTGATCCTGGTCATTCGAGCTGTTGAAGTGTCCATTAGCAGTGGAAGCCCCGCAACACTGGCTATCCTACCCAAGCCTTCGGTGTTCCAGTATTCAACGGGGATGTTGAAAAATCGTGCCCACATCGGGGCCTTATGGATCTCTTCCAATTCACCACTATGTAAGGTCCACCGACGTAGAAACAATGGCTTCCCTTGAATGTGCCACGGTCCTCTTTCAACCACAGCTTTCATACCCTGTTCTGATGCAAAGCGAAAGAGAAAGTTGTTGGAGCTGGTAATCAGTAACTACTATAACCCAAATTCGGCCCATGATTTTGCCAGAGCCCACTGCACCACTGGATAAGCTGGCCGCTTCTCCAGAAAAAACCCAATCAACGCTGTTCAAAATTTTGAAGCTCCCTTCTGCGCCAGCTCTGGGGGAGGAATCATGAAGACCTTGTCCTCCCGAACTTCTGGAGGGTAAAAAGTAAGCTCTGGGGCCTCAGAAGAAGCCGCACTTCTTGCCTCCACTATGGTCTTCCAGGATCTAAAAGGAGCTGGGTTCTGAGATGGAGAAGGGGGCATCTGCAGTGGGTAAATGGGTGCCTTTGGATGCGAAAGGAGAAGGGACTGAAGGGGGTTCGATTTCAGGAGAGGACAGGGAGTCGGGGACGGAGCGAGAGTATTGGGGTCAGTGTTTTGGTTAGGGATTAGGATTCGAAGGGGAGATTTCTGGGTAGGGATAGTGGGAGCGAGGGGAGAGGATGGTAAAGGGGACAGGGGGTCCGGGGAGCTGGAGAAGAAGAAGTCGAAGCCATAGCAGGAGGAGTGGATCATGCCGGAATCTTCACCGTTAGGAAATCTCTCACCGGAATCGCGCTCTCTCTCATTCGTGAGTGTCTTATCAAGATTTTTATTGTCAAAAGTTGATCCTAAATAAGTAGTATTCATGCATTCATTTTGACCATAATGTTCTTTGTCATTAAAAAGCTTCTACATCCTTTTTGTTAGCAAAACAAAATTCATTACTCAGACAAAATTCTATGTTTTATTTTATAGTACAGCAAAACATAAAATTACTTAGAGATAAAAAAAATAACAATTATCAAACACAAATTATAGATTAAACTTCTTTATTTTTGAAATCAAATTAAATTATTTAAGAATAAGGTCGCCTACTACTGGACCTCTTCAGACCCTACGTGTTAACGGGATTTTTACTGGATTGTTGTTGTATGTTGTCATTTTATAAATTATATATGTTTCTTGAATGTTGTATTCATTCAATTATTATTTTTACATTTTAAATTTTTTGTTAAAAATTTATAAGTGAAATTATCCCATATTGATAAGTTATTTATATATAAAAATAAAACTTATAATTCATTATCTTAAAATTTTTGGTTAAGATATGATACATTTATGTATGATTCCATTTGAACCAAGTTCAGTTTTAGCTTTTGCTCTCTAAAAACTTAATATTGAAACCAGAGTTAGATTTACAAAATCAAATTAATACAAAATTATGGAGCATTGAAATGGAATCTTATCAAGAAAAAGCTAGTTTGATGAGAATAAATTGAGTTGTGATGGAGGAGATATTGAAGATTTAATAATATAATTCTATCTCTCTCTCTCTCTCTCACACACACACACATATATGAATAAGGTGATTTATATGTAAAAATATGAATTATAATCCATTAGGTTTTAAATTGAAATAATAATATTTTACTTGTGTATGAGCTCATTTGCACTTGATTTAGTTTTTTCTTTTGTTCTCTCGGAACTCGATATTCTTTAGTGATTGAGTTAATTAAAAATGAATTGTACTTTTAAAAGCTATTTTCTACAAATCCAATTTTTTTAATGATTTTAAATTACATGTTAAAGCATCTATATCATTTCAGAAATATTAGCACAATGTATTCAATGCCACATATGATGAAAGGCTGTACTTACGAACTATTATAATCTTTTAGAAGCATTCATCATAATTTATTGTAGGAAATGCTGCATACGGCTCGAATTAAACAATTAAAGACTACATTTAAATGACAAATTTAATATATTTTTTTTTTTGAAGATAAGTAATTGGTGATTTTTCAATGTCATGTTAGTTTGGAAGTATATGAAAATCTTTATAGAAAACATGAAATCATATATGCCATGTAAGCACAAAATTCAAATATAATATGATGCATATGATTGCCAAACTCATCTTTAAATTATTTCGGTGACTATTTTTTTGGGTCAGATTCTAATGTTATCAAGTTATGAAATATGTGACTGGGATATAAAAGCAACAAGTGTATAAATTGCTATTCAAGTAGAGTATGTTAAAATTAGATTTCTATAAGCATTGCATTTTTGAAAAGTATAAAAGGATCAACTTCAGCTTAATCATCATAAAACCAAAGGTAACCTTGAGCACATCCATTCAAATTTGAAAGAGGGTGTTTTTACTAAGCTCTGACTTGTCCAAAAACATTTTGAGTTAAGATGTTATTCTCAACATGTAATTTAATAATTTGTCATGTCTTGAACTCAAATCCACTTACTGAATTTGTAACAGACCAACATTCGATGGTAGAATCCAATTTTCAAAGTCCACATCTCAGCCAAGACTAATCACTTGTTACAACTCAACAAATATCAAAATTCTATCAATCATCTCCTTTAAAACAGATCAATCATCTATAAGAAAACTCTAGAACATTACATAATAAAAAGTAATCATAATAAACATTACGCACCTCAATTCCCAAGATGTCTCTGATCTTCTTTTGTATCGACTCTTCAGGGGAAATTATACAAAAGTAGATGCAAAGGTATGGTAATCTGCTTTCAAACTTTATATGACAAGGTGAGGAGGTAAAAAATTGAAGGCGAAGATTACAGTGTTTTTAAATGATGCGTAAATATATTTGTAATTGGGTAATTGTCAACAATTTTTAACAAGCTCGCTGCACATGGGTCACGTCAAGTGAAAACTTTATGAACAATATGTGTTCAGGTCAAAATCTGCACTTGTCCAGCAGTGAAGTATCATGATCTCCTATGTCCTCGAGCCCCAATGCCTGATGATACAAAGAAAATAGCTTTCTATGGAAAAATCCTACTGGAAATCAATTATAAACTGATTGGAACGTCTTTTTTAACGTGATAATAGAGCAGATACCTAGCGACAATGAGGAAACTCGATCAGAGAAGAGAGCAGGAGAAGATGAGAAGACGGCAGTTCAATGGTTTGTGGATTCCCAGATTGGAATGAAAACTTGATACCCACCCTTTTGGGGGGTTTAGTGGATTCTCAAATTTAATGGAATAAATCCATTCCCTTGGAATTGAAAACCCCAAAGCAAACACTATTTTTTTACTATTATTTCATTCCTTCATTCCCAAACCCTCAAACCAAACGCCCCCGAAGAGTAGTAAGTACATTGGATGACCTACCATGAGATAATCATATGGATAATTTATTCTAGTGTCAATGATAGTCTCATCATAACAATGGTGCAATATCTTTATAATTGAGGTGCTCAAGGACATCTTGAATACCATTCCTATACTTTGACTCCATTCCTCGTTGCCTCTTAGAGGTTGCTCATAGGGTAGTGATTGGATACAGCTTGAGGTATTTAAAGGTAATTTAGTAGCCAATAAAGGATTCACCACTCCTAATAAAAGGAGATGATACCCACAATCTCTTGTCAGGGTCATTATTCGGGAATCTCTGGCTAGAGTGGAAATGTCATGAAGATAGTCTTTAGTGGCATATCCAATTGAGTAATGAGCCTTAGGGAGAAGAACTAACATCATTTGGGCTAGATGTGACGTAGTCAGTCTAGTGGGAGTTGACACTTTAACCATACTTTGAACCAAGTGGGGTATAGATGGTGAAAGGATTAATTGCACAGGAACATTGTCTATGGAAGGGTTAGTAGTCAAACTATCGACTTTTAGGTCAATTAGAGATCATGATGTATTGCTAGATACCACTTGTGACTTACTTGAATTAAGTGTTAATTGAAGTGACCAACATAACTGGAAACTTAATGGGTCACACGTATTAAAGATGCAAAGAATGAGTAAAATGGTTTTGAATGGGGATTCAAGATATGAGAGATGCATGACTAAGCTACACAAGCATGGTAGTTTGAGGTCATTTGATTATGAATTATATGACACATGTGAATCTTGCTTATTAGGTAAGATGATAGAATTACCCTTTAATAAGCAAGATGACAAAATTACCCTTTAAAGAAGGGGTGGAAGTTTCATGCTAAATTAAGTGGGATTAAAAGCCACTTAATTTCCACTAACTCTCCATTGAGATTGGGGGTTAGAGGAAGGCCAAAGGGTGTAAGAAACATCAATTTTCATGCAAGTGTTGTGTGAAAGAAAGAGAATTTTTGGTGAAGTGTTCATCGACTCCTCTCACTCTCTACAAACACTCTCTCAAAGAATACATCACAAAGCTAGCACTTTGTTTGTTCCAACCATCTCCTAAGAGGTTTCAAGCTTCGCTCTTTGCATAGATATCATTGAAGACATTCTCCTTTGGTCTTTGTGGTTTAAGATAACTCGAAGAGGTGAAGACAATGAAGAACAAAGGAGATTGTAAGGTACACATCTTAAGTTTATGTTTTGTTAAAGTTACATCTAATGGCACTTGAAAGTTCTTGGATTTTTGGGGTTTTTTTTTTATATTTATGTTGTTGTTTTCTATTTTTGATGCATGTGATGCAAGATCAAAACCGAACAATTGTAACAGAGTCATCTTGTGCCTATTAGATGTAGTTTTTATTACATGCGCAATAGAATTGCATGGTTGTGACAACTGAGGTTCCACTGTTAGAAAATTCAAAATTAAATTATGAAAATTTGTTTTCACGATTTTCTTTCACTAATCTGCTCATGAGATGTTTTTAGATGGTTTTCTTGATTGAAAATTGATTTTAATGTGATTAAAATATTTATTTTCGAAGTTTATACAACTTGTATGAAAACTATTTTCCTGCAGAACATATGATGTTAGTTGGCTAAATTATTGAGGTTGAACATGTTTTTCTTAGAATTTGATTATGGAAAATTTATGTAAACATATTTAGAATGTTTTTAATCCTCTGGAATTTTTCCAAAATTAATTAAATTTTTTTAATTAAATTTTCAAATAGTAAACAGATCTGGTCGGTTTTGTTGAAATTGATGGAACCGTTTTGTTTGACAATTTTGTATGTGTTTGTTTTGGTTCCAGAACCTTAAAAATATTTTTATGTCATAAAAATTTGTTATTTAATGTCTTATGCATTCCAAAATGAATTTTCTCAAAATTAGATTTTCAGAGAAATCTTGGATGTCAAATTTGTCATTTTTATGTGTCTAGGTGTTGTTTCAATTATCTTGATGATTTTGGGTGATTCCAAAATTATTTTGATGAACTTTAAATGACCTGTAGATGCATGGAATGATGATTTGATGCTTTGAAAATTTTAGGAAATTTAGGAAATTAATTTTTATTTAATTTAGCTGGAGCATTTAATTTTCTAGTATGACTAGAAAGTGGCATTTGTGACAAATTAAATAGTTTAATTTTGACATCAAGTAATTAATTTTAAGGTGTATTAATTTTTGAATTAATTTTTGGAAATTGGAGTTTAATTTAATTTGATTAATATTAAATTTCAAATCGAAATGACATGTAAAATTAAAATTAGCTGAGATTAAAATTAGTAAGTAATTCGATTCAAGAGTTGAATCGACTTCCAAATTTTAGGATCCATAAATTTTCACATCCAAAACTTATGTGTTTAATTTGATGCATTAGAGAATGCATGTTAGGATTGTTTGGACTTCCATGATGCGTGATTATAGACTTAAGCCTAATATGATTGGGGTGTCTATATCATGTCATATAGTTATAGTAACTATATATATATACACAAGACCATCCTAGTTAGATGAGACCTAAGTAGAAATCCCTCACTCAGAATATTAAAACTAATGCCTTTCATTAATATGGTGAGAACTAGAGTTCTTTTGGAGTTAGTGTTGGATCCCGAATCCGGAACCCAACTACTTAATCCGAAACCTTCATACTTATACATGATTAAAAACTCAATTAAAGTCCTCCGAATAAATCGTGTAAGATTCATCTTAATTTTCGTCAATAAAATTGATTTACTTAAGGCCCAAAATAGAATTCAATTTCCTAAGCTAATACCAACCAAAACTCCTCTCAATTTAATCCATTATTTTCGAAAATCCCTACATAACAATGCTGGAAAACTTTTACAGAATGGAAAGCATGAATAAAACCTACCTAACTTTGCCTATGTCATTCCTAAACTATAACCATCATAACCTCTCTCAATTTATACAAGAATTTTTGAAAATCCTAAATCCTAGGGCCTTACACGAATCTGATTTTTTTTCCAAGCCTCCAATACTCTTCTTCTTTCCTTTCTTTCCTATACAAATCACTCTTCACCACCATTTGTAACCAAGAAAGGAAAAACCCTAACAAAAACACCAAGAAATTTCGAAATCCCTAACCCACGAAAATTCTGATTTTGCTTACAACCCTTCCTTTTCTTGTTCTTTCATAAATAACTCTTCAATCCACCCTTTTGAAGCAAGAAAGACAAAAATCCTAACTAGAAAACCAGAAATTTTCGAAACCCTTACCTTGAAGATGACCCACGAAAATCTGATTTGCCTCCTATAGAGTTGCTTCCTCTTCCTTTAACCTTCTTCTTCTTGAAATCCTTGGAAACCCACTTGAAAAACTCATGAAAGATGAACCCTACTCTCTTCTTCTCACTTGGCCGAACCCCCCTCTTGCTATTCTCTTCTTTGTTGTTTCGAAACTCTCTTCCCTTTAGCTAGTTTCGGATGTGTTCTAGAAAATAACTTAAGACTTCAACCTTTCTAACTTAACCTATGCTAAAAACGACATAGCATCATAAGCCCTCTCCTTATACATGAATTTCGTCCATCACCTAACACAAACGACCACTCCTTATACTTCTTCCATTTTGTTTCATTCATTCTCTTTTAATTGTAAATTACATGGACCCTAGCCCAATTGTTTCATTTCTTCTACATTTAAAAGGTATTTCAAAGGCTAAAAGCCCACTTGCTTCCTTTCTTCTTCATCTCATGGCATTAAAAGACTACAAAGCCCAATTCTTCTTCATTCAATAGTAAAAAAAATTACAAGGCCCATCTTTATAAACCTTAAGCCTTAAAAGCATTTAATTTATGATCTTCCTAATGGGCCTTATACCAACTTATTCTTTTTTAAATTCTAATAACTCATAAAACTCTCAATTCATATAATTCTTTTTATACTAACAATATATCACAAATAATAATTTATCAACAAATCTAATTTCACTAAATCCCTTCATTTAATAAGCATAACCTACACAATAAAATCCTCAATTTATTCCAACCAAATTAAAAATTATCAAACTAAATCCTCAAAATAAAATTAAACAACTTATTTACCAAAGGAAAGGAATCGGGGCCCAACAGATAAAATGTTGGATTAATTGAGATAATGGTGTTTAAAGTGGCTAGAATATGTTAGATGTAACAATTGCACTGGATATGCTTTTGTAATTTAACCATAACTTGTTCTGTAGATATTTAAATGAGATGATTTTTTTATTTGGACTAAACTAAAGACATATGGCTACATTTTTCATAAAGATACGGAATTCAAATTCTGTTTTTAAGAGTTTCTAAATTTGACTTGAAGTTGAGTACTGGGTAGGAAAAAGTGAAGAAAAATCTGGATACATAATGGGCTTTTGATATGTTTTCTTGATGAATTAATGTGAATCTATTTGGGTGTTTTTGTGATGAAACAAAATGAGTCTACAGATAAAGAAAGGGAGTAATGTGGTATCTTGAAATGGGAAGAATTAAGGTGATAGTTAGAAGTGAAATGAAGTTGAATATGTGTAGGAAGTTGATGATGAATGTGTATACATGTGTATGTTCTGTTATTAGTGTTCATAATCAATCATGGGCTATAATTTTTTTATGGATGATACTGAGTTGAAATGGAGTTAGAATAATGGGTTAGAATAATAGGAAAATTGAGGAGAAATTGAATTATAAATGATAGACAAGCTTAATGTAGTGAATGTAGTAAGTAAAGAGTTAGAATCTAGAAATTGTGAATGCACTTGGACATACTTTGGTATAAAAGGCAAAAAATTTTCTGTAGAACTTGGATTGATGTCATCTAAGTATTTTTAGAAAGAGGACTTCGATATCTACAATTTCTATGAAGACCCTGGGAAGAGATTTTGATGTCTAAAGTGTCAAATTTTCAAGTTTCTATAAGAGACTTGTAAACGTCCATTTAACGGACATTCACGGGTCAATGGGTCCTAATTAAGGCTTAAATGAGACTTAAAGTGAACCTAGAATGATGCCTTGATTATGTGACTAATGTGTGATATGTTTGAAGTGATAATTGGGGTTATAACCTAGTGAATGAAAGGATGATATCCAAGTACCAAAAGTGTAATGAGAATGAAGATGTGCATATGATTATAGTTATGATCCAAAGGAGTTGAGCAATATGTATTAAGTAAATATGAATGAGAATTGAGTATTATGAGAGCATATAATGTTAGAAAAGAAATGAAAAGAAATTTAGGTTATGACATTAGATGAACCAAGCATTCTTGAGGTGTAAGCTTAAGAAGAAGTTAGACACATACAAAGGGTGAAGATTGAATGGTGAATTTAGAATGATCATGTGCAAATGAAGTGTAAATCTAAGTTCAATTAAACATATATGAATTATGAAATGATAATGAGCATAAGATGTAAATTTAGATGATATACCCGAGATTATCATTGAGCATACATTGTACATATTCCATATACACATTTATGCATAAATGAATACTTAAGATTGTGCAATTATTAATGTGTGTGCAACATGTGTATTGCATGGTATTGATACGCAGGATAGAGCGTCCGCATCTAGACGTTTCCAAATCACGGAACCTAATGCTAATCTGGAGCGTACTGTGAGTAGACTTAGATGGTCTTACTTTATTACTTGTTTGTTTATATTATGCATTGAATGATTATGAATGTGATTTGATTGTTGAATTTCGGACAATGAAGGTCCGATGATTGTGATATATGAATGAGATATTGAAGTGCTACTTGTATGTGAATATGATGAAATAAATTATTCTAAATGTGATCTCTGAATGCTGGACTAGGGTCCGATGAGACTATATATGAGAATGTGTAAATGAGATCATGTGACTGACTGAAAATATGTAATTGATGCATTTCATTACGTAAATGCATGAGAGATAAATGCTGTTGTAACCGAAGTAGCCACCGAAAAAGAGCTTAAAGCTTAGAATGTGAAAAAGAACCTATAGCTCAGAAAGTGATTAAGAGCCAAAGGCTCACTATGGAAAATGGGCCCGGTATTCTCAACGGATACGGGACAGTTATTAATGAGGTCGATATCCACAATGGATACAGGATAGTTATAGGCACTCGGTCACAATAATAACAAATTGAAAATGAGTCTCATAAGCATGATATATGCATTTTATGTGTATGATTTAAATAATTTGACTGATTTTTGTATGTGAAATATGTTTCAATAAATATGATTTGTATGTGTTATGTGATTGAGTGAACCATCGAGGTGGTCACTCACTGAGTTCACAAAACTCACCCAAAATTTGCAATTATTTTTCAGGCTCAGAAGACTACCCCGTTAGGTAAACGGGAGTATACCTACTACATTCAAGTAAGAGGCAGAGGTCAGGATCAGTTTGCGTTTGCGTCTGCATTTGTATTTTCTTTATTTTGTATCAAATTGAGTCTTCCGCAATTATTGTAACTTGTGTATTCGATTATTTCTATTTTGTAATAACTTTCCAAATGGGAAATGTTTGTAAATGATTTTGAAATGTAATGAAATTATGACTATAAGTATTTTGTATTTGTAATGGGCCCAAATGGCTATTGAAATTCTGGTGATTATATTGCTACGATTGAAAAAGTTTATGAATAAAGTGGGCCCAATTTGATTATTGATTTCTGCATATATGAGTTATTTTGAAAAAAAAGTTTGTAATGAGATTTTACTGACTGGCTGTTATAGCATACCGCCCTTGCAGGGTACGTACTCGGATATTACTCAAGATTTCAGGTATAGATTTCTTTCATTCCAAAACACCTGCAATAAATTTCTTAACCAATTCTATACATTTTGTTATTATCAAAACATAAGTAGAATTAAATTTGTTAACCACCATTGGTCCAACAAAAAGCAATTATGAAAACTAGAGAATTGTTTAGAAATGATTTTATTTCTCTGATTGGAAATGGGAGGACAACTAGCTTCTGGTTTGATAATCGACTCTCTGTTGGACCCTTATACAACTTACAAAAGACGGAAACTTTCAAACCTCTTATTAGGCAGAAAATGACAGTTGCTGAAGCTTTGGATGGTAAGCTGATTTTCAAACAAAGTTCCATTTCTACTTCCTTTTGGTCATAAATTAACCAAACTTGCTTCAATTTTGAAGAAGACAACATCGTATGGAAGCATATCAAAAATGGAAAATTTACTATTTAATCTTGGAGATTGGTTCTCCAAATCATCTTGGCAGGATTCCTTGGTTGCAACTTGTTTGGGCCAAACACCTAAACCCTCGAGCCTTCCTCACATTGTTGTTAGCTATGAAGGATAAGCTACTAATAGTTGACAAGTTAAAAAAGTTTCTCATTATTCCTAATCGGTGTATCCTTTATAAAAGAGTTGAGGAGAGCAATAATCATCTGTTTTTCCAATGTGAGTTTGTCATAACCATTTGGAAATCACTATTACACAGGTGTTAAATTTACAATGCTCCAAGTGATTAGAATTCTATTAAATTTTGGTGTATTATTATTAAATATCCTAATAGGACTGCTAAATGGTGTTTTTGCTTGGTTCTATCATTCCTTGTCAAAGCGATATGGGATGAAAGGAATACTCATTTTTTCATAATAAAAGCTAACCATGGAGCAATTCAACAACGTAACAAGATTCTCCTATAGATCAGATGCTAAATTTGTTAGTTTATGCCCTTGCAGCCAATCAGTTAGATTCAATTTAATGTATGACATTATTATTTAATTAATAAAAAGGCATTCTTTATCTTTGTGTATTAATTTAATTACATTTGGTGTTTTAATACTAAAGGTAAAATCCCTGGAATAATAACTATGTAATTGAAATTATGAGATTATAATTGTGAGATTCAATTTACATTTACGTATTGTTCCTAATGTTCCTAGTTATGACTTCATCGAGACAGGATATTGTTAAAACAGTAAAACTAGCACATATTATGTTTTTTTCTTATAAAAAAACTAGTTGAATTCATAAATTAAAGTATGTAGATACTTAAACTAATGTACGGGTGATTATTAAAGAATAAGTCACTGAATTGACTCGACTATGAGAATCCCAAATAGAATATTACTTATATGTCTGTGGATTTCCTTATAATGATGATTGTATAATTAATCCTTAGACTTAAGATTACCAAGGTATCTCGTCCAGGAATTATTGTATTTTGATGCTACTTATGAATCGCCGTAGGATAATTCAATTGGTAGTACTTGGATGCAATATGAACCATACGGAGATAATTGAGGAAGTTGATAAATGATTCGTCGCTCTAAATTAATTAGAGAGATATCTCTGGCCAGAGTGAATTGACAGTTGAAAAGGTGTTTTCAAATTTCAATTTAAATCAATTACTAATTAGCAAGAACAAATATGATTGGATGAAAAGAGTAGACTTGTATCTAATTGACAGTTGAAAAGGTGTTTTCAAATTTCAATTATAAATCAATTACTAATTAGCAAGAACGAATATGATTGGATGAAAAGAGTAGACTTGTATCCATACTCTATCCAATTGAAACACTGGATGGCAAAAAGATTAAATTATACATCATAACCATGCATGGACAGGTTAAGTCAAACCACTTTGACATTCCTGATATTTGAGTGGTCATGACATATTGCTAGACGTCAATTTTGATCTATGATTATAAATTATTTAATTGGAGAATTAAAGATAAATTAAAAAGAAAATTTAATTTATCTTATTCTAATTGTGAATTAGAATTATAATTTATAATCATTGTCCATATATTAGGAACCTAATGGGTCAGACATTAAAAAGCAACTTGAGAAGAAAAATTAATTTTAATTAAGTTGGACTTAATTATAAAGCTTATGAAACTTTAAGGATCAAATATGAGATGTTTGATTTTATTAAAATTAAATTGTTTATAATTAGAATATGACTTTAATTCTAATTAACGAATTTAATTTTAATAAAATTACAAAAACCCTATTTTTTTTCTATAAATAGGAATAAGCATCAGGGAGCTAACACTCTTGCTTATTTCCTCTCAAACGTTGAAAAACTGCTCTTTGGATATCTTTAGAGGCTGGATGATTGAACAACTTATAGTTGACACGGTGAAAGTTTTTTCAAAGGATTTCAACAGAAATGTGAATAAGGTACGATTTCTTAAGATTTGTATACGTGTTTTATTCAAGTTATTCAATTATCGAAATCCGAATTGAAACTGTAAAATTTTGTTTTCCTTTGTGCCTATTATTCAATCATTGTTGGTTTTCAACAATATTAGGCTGTATAAATCCAAATTTCTTAATGGTTATTATTGTACCAAATTATGGAATGTGTAATTTGTAATTGATCCAAATTCTAGGAAGGTTAAACTTGGTTTTTACTTAGGATGTCTTCATCTTGGCAAACGCTTGTATAGCTCTTTGTACCTTTTTTTTTGGGGTACCTTTTAATGACTTTTAATGGCCTAATTCATTATTATTTTCTATTAAAAAATTAGGCATAGTTAACTATGCCCACAATATATGTTTCATATTGCAAAATAGTAGATAAAGTCAACAAAACAGTGTAGATCAATGTACGACTGCACGTGCTCAACTTCCCTGACCTATGATATTATATGTATATTTTTTAATGGAGATATTATATGTATATGAAATTATAGTTATATATGAGGAAGAAAGTAGAATTTATAGTATTATAACACAAATTTTGAAGCCAAGTCACCTCAGAAGTTCCAACTCGTATCCAAACTAGTTACCTCATTTCCAAATATAGTTTCCTTTCTCTTTTGTCTAGTTATTAACAATTTCTATAGACACACTATGTCTGAACAATTAATGCTAATCATAAATTCATGCAAACTAGAAAAATAACTATTTTAGATTGTGGTTTAAGTGATTCTTTTGAAATTTAATGAATCTTTTAAATTTTTTATTTGAGTTTTATAAATTTCTTAATATCTTTTAATGTTATAATTTTTTAATCCTTTAAATTTTAAAGTAATTATTTGAATCAAATACATTATTATCCTTTTTTAAAGTAATAAGATAGTTCTTAATATCTTATTCTAATTGTGAACTAGAATTATAATTTGTAATCATTGCCAACATATTACGAACCTAATGGGTCAGACATTAAAGAGCAACTTGTATAGGAAAAATTAATTTTAATTAAGTTGGACTTAATTATAAAACTTATGAAACTTTAAGGATCAAATATGAGATGTTTGATTTTATTAAAATTAAATTGATTATAATTAGAGTATGACTTTAATTATAATTAAGGAATTTAATTTTAATAAAAAATTACAAAAAAACTCTAATGTTTTTTCTATAAATAGGAATAAGCATCAGGGAGCTAGCACTCCCCTCTCAAACATTGAAAAGATGTTTTTTGGATACCGTTAGAAGTTGGATCATCGAACAACTTGTAGTTGACATGGTGAAAGTTTTTTCAAAGGATTTCAACATAAACGCGAATAAGGTACGATATCTTACTATTTGTATTCGTGTTTTATTCAAGTTATTCAATTATTAAGATCCGAATTGAAACTGTAAAATTTTGTTTTCTTTTATGCCCATTATTCAATCACTGTTGTTTTTCAACAATATTAGCCTATATAAATCCAAATTTTGGAATGGTGATTATTGTAACAAGTTATGGAATGTGTAATTTGTAATTGATCCAAATTCTAGGAAGGTTGAACTTGGTTTACACATAGGATGTCTTCATCCTGGCAAACACTTGTATAGCTCTTTGTACCTTTTTTTTGGGTACCTTTTGATTACTTTTAATGGCTTAATTCATTATTATTTTCTATAAAGAAATTCAGGCATAGTTGACTATTCCCACAATATATGTTTCGAGGTGGTCTTGGTATTCACATGGCTCGTGACAATAACATAACTATGCTTGGCAAATTAGTGTGGTCTCTTGCTATAAAGGAACCCAAGCCTTCTATGGATGCCTTGCTTGGCAAATATATGCGTGATGCTTCATTATTGGATCTTCGTTTGTGTTGGATCTTGCTTGTTTCTGGAACCCAACTCTTGCGAATATCATCATACTTAACTTAAGCGTACATATTACCTTGTAGGGTTATTTCCATGAACTCTTATTAGGCATCATCCCACAAGGGTGGCGTGCCCACAGCAGTCAAACATCAAAACAAACTTATTCCTCCAACTTAACCCTTTTAACAAGGAAGTCAATATGAACATACACAATCAAAACTGCTTCAATCTATCATTTCATTACTAAAGCAACAGAATTTGAAAAACTTTATTTACATCTCAAAAGCCACACCATTGGCTTATTACAAAAATACAAAATAGCAAATGAAGCAATTCCCTTAGGCTCTCGATCACTTAATCTCTTAGCTATCACCTGAAGATGGGATAGGAAGAGGGTGAGCTTGAAAGCTCGTGGGTAACAGTTTATAATAAAAAGATAGGCAAAACTTTTGAAACCATTTTTACTTGTCATAGAAAACTTTTATTGAGTTTATAAAACACATGTTTATTAGGCTTTCAGCCAAAATCTACAAGTCACAAAACATGAATGCATCAAACTTGATCAAACATATCATGAGCACATAAGCATATCAGAATGGTTCGGGTGGATCTAAAAAACAGACCGTATTACACATTTCCCATAAGGGTCCTGTGTAGCCGTGAATATAACCTAATGGTTTTACATAGCCGTGAACTTATGGGAGTCCATGAAGGAGCTCCATACCACTAGCGGGCAGGTCAACGTGCACGTGACTTAACTTAGGGGACCACCACAAATCCACATAATACATAATTCTTAACTTGTCAACTTATTGCCCAAAATGGCACTTTTTCGAAACTTGATTTTTTCATAAACATGAGATATTTCGAAAATCATTTCCAAAAACATGATTTTGTAAACATGTTAACTTTTCATAAAATTCACTTCCAAAGAGAAATCCTTTTCATAAATCATCACACAACTCATATAACACTTTCTCAAATCAATCAAAAGCAATAAATGCAACACTTATGATGCAATTGGGAACATTAAACTTTCTTAACTCAAAGAAACCCATAGTGGCTTATTTACTCTATTATAAACATATACCCACCTTGATTTCCTTGCTAATAGGCTTGCTCAAAATGCTTCTTCTCTTGTTCCTCTTGTCTTTCTTGATCCCTTTATACAATAACAAAATCCCACTCAATAGGGTTTTCAACTGAAAATCCCTCATAGCATAATAACTAAAATTGGTTCTAAAATACTTAAACCCAAACATTTTCTAAACTCCATGAACTAAAATCCTGCCAAAAATTCAAGAGATTTAAAATGATCTTACCTTTATTCTTCACCAAATGAAGGGATCTTTAGCCCAAAAGAAAGCTCTTCTCTTCCTCTACCTTTTTCTCTTCTTGAACAACCTCAAAATCTCTCTTGAGGGCTAACACAATTGAAACCCTAGCTTGTTTCTCTTGTTTCTCTCCTTCTCTTCTTCTCTTCATATTTCTCTCTCTTCATATTTCTTTTTCTTCTTCATGACACTCTCTCTTTTTCTTTCTTTCCTCAATTTTCGTTCTTCTCTCTTCTTAAAAATGCAAGACAATACTTCTTCTTCCAATTATGCCCTTAATGAATCCAAAAAGTCTATTTTATCCTTCCTTATAGGCTTATGTTCTTTTAAACTTAAGTGTCTTGCCAAAAATATCCTTGAACATTTTGACATAACACTTTCTTCTAGAAAATGTTCCCCATTGTCTTAAGTTTCTAATGACACCAAAATCATTCAGTTTGGTTCAGAAATCCGAAAGTTGTAATCCAAACATTTCATACTATTGTTAGACTGAAACAGTACACTATACCCAACTTCCGTCCAGAACTTGAAAGTCTTAGAGACTGACTTACAATTCACTTCCTCCAGATAATTTGTAACTCTATGTCTCTAGTTTACCACAAGCCAGAAATCATCTTATTTGGAGCTCTACAAATCAAGATATCATCAAAATATTGAAGTATGTTCAGTAGAATAACACCAGTTCATATTATTTAAGAGCACACTCACTGTACCCGTTCCACATTTTTCACTCAATCTTTCTCAATTTATTTCATATTGCTATGATTTTTTTTGGAGATGTAGATTAATGTCTTACGAATCCAATGGTTAAAGAATCAAGTCATTTGGGTGTCTAGAGAAGAAGTTATGGCCAAAAAGAATCCAATCTGTTTTTATCATCAATCATACTAAACCTGTTTCGGGGAAACAACCATAACTTTCTCTAGAAACTGTTGATTAAGGTGTTCTTTGGATGGCTCGAAAGAGAACTTCAAGTGCTCTAACTTTTATGAAGACTGCAAATACAAATTTTATCTTCTGAAGGGTCAAAAATAGGAATAGAAGATATATGATGAACAGTGACCCAGAAGAAGTTTATGAACAGTAACACAGAAGATGTTTTACAATTGGAATAACTTTCTCTACAGATATTGGATTTAGGTGTTCTTTAGATGGTTTGAAAAAGGACTTCAAGAGCTACAACTTTCATGAAGAATACAAAGACAAATTCTATCTTCTGAAGGGTAAAAAATAGGAACAAAAGATATAAGATGAACAGTGACCCAGAAGAAGTTTATGAACAGTAACACAAATGATGTTTTACAATTAGCATAACTTTCTCTATAGATATCAGATTTAGGTGTTCTTTAGATGGTTCGAAAGAGGACTTCAAGAGCTACTTTAATGAAGACCTCAAAGACCAATTCTATCTTTTGAGGAGTAAAAAATGAAACAGAAGGTAGGCCAAAAAGACAAAAGATAGAAAAAAGACAGAAGATAGCAAAAATATAGATCTGATCAAGGTGTTCTTCATATGGTTCGAAAGAAGACTTCAAGATCTCCAACTTTTATGAGACCTCAAAGACCAATTCTATCTTCTGAGGGGTTAAAAATGGAACAAAAGATAGCAAAAAGACAGAAGATAGCAAAAAAGCAGACGAAAGGGGAAAATTGCTATAACTTTCCCTACAAATATCTGATCAAGGTTTTCTTTATATGGTTCGAAAGAGGACTTTAAGATCTACAACTTTTATGAAGACCTCAAAGACCAATTCTATCTTTTGAGGTGTCAAAAATGGAACAAAAAATAGGCTAAAAAGACAGAAGAAGATGACGTCAGCACAGAAGAAGCAAAAAGGCAGAAGAAGTAAAACACAGAAGAAGATGACGTCATCATAAAAGAAGCAAAAAGGCAGAAGAAGCAAAACACATAATAAGATGATGTCATCATAGAAGAAGCAAAAAGGCAGAAGAAGCAAAACACAGAAGAAGATGATGTCATCACAGAAGAAGCAAAACATAGAAGAAGGGAAAAACAGAAGAAGCTAAACATAGAAGATACAACTTCACTCTTGAACATCTTCCCTCACGAGGACCATAACTTTCAGCTCAGATGTCTAAACATTTCATACTATATACTATTTGAAGGATAAAAGAAAGCCCTACAACTTTCTAGATGACAACTTTGTCTAAATCTATTTAGATCAATCCATAATTTCCCCTAAAGTCAAAACACCAATTTTACATTCATCCACCAATGTACTGCACCTAGTTCTCAACTTCATGAAATTTTTGAGACTCTTAGAGACAGAATTTAAATTCGATGTCTTCACAAAAAATGTAGCCATATATTTCTAGTTTAATCCAAATTAAGAATCATCTCGTTTGGATAACTAGAGAAAAAGTTGTGGCTAAAAGACTGAAGCGTACTTAGTGAACATTTTCCAGATCAAACTACCAATTTGTTTCAAAATCTTTCCTTAACACAACTCATACCAAGATCGCCTTTACTACTTCATTCAACTTCATTTCAAATCAATATCATCCATAAGGAAATTATAGTCCATGATTAATCGTGAGCACTAATAACAGAACATACATATATATACATATTCTTCATCAATTTACTACATAACTATTGCTTTCATTTTTCTGCTAACTTTCACCTTAATTCTTCCTATTTCAAAATCTCTTATCCACCAAAAACACCATAGCAAAACATAAATCTATCTACATCTCTCATTCCCTACTTTACTCTTGTCTATAAATTCTTGGTTCAAGAACTTTCATTCATTTATTTTTTACTCGTGACTAATCACCCAAAATTTCTCATTTAATAGTTCTAATCTTCCAAGAAAAGTTCGAGAGCTAACAATTTGCCTACCCAGTCGTCTCCATGTTGGAAAGTTATTCATCGAGCAATTCCTTATTTAAAGGATGGTTTTTGTTAGCGTATCGAGAATGGCCGAAATGTTTCAGTTTGGTATGATAGATGGGTGGGTCAAATGCCTTTTGTCAAGCACATTTCGGTGATCAATGAGGTGGACTATAACCTCATGGTTAGGGAGGATAAATGGATTTCTTGGTGTGCTCCTCTGACTGAGTTTGTGATGATCAATGTGGATGGAAGCTCCCGTGTTAATCTTGGTGACGCTGGTTTTGGAGGTCATGCACGATAATCGTGCTCATTGGATACTGTGGTTTACGGGGTTTATTGGTCACGCCACCAATCTCAATGCTGAGTTGCAAGCTATCCAACATGGACTACATTAGGCTTGGGATCATGGTCACCGAAAAGTGCTCGTGGAATCTGATTCGTAGGAGGCAGTCCATATGATAAATAACTCCTACTCGCTTACTCATCCATATTTTAGTTTTATCGGCGACATTCATAGCTTGCTTGCTCGTGACTGGTCTTGTTCTCTTTCTCATATTCTTCTCGAAGGCAACCAATGTGCAGATTTCCTAGCTAAGATAGGATCGTCGAGTGGTCAGAGTTTAGTCCTATGGGACAATCCGATTCTAGGATTGCGATCGTTGCTTCATAATGATGAGAGGTCCATTGCCTTCTTAAGGCGTTAGTTTATTTTTTTGCTTCTTATCCCCTGCACCCAAAAAAAAATACATAAAGTCAACAAAACAACGTAGATCAACGTACGTCTGCACGTACTTAACTTCCCTGACCTCTGATATTATATGTATATGAATTTATAGTTATATATGAGGAAGATAGTAGAATTTATAGTATTATAACACAAATTTTTAAGCCGAGTCGTCTTAGAAGTTCCAACTCGTATCCAAACTAGTTACCTCATTTCCAAATATAGTTTCCTTTCTCTTTTGTCTAATTATTAACAATTTCTATAGACATATTATGTCTGAACAGTTAATGCTAATCACAAATTTATGCAAACTAGAAAAATAAATATTTTAGATTGTGGTTTAAGTGATTCTTTTGAAATTTAATGATTCTTTTAAATTTTTTTATTTGAGTTTTATAAATTTCTTAATATCTTTTAATGTTATAATTTTTTAATCCTTTAAATTTTAAAGTAATTATTTGAATCAAATACATTATTATCCTTTAACTTATGAGGTTGTAAAAGAATGATTTAGAACACATCATCATATGGAAATTAGTAACTTTTATTTAAGAAAAGAACAATTACAAATTCTATATAAAAATTAAATTAAATAAACTTTCCACATTTCAATAACCTATATGCCCACAGCGTCAATATGCTTGGTTGGAATGCCGTGTGATAAACGTACATTGTTCAAGCATTTCTAGTGCAAGTTGGCCATTAGATAGCTTTAAAAAAGTTATAAGATTCTTTCGACAAATTGTCTTTTTATGGCATAAAAAAATGAGGTCAAACTACAATATATAAGAGCTACCAGAAAATGTCCAAAGTCTTAGTATTTCTTATAGGTTCACAAACCCTTAGAGCAAAGATTATAAATAATGAATCGACTTTAGATTCTAAAACTTTTGTGCATGTTTTTATATCATCCACAGCTCAACTAATGAAATGTACACAAAAAAAGAATTCCTGTATCTTCGTCTGAAATGTTGCAAGTCAGCTCTTAAGCCATTGACCACATCATATAAATCATAATTCATGCGCGTACTTATCTTTTTAATTCAAATTGACAGTTTGTCCATGAAGCAGTCAAATGCATGAGGTTAGCTATAAAATCCGTAGCTATGTTTACTACCAGCACACTGCAAGAAACAAACAAGTCATCAAATAATTCTTTGTGCAATAGAGCAACTCAAGATGGCTGTAGGGAAGCTTGTTTCATGGATTTTTCTTCAATTTGTGACCGCTATTTTCTTCTTGGGTCTCACAAATGCCGGAAGGTTGCAACTAGGTTTCTACCAGAGGAAATGTCCTAGTGCAGAACTCATCGTCTATAAGACTGTTTACAGCTTCGTTTCTAGAGACCCAACTCTTGCTGCCGCTTTGTTGAGAATGCATTTCCATGATTGCTTTGTGAGGGTGAGTTTCGTAAGGCTAGCAAGGAGTCCAGGATTAAGATTAATTTATTTAGCTGTTCATGAACTGAAGTTAATATATACATGCACGTTTAAGAATGTTTCATTTCTTTCCTGACTAGTTTATGTTTTCAGGGATGCGATGGTTCTGTGCTGTTAAATTCTACAAGCAGTAATCAAGCTGAGAAAGATTCTATCCCCAACCTAAGCTTAAGAGGGTTTAACGTAATTGATGCCGTCAAAACTGCACTGGAGAGAAAGTGTCCTGGAGTGGTTTCCTGTGCTGATACCTTGGCATTAGTTGCTCGAGATGCAGTTCAGATGGTACTCAAATTACACATATAGCAATCCAAGTTTTTAAATAGTGTGCTAATATGTGTTTTGGAGTTATTTCAGTGATTGCAGCCATGATAAGTTTAAATCAATCACTAAATCTCCAACAATTAGATATACAACTTATTGATATTGATTCCAACAACGTCGTTCGACTTTTCTTAATGAATCCTTTTTTTTTTTGTTTTCCAGATTGGAGGGCCAGTCTGGTCTGTTCCCACTGGACGTAGGGATGGAATGGTGTCTATTTCCTTCGAGGCTTTAACAGGATTGCCCCCACCTTTCGCTAACATTACGCAGCTAAAACAAATGTTTGCTGCTGTGAGTTTGAGTGTAAAGGACTTGGCGGTTCTATCAGGTAATAACCAATTACAAATTAAAAGGAACCAAATCAAAGCTAGCTGATTAACCAGAATTTGACCAAGAGCTTTTCTTGCTTTTACAGGAGCACACACCATTGGTGTAGGACATTGCGGTGTGATCTCAGACCGTCTGCGCAATTTCACTGGTAAAGGTGACACTGACCCAGCATTGGATCCCAAATACGCAGCACAGTTGAAGGTAAAATGTAAACCAGGAGACACCAAAACAGTCCTTGAGATGGATCCTGGAAGCTCCAAAACATTCGACGAGAGTTACTACACTGTCGTATCAAAAAGAAAAGGTCTATTCCAATCTGATGCAGCTCTACTCAATGATGCTGAAACAAGAGCTTACGTCACACTCCAATCTTCCATTAACCGTAGGCGCATTTCTTTCAAGCGGGATTTCGCAGAATCAATGGTAAAAATGGGTCGCATAAGTGTTCTCACAGGCAACCAAGGCGAAATCAGGAAGAAGTGTGCATTTGTCAATAAACAATAACGAGGAAGTTTGTGTGAGTATTGTTTTACCTGTAAGTAACAAAAGAAAGGTTACTTCTATATTATATGAGTCATTCTTTGGGTTTTGGTGTGAATTTGAGATTCTGGGTGGGGATGTTCATGTTGTGAATTGTTCTACCTCTTATCAGCTTTGTTATAATTTATATTAATTCATATTTTTAATGTGAGACCAATAAATTTATTTATACTAACAAAATTATGAAAGATGTATGATTAACTTTTGTTCGTTTAAGAATATTCTGTAAATTAAAATGTAAAAATATTAAGAGATTTATCTAATTATAAAAATCTTATAAGTAAATTAATATATTATTTCTTTGGTTTTAAATATAAATGATTTCTCTAGTTATTCATTTAACATACCTAATAATGAGCTGGATTTTATATTAATACCTCAGTTTTGGTTTTGAAAAGAACTCTGTAAAAGTAAATAATGGTTCTTTGAAAGATAAAAGTGATGGACATGGCAATAATCCATATATAGAAACAATAATCTTTTTTTTTTTTGTATAAATCAGAAGAATTTATATAGAAAAAACAAAATATGCACAAAAGAGTTCACTCATCTAGCGCCTCTGAGGACACAACCAGCTATAACATAGCAGCTAACCCACATTACTATCCAAAGCAAAACACAAGGAAACCAGCAACTATGACTTATGTGGGGTTCTTGCCTACCTCCACTAAATAACAGATCTCCTGTACTCTAAACAGTGCCATACCAAAGAAGCAATAACTTGAGGATAGGATATCCTTAGCTAAACAATTTCTCAATCCCAGTAGAGGCAATACCAATAAATAAGCTGAAAATATTAGAACTCGATCTCGAAACCGGATCCCAGCCGGAAAGGTGGAAACAACAGTAAACGAAAGAACAAACACAAAGTGAAGCGGAAGAAACTTACGGAAACGAAACGCGGAAACAACGAAACGATATCGAAAAATCGGATTTAGCAAACGAAGAATACGGAACGGAAAAATACATATCGAAGACGAAACACATGAGAATCAAAGGCGGAGGAATTGAATCCGAAGAGAATAACAAAACAAATTGAAACGAACTGAACGAAAACATAGCAAATCGAAACAAAAACGGAATGGGCAAATCGAATTATCGACATCCGATGACATACACTTAAGAAAACTATCGCGTCGCGTTGGAAACCCTAAGACTAATCCGATCCAAAAGTTCGGTAAATTTTCTTTTCCTCAGCTTATTCACTCTTATACAAATCAAAACTAATCCATACAATTTCCCTTTTGGAAATTCATCCTCAATCAAAACTCAATTCATATAAACAAATCCTAAGATTCTTCTTATACATTCAATACCTCAATTTCATATTTAACAAACATTTATTCTTATTCTTATTCAATCACTACTTAACCAAAATCCGGCAGCATAACGACTGCATTTTCTAAAACCCAAAAATCTGCAAAGGAACAAACACACTTCTATAATCCCAAAACCAAACTCCAAATCGTCGGACCTTCTGTCCGGAACCCAAATCACAATCAAATACAATTCTAAACCTAACACTTCAATAAGTCTCAAATCAATATCCATAATCGGAAACAATTCCATTCATATCCGTCTTAATTCATAATCATACTCAATTGAAATATACAAATTTATAAATCAAATACATTATATTTCATAATTCACATACATCCCGAAATAAAAGTGTACAAACCACAACGGCCTTCCAAGCCATACTCAATACCAAAAATCGAAACTTACATAAGACTAACAAAGAAAAATTGAACACAATTCTTGACTTTCTTTCATCCGATCTCCTTCTCGAATACCTAGAGATGGGGATGAAAGGTGGGGTGAGCTTGACAGCTCAGTGAATAACATACTTATAATTCGAAAAACAAGCAAAAAGTATCTTTCAAAATTCTTGCCATATCATAGAAATTTCAAAATAGAAAATTTGCAAAATCCTTATTTCTCAAACTCTTCACTTTTCAAATCATTCAAAAACTTTCATAACCACTTTCAGTAATTTTACAGTTGAAAACCTCGATTTCTCATTTTTCACAAATTCTCAAAAGTTTTTCACAAATTCTTTTTCGCAAATCACGAACTTTTATAAACAATAGTTAATAATTAATTCAGAAAGTATTTGGAAATAATAAATTTTTCACACATTTTTATAAACAATATTTTATAACTAATTCTGAAAGTATTTGGAAATCATAATTTAACCACTTCCAAAAGTATTTGGAAAATCATAATTTGTATAAACCATATCTTATAAATAATTTCAAAAATGTTCGGAAATCATAATTTTCAACTACTTTTATAAACAACATTTTTATATAACTTCAAACGCATTCGGAAGTCATAATCTTTCCAATCTTTACATAACTATATTCGATAAACACTTTCACAAATATTTGGAATTTATAATTTTCAAACATTTTCGTAAACGACATTTTAGAAACAATTTCAAAAGCAATAAATTTAATCATTTAAAAATCAAAGAATTTCTTAAATATCACAATTAAAGAATGCAATATTTCTCATAAATTTTCAATTCATTCATACTAAAGTACTTCATAAATTTTTATCAATTTATTAAATCAAATAAGACAATGAAATCGGAAATACTTTCTTTCTTGATTTTCCGAAAATATAAACAATAAACTTTCAAAACATTTCTCTTCTAAATTTTTCAAAA
>JANZXV010000212.1:13527174-13539607 GCA_027576455.1 Erythroxylum roigii | reverse complement strand
ATATTTACAGCTTTGCAAATCATTCAATGATCCAAATCAATAGCAAACAAAACTATCAAAGCAAAACTATCAAAATTGACCATCTAAATTACTTACAAAAGTTACCATCTAAATTACTTACAAAAGCTCCCTATAGCTTTATTGCCTCGAAGTCCCGACAACATCTAGAATAAGTCACTCTAAGGGTTCCTCTAAAACATTTAATACAAACATATATCACTATTGCTCACACTTATGAAATCATTTATGCACATTCATGTATATTGAATATGTATGATGTATGTTCATGACAAATTCTGAGTTTCTTATCCTAAATCTCGTCACATTATCGATCATATGAAACCATACTCAATTCCTCAATCCAGATTTATTTCACAATCAACTTTCGGGTCCACCCTGATCAATTATGCTCATCAGGAAGTTGAGGTAATTAGGTAATACTTCCTTCTATAAAGTTTTTCCTCTTTGTCTTAGGTTTCCAATGATACTAAGTTCATCCAATTTGGTTTAGTATACTGAAAGTTATATTCAAAAGATTTTAGACTTCTCTTAAGCTTCATCAGAATTCTTATCTCAACTTCCAATCAGATTCTGATATTGTTATAGGCAGAATTAGAATTTAATCTCTTTAGAAAATTTGTAGCCTCGTGTCTCTAGTTTAATTCAAAGCAATATTCATCCCATTATGAGCTCTACAAGTTAAGATATAAGCAAAATACCGAGGTATATTCAGTAAAATATTCCAAGTTTTCATACTTTAGTACGGTCACATTTCCATCTTAAATTCATCAAACAATCCATTTTAGAAAGCTATGATTTTTTGTGGAGATGTAGTTCAATGTCTTATGAATCCATTGATTCAAGAATTAAGTCATTTGGAGGTCGGATGACAAAGTTATGGTGAAACGAAGCAAAGGTGTTCAGGGTGAGTCACTAAAGGCAAAGTCACCATCGTACTTAAGCACAAGGGCAACTTTTAACTCACCCATGCAAAGTCACCATCATGCATAAGCACGAGGGTGACTTTCAAATATTTCATGCAAAGTCACCGTCGTGCATATGCACGAGGGTGAACTTTCCAACTTAACTAACAAAGTCACCGTCTTGCTTAAGCACGACGGTGAACTTCCAACTTTTTCAGAAAAGTCACCATCATGCAAGTGCACGATGGTGCATTCCATCTTCTTCAATGCAACTGATTCTCTTCTTCTCCTTTCATTCTTTTCCCAGATTTTCTCACTTCAATATTATTCAATTGACACATGTATCATTTAAACCAATTTCTCTACTTCCATTTCAACTCCACAACTTCAAATAAATAAAAAAATTCGAGATTCAATACCAACGTCAAAATCCGATTCTCATTCACACCATTTCAAACTTTTCTGCACTTTCCGTCTTCCATCTTCATCAATCCTATCTCTTCATTTACATCATTTCTCGCTTATTCTCACTATATATCACTCCATTCCATCTCACCTTTCTCCAAAATAACTAAAAGTCCATATTTAATAAACACATTAGAAATTCGAAACTACCCATTCACATTCTCTCACTACTGTGTATTTCCAATCTTACTATTGTGTTTTTAACTTCTGCACTTACAATTTCTCAACACAAATTAAACTCAGATGTGTTTAGCGATTCCAGATACAATTGTTGTTATCCTAATTCAGTAACAAATTAAATTCCTCATTTAGCTTATTCATACCCCGAAACTCCACTATTAAACTTTTCATGCATGTATTCGTTTCCAGTACTACAACAACATCAGATAAATTTGCAAAACATCCAGAAACTATAACATAACTTACTTGCTTCTTCAAAAAAAATCCTAACTTTGATAGTGAAGAACAGGGTTTCGGTGTAGAATACAGAACCGACCAAAACTTGGAGAACAACAAAAAGCTACAGTATTCAGGTAGGTTAGTCCTGCTCTGCATTGACCTCATCATGTCCTTTAGGGTGCAATTGTGCCTTTCGGCCACACTATTTTTCTTAGGACTACTTGGCATAGTGAACTGAGCTACTATTCCAATTGATACCAAATACCTGACAAACGAACCTTTTTCTTGTCCTGCAACCCCATTTCTGCCATAGTAATCCCCTCCTCTGTTAGATATGACTATCTTTATTGATTTTCCTAATTGGTTCTCAACCTCAGTCTTAAAGATCTTGAACTTATCAAGAACTTCAGACTTTTCCTTAAGTAAGAACATATAGTCATAGCAGAAATAATCATCTATAAACGTTAAAAAATATATAGCATTGCGTAACATGACTGTATAGGGACCATTAATGTCTGTATGTATGAGGAATAAACCAAACATATGAGTTGACCCCTTTTTCTTTATCTTGGTCAATTTACCCCTACAACAATTGATACATGTTTCTAGATCACTAACGTTTAGAGTTGGGAGAATGTTATCCTTTATCAATATCTCAACCCTCTCTTTGGAAATGTGGCCAAGACGTTTATGCCATAACATGTACGATGTTTCCTTTATGAAGGCTCTCTTTCGAGTAACAAGTTCAGCAACATAAGAAGAGGCATACATTTCATTAGGAGTAAGACACATTCTATACAATCCGTAGGATAAGAAGGCAGTTTCGATGTCTTTTATTGATAGAAATATTTACAACTAAAGTATCAAATACAGAACGAAAATCTTCTTTATCCAAAACTGATACAGAGATAAAGTTCCATCTAAAAGACGGTATATAAAATGTGTCTCTTAAAACTAATACAAACCCCGTATTGAGGTTTAATCCCACATCTCCTACATACAAAACATCCACCTCTTTGTTGTTGCCAACCATCATCTTCCCGTCTCCTTTAATCGGCCTCCTCTTGGATCTGAGCCAAGAACTTGATGTGGTTATAGCTACATTGGATTCATTAATCATAAAGGCTTAGGAGTTACTTGACAGTTCCTGCTTAACCTTCCATAGCTTATACTTCTAGCAATCAGACTTCCTATGCCCCTTCTTCTTGTAGAAGAAGCACCTCATACCCTTTAGGTCAAGTGACCCCTTTGCAATGCTGGATTGTCTAGTCTGAATCTTCAGAGAGGGCTTGGGTTTCTTACCCTTACCCTTAGGTAGTTGGGATTTTGCCTTTCCCTTGCCTCTGGCAGCTACAAGCATAGCTCTATGAGGAGAACTCTTAATCTTTTCCTCTGCTTTAGCACACCAAAAAATCAAGGCATTGATGTCCTAGGTCTCATCTTGAGAGATGTAGGAGGTAACCAACATCTCAAACTCTCGAGGGAGAGTATTTAGTGCCTGATGCACTATGGATTAGCAGGAATTGGTACATCAAGCACCTTCAGTCTAGTCTGAAGGTGTACCATCTAGATAATGTACTCTCGATTGTCTCCTTCTCCCGTATACTTCATGGAGAACAGCTCCTTAATCAAGGTGCTCTACTCTGCATGAGAAAACACCTTATATATATAAGAAATGCCATCTATGAACTCCTTATTTATAGTCGTATCCGGTAATCCACTCAGCAGATGATTTGAGAACGACCTGTTGATGGTCAAATAGCACATCATATTTGACCGCTCCCAGACCGTCATAACTGCTTTATCAGCTTTTGAGCTGATATCCATAGGTGGAGAAGGTCTCTCGATGTACATGGCCATGCTGACGTCAGCCATCTCCAATGCAAACTCCACGTTCTTCTTCCACTTCTTGAAATTGAAACCATTTAAGGTCTCAATCGTGACAACATTGTTATTTACAAAAAAGGTGACTGCAAGATAGAAAAGACAATGTAAATAAAATCAGTTTAAATGCAGGATAACAACGATAACATTATCTATACAGAGAGTTCGATCACAATATTATGAAATACCTGTGGGCTGAATACATATTATATGTAATTAGACCTCTACATAAAAGCGATCAGAGTACAAACCATCAACTCTCATGTCATTACCACCTGTGGGTGAATAGATCATTTAAGCAACAACTTTCCTCCATCTAATGCTTTTATGTACATCTCAAAATCTAATATAAGGTTAACACCTGTAGGCAGAATAACCACACATGACATCCCCCAACATGCACGCGGTATAATCCAAATACTAGCTTGAAAGGCCACTGTGGTGACTACAATCTTACCAGTACCCAAAAAGACCACAAACACATAGGATACATCTTTATGTCATCCTCATATTCTATATGGGCATAATGTATGTGAAAATTAATTATAACTGTAAAAACTGGATTGATAATCAAATAATCACATATCAGTATTGAAAACATTGTCTTTAAACTTTATTTGAGACTTTTATTTCAAAAAAAATCTCAATGGAAATGACTATCGCACTTTTCCAAATACCAAATCTACCGCCCAAGACATAAAACTTTAATTGTCTTCCTCATGTGCAGTTCAGAGTACAAAAATGCACTCAAAATTAGCTTTAAAAACTTTTCAGGACTCTAATTACCAAAGTAATAAATCCAAAAATTTTGAAAAAACCATTTAAAAAATTCCCCAAACCTAAAAATTGACCCAAAAGGACTCGGGGCACCATTGCAGAAATTTTGAAAATTTTCCTTGTTTTCAGGTGCTGAGGTCAGCAGTACTTTAGAGCTGACGTCAGTAAGCGTTAGCCTGCGCGTGTGCCTGTGCGCTCCAGATGCGTCTGGCATTGCGCAGCACGTGTCCCCAAGCGCACACAATATTCACAGTACGACGCTTGCTTTGTACGCGCCGACACGTGTCCCAATCCTTGCTATCCACATGTCGGGCCAAATGCAGCGCGTGCCACAGACTCGTCAGCCATTCCACGCTCGTGGGAGAGCGTGCCGTGTGTGGCGCGTGCAATAGTGCCACTTGACAGTACGCGATTGGCACATGCCACACACATGCCCTCCGTACTACCGCTCCTCTCGCTATTGTAGGACTGTCTGGCGCGTGCGGTGCACACATTGGACGATGCATCGCTCTCTGACGGGAGGGCAATTTTTGGTATCTTGGGATGCCATTTTTTACTCTTTTTGGCTCATTTTTGACCCGTTTTTCATAGCTAGCCTTATGTATACTACTTTTATGTAATTATATACTTAAAAAAATTGAAAAACAAATGAAGAAAAACCATAATGAATGGAAACTAAAAAACCTTCGTTTCGGACAACCCCATCACATAACCGCTCTAATACCACGTGTAACACGTAGAATAGACCTTATTGTGTATCCCGGATTTTTCATGAAAGGGTTAAAAATGAAAGAAATGCGGAATACCTAATTTCGGTTCCATTTGATGTTCCGAAGCAGTTTTCGATGCCAAAATGAGCTCCAATCTCCTCGAGACTTTTGTGGAAGTTGATCACCGACACTCGGTTAATGCCTTTGTTCAGTTTTCTTAAGACGTAAGCACTTATAACAAGTTGGAGGATCCGTATACTTACGAATTACATAAGTATCTAAAGGAGACATTAACCTTTATATATAGCTTCTATATGAGGTTTACCCATCACAAGCCCGATATGGGTCTAGTACACACTAATTAGGATCTATTTTTCTCCTGGACTTCAACCCATTAATCTAGATCATTTATTAGGCCACTTTATTACCTTTGTTAAGAACGGATTACGTAACTTAACCAATAAATTATTTTAAAATTTGAAAATACAATTAATAGTTGTCCAATTTATAGAGAAGGACAAAATTGTCATACAGAATCAACAATCAATCTCCAAGCAATTGCAAGAGCATAAATTGGACCTCAAAACTTCAAGATTAAAAACAAAATTCACTAGCATGAGAATGATTAAATAAAACAAAATTTCTAAACAACTCAAGAAAATGCCAATTTGTTCAATTATATCCGAATTCCGAGCAATCAATAAATGAAAACGAGGCTACCGGATACTGGAACTAACAAGCAAATACAACAAGGAGAATAGAAACAAAATCAAGTGGAGTGACTCACTAATGTGGTTCCACTTAACTGAATTGACCATGAAACCAAGAGAAGGAGTGTAACTTAAAATGCTGGGATCTCCTGTCTCCATTGTCGTATCGAACACCTTAATTGGTCATCGCCGCGTGCGGCTAGAAGCAGCCCCGTTGAAGGGTCCGTCATATTCTTCCTCAATGTCCCCAAATCAAAAAATATCCGCAAAATTTAAATTTAGAAAGCTATTTCTAAAATACGATCAATGGAAGTTTCAGAAATGTCTCTTGCTCTTTTCTACTTTGGTTTAAAGAGTTGAGAAAGTTGATAAAAGCAGCACTAAAAACAATGATAAGCCATGTAGATTATTATTATTATATAATTGTCATGTATTTTATTGATGTCTAACATTTATAGGCTAATTATTTGTTATTTGATTTATAATTAAAAAAAAGTGTAGTCTCTTCGGAGAGGTTGGTGTTTCTTGAAGAAAGATTTACGACTGAACTAAAGGGGGCTGCTCTTTTGCACGTGGTTAAGGGCGTAATGTTCTTCAGAGGAATATCAAACCTAAGCCTCAACTTTTACTCGTGATGATGATAGGTACCATCGTTGACTTCACATGTTGAAGATTACAATTTCAATCGTCAGAGGTTAAAAGAGAAAACTTCAAGTTCATCCATGAATTTCAGTAATAAGCAGACTTTGATTATCCTTTAACTTCTCTTTTATATACTATTGACTTTAAACTTTCATTTTGCAAAATTTATCAAAATAAAAATGAAATTATAATGATAATTTTGAAGTCAATTCAACAACAACAAAAAAGAGATCAAAATGTACTTAAAGACTTTAGACTTCCTTTTCCAAAATTTAAATATGTTCATTAACTACCACTACTCCAAGCTCGGGTCACCGAAATAGCCCAAGAAATTAGAAAATGTTTATAATGGGACATTTTGTTTTGTCATTCTTTCCGAAGACTTGGGAATGACAAAAAGGAGGACAGCCAACAACATTTAGAACACACGAATGTCCATGCTGCCGTTATACTTTTATCCACAGTCCCTCATTCTAGTCGAAGTAAATTAAATCGGTGCTTGGAGAAGATGTGTGCAAAGCATAGCATCTTAAACATTACCCTTAATAGCATACTTGTCCACTTAACTTCATTCAACCGTCTTCTATATAGCCTAACTCAACTTGTGCAAGGAGACGCAGGACCTATGATAGCACTTGGGGAGGCAGAATCGGCTACTTTTTAAGCGCCTAAACCCCAATTGGAACTTTAAATTATGAGGCCACATATACAGAACTAAGGTAAGGACACTTGAAATCAAAACAAAATAAAAGAAAATAGTCAATCCGTTCCAGCTCTTCGTATGCCAGTCTTGCCAGACAGCTTCTTGTCACACTCGTACAAGCTTTTCCCTTGCCAACTAGTGAATTAAGCTGGAAGTTGAATGTTTGCATCACTCAATAGTCAGGAAGTCCAAATTCTCACAATCTTCACTTTCTCGCAGTTCCTCTGCATAAATGCAAATCATCAATAAAATGAAAGCCTAAAACTGGCAAGAGACCTGAGGCATAGAATTCAACATCAATCATTGAATTCCATGTCTAAATCCAACATGTTAGCAATCCTTAGCCTTATGCTTTAGACTTAAAGCAGCTAGTAGAACACAGAACAAATTTACTAGTAAATCCTAATTCGTCCAGAGTCAATGACTTCTCATGAAGCATCAAGAAGAACGCAATACACTTCATTTTAGAAAAGATAGGTCGATTTTCTCTTATAATTTCAAGATTTGTACTAAAAAATAGCTCCAACATATGCTCCTTCATATGAAATAAAGTCTTATGATAAATATGAGCAATACAGCCTGATCATTTTGACAAAAATAAGATCATTGTTTTATCCAAGTATTTCAAGAAATTGTTCGGATAAGGAGCTACAGGTAACATCTTGAACTTGTTCTCATATAATTAATGGACACAATGTAAAATCTTGAAAAGCCAAGTTCACAGAGCGAATGTCCATCTTGTAGACAACAGAAATATCCTCATCTAAGGAATCAACATGTCAAAAAATCCTAACTGGTAGAGACTAGGGACAATGTTGAAAATCATCACAAATCAAAATAAGCATCCTCGTTTAAATATGATCAATTGAAGATTCCAAGAAAATGTGTCTGTCATTGCACATGCATAGTGAACTCCATCCTCTGAATGATTGGCTAAAAAACCATCAAAACCTAAGGCCATGTTCTTGAATTGAGGTTTTCTGGAACCCTAGCCATTAATGCAGGTCAGCCTCTGATCTAAAACATAGAAGGAGATTACAAAGTTAATGGTGACCCATGCTTTTCTAGCTACAACCATTATAAAATTTATGAATATACTCAACATACTGTGTACAAGATAAGCATTTACATTCGTATTTTCTGCATTTTAACAGAGGATATGAGTTATATGACCCAATTGGAATGAACTTAAGTACTTAACAACTCATGAAAGAAATGAAATAGAAATCATAATCTACAGAAACCCATTCCAATCAGTATCAAAAGAAATTAGGTGTATAAAGATAGAGGGAGTAAATTGAAAGATAAACAGCCACAAATCATAATCACGAATGTCTATCATAAGCAAGAGTTAAAGACCATAATCAGAATGTCAACAGTGCTGCACTATAGGAACAACTTATAAAGTAACATATCAAATGTTTATCAGACCTTCTCAAGACATGGATTTTTCAGGGCCTGCTATATTTTGTTGGACATCATGGACTTAGCCTTTTTCTCAGCAGGCTTCAGAACCTGAAAGGAGCACATTAGGTTGTCATCCACGCTCATCAGAGCCCCAGCATTATCAAATTCACCACAGTAATTGGGAGCTGAAAATATGGTCACAAGCTGCCTTTCAGCAAAGAATTCATATCCGTCCTCCACAACCTAGAGTCAAATAAATTTATCTTAGTATCCAAAAATAATTGCAGGAATTACAACAAGTTGGAAACAGCAAATCATAGCTCAATCTAGGTCAACAACCTGGTGTGCACGGCATACAAGGTCCAAATCATGCTTTGCTAAGAAGTCTGACACCCTATCAGGACCAAAGGTGTAAGAAACTCCTCTATCATTCATTCCCCATCCCTTAATATCTCTACCAGGATCAGACCAGAGCAAGTCACACAGCAAGCCAGTGTCTGGAACAGCAATTGGCCGAGGTAAATTTCTAATCTGATTCAAATCTGTCAAATCAGGTGAAAGACCACCATGCATGCACAATATTTTGTCATCTATAAGGGCAGCTACAGGAAGGCAGTTAAAGCAGTCAGTAAATGACTTCCAAAGCCTGACATTAAACCTTCTCTTACACTCATCATAAAACCCATATATTCTATTAATAGATGCACATTCATGATTCCCTCTTAGAAGGAAGAAGTTTTCTGGGTATTTAATTTTATAGGCAAGCAAAAGGCAAATAGTTTCCAAGCTTTGTTTGCCACGATCAACATAATCCCCTAAAAACAAATAATTTGCTTCAGGAGGAAAGCCTCCATACTCGAACAGCCTCAATAAATCACTGTATTGACCATGCACGTCACCTGAAAGAATAAGTAGTTTTATATACTGTTAGAACAACAAAACTGGCCAACAAGAATTCCAATATGTAGTTGTCAAAAGTACCCAACAATCACTCAGAACCTCAAAATTCCTTTTAAATAAGCTTACAAATAGAGCAAGGGCGATATTACTCTTAAAAATGGAACAACCCAAAAAGTTCAAGCCTGACAGTTTGAACCTCTACTTTCATGGCTTATAAGATCAGATACACAAGCTCCTACCCTATCCAATACACAAATACACTTTTGTTACTTTTTGATTTTCACTGAGTACATTGGCAATGAAACAGTGCAGAAGTTGTGAAATCATGGTTTTTAAAACAATCAAATTAAGGTCAATGAATAAGCTGCATTTCATAACCTAGCATAGAAGCTCCACAACGCTACATTCCAAGAAAAAAGCAAAAGAAAAAGAAAAAGAATGCTGAAACAACGTACACCAAGTGAAACCACATACAATCTCAAGAAAAGAACCCAACAAAGCATAGACAAAACCCCAAAAAATAAGAACAGAAAAAGAGCAAATAATTAGGCTAACCGCAAATCTTGATAGGGGCTTCGAGCTCGAGCAAGTTAGGCTGTTGAAGGAAGATATCTTTGGAAGCGAGACAAAGCTGCTTGATCTCACTCTCGGAGAGCTGAACCTGTTTCCCTGGTCTCGCTGATCGAACCTCTGTCAGCCGTCTGATTATATCATCCAGGAGGGCGGGGTCCATCGTGGTCGGTTGTGCTTGAGTCGCCATAGGATATTTTCTCGTTCAATGGCTTTGGTTTCTTGGAACAACAAAACCCTAGAAAAATCAGACAATATATTCTTAGAATTCCAGCGTTTGTTGTTCTCTTACGGAGTCATAGTTTATCTTAATCCTGCTTTGGCCTTTGAGGGTTCAAATTTTTGTTGGTGGGGTAGGGTACGTGGGATTGTTTTCTCGGAAACTTAAAAAGAACAATAATTAGTATATAAAGAGTGTGAATGTAGGAGGAATTAAACTTGGAGTTTTTGTTTTGGGTCTGGAGGGGGAAAGAAGATACCCAAACTGTTGAAGATGGAAAAGGACTGCAACTTCTATGCCCACCTTAATGTTGAAGATGGAAACGGTGCCGTTAAGCTCCAGCTAGTTGGGCTTCAGTTGCCCACCTTAATGTTCAACCACACTGGGCCTGACAAGGTTTCTATTTAAACACAAATATGTACACAATCACATAAACTTTCTTCATTGCAGCCTGGAGGTGGAGGAGGAAGTAACCTGCTAGGAACAATAAAGTAAATAAGCTTGGCAGTGGAGTGGCCCAAGCCCTGAGATCCAATAGGGCCTATTTGATCCAAGCTGGGTCGAGCTTGAACCTGGACCTGTTTATTTTTTAAAATGTCTTTATTTTTATTTTTTAAAAAATGTATATATAAATTTTGAAATGAATAAATTGAAACTAAATTCATTTTATAAGTAAGTTAACAAAAAATTAAATTATAAATGAGAAATGTAACATTCATTTAGTTAATACAATTGTTTAGTAAAAAACGGTTTTTAAATGAATTTATATATTAAACGTATATAAAATAATAAAATAAATAAGATGAAAATAAATTTATTTTTAAAGGAACATATGATAAATGAACAAAAAAACTATATTATAAAAATGAAATAGTATCATGTAACTAACATTATCCAAATTTTATTTAATGATATAATTTATAAAAAGTCAAAATGAAATTATCAACTGATGTTGGAGTCTTAGAGAGTGGAAAATTATCAATTATTTTCCATGATTACTTATCAGTCATTCTTAGTACCTCAAGAAGATCAATTTCAACTTTTCATAATATCTCAATAAGATCAATTTATGCCATAACCTTTAAGATCGGAACATCCTTTTTAATAAGGCTCATTGAAGCAGTAAACAAATTATTTACTCTAGTACCTTGTTTGTATATCCCGTCAAATCATTTAATTCTAGACAACACTTTTCGTCTCTTTTTTTTCCGGCCTCAATCGTGGGGATTCTGCCATGATCGTGTCTTTCTTCTTTTTCCTCAAATTCATATTATATGCTAACATCGTTAACAATCTCAGTTCATTTCCATTTGATCACTATAAGCACTTTCATGTCTACTCTAAATCATTTGAGACTTTGAACTATAAGAACTATGACTAGCAATTATTCACCAAGTCACTGATTGCTTCCCATATCATCTCCATACAAATAATACAAGTATGCTTTATATTTTCACTTATCATCGTGATCCTATTATTTGATATGCACTCACACATACATTATCTCTTATCACAATAATCAAATAACCATTCTAAGCCCAATTTCAGCCTCTCTAAATTATAGAAAATTCTATTTTTCATCCAACTTCGCTTATAAACTTTAAATCTTGCCATTGCTATCATATTTCTATTTGTCCTCTATCACTCGTATCATAACTTATATGATCAGAACATCCTTTTAATAAGGCTCAATAAGACAATAGACAATTTCATTTACTCCCATGCCTTGGCATAAGTCACCATCAATTAACCAATTACTAACATTTGCTAATGATACTTACATTCCAATTGATTTCAGACAACACTTCTATCTTTGTTCCTGCCTATAATTGGGGTGTCTCAACATGATCGCGATAGAAACTTATTTTCGTTAGGTCACTTTTGTGCCGTGCACTTTCTTCCTCACATTAACACACTTACTAATATCAATTCTACTCCAATTTGCAAAATTTGCCTCTTTTACTGCTACATCATTTCATAATACTTGAGCTATCATTTAGAATACATTAACTCCTCTCATTGATTCATCATCCTTTTTCCTTAATCGTGTTCATACATAAAATCCCAACTTATGCACATTTCTAACTTTCTCCCTACTACATATAATTCATCTCTTATAAGGT
>JANZXV010000212.1:13473843-13484537 GCA_027576455.1 Erythroxylum roigii | reverse complement strand
TTGATAAGGAAGCCATATAGGATTAGTAAGTTCAAAGAGAAAGTTACGATTTTCTTCGTTTCTTGGAGAAGGAAGATGATATTGAAGCACGACGACAAGTCACCACTTCCCCAGTATCACCATCACATAGTGAAATTGGAGATTCTAAAGGAAGTTTAGGTGAAAGGCCTTAACATACTATGAGGCTTAATGATCTTTATTGAAAAATGAACGCTAATGATCTTACATTATTTTGTCTTTTTCTAGATGTTGAGCCAATTGAATTTAATAAAGTTGTTGAGAATGAAAAAATAGAGAGAAGATAATAATAAAGAATTATAAGCAATTAAAAAGAATAACATTTGAGAATTAATAACTCTTCATAATGGACATGTTGCAACCAATACCAAAATGGTTATATAAAACAAAGAAAAATTTAAAATGTGAGTTAGAAAGATACAAAGTGAAGCTTATTAAGAAGGGATATAAGAATGAGGGATTGGTTATAAAAAACTTTTGCTACAGTACCTCACATGGAGACATATATGGCTAATTATTTCTTTAACAGCGTATAAAGATAAAAGATTTTTTTAAATGGATGTCAAGTGGACATTTCTTCATAGCTATCTTAAAGAGGAGGTTTATGTGTAGCAACCTCCATGCTATATAGTGAAAGAACATAAAATTAATGTATTGAAAAACAGAGCTCTTTACTATCGTTAAGATCTTAGAATTATATAATAGATAATTGCTTTCAATAAAATAGCTTTATCAAGTGCCTAAATATTCTCTTTATATAAAGGTGAATGACAATAGAATTTTGATTGTTAGTTTTTACCTGGATGATCTAATTTTTTACAGGCAATAATTTAAATATGTTTCCAAAATTTAGGAATGAGCTATGAATTTGAGTGACAGATTTAGGGTCCATATCCTTATTTTAGATAGAAGTGAATCAAATGGAGGAAACTATTTTTATTTTTTCAAAAAATATGTAAAATAACTTGGAAAAAAATTTCATATGAGAGTGGTTATGACTTGGTCAACACTCTTAGAGATGGCAATGGGTTGGGCCTAGGCTTGCCCCATATAGCAGGCCCGAGCTTGAACCTGACTTTGGTTGGGCCCAAATTATTTTTCATTTAAATGTCAAAACGATGC
This sequence comes from Erythroxylum roigii, assembly GCA_027576455.1. NCBI lineage: Eukaryota > Viridiplantae > Streptophyta > Magnoliopsida > Malpighiales > Erythroxylaceae > Erythroxylum > Erythroxylum roigii. Next base: position 13,483,397 of record JANZXV010000212.1, on the reverse strand, counting down.
CGTTTTGATAATACATATCGAGGTCGAAGTTTTTAAAAAATGGAGCCCAAGGCCCGGTCAGCCCGGGCTTAGCCAATTGACCTTGGACCAGACTGGGCTAGGCATGAGCCCTATTGCCACCTCTAGACACCTCAATAAAATGTGACACAAAATGATCTAAATATGATAAAGGCCAAATAGTGGTTTCAACATTGTGCCAAAGCTTAGTTGAAAGTTTTAGATATTTAATTTGTATAAAATATGATATATTATTTGGAGTTGGATTAGTCAATTGCTATATAGAGGCTTCGATATTAACCCATCTGAAAGATGCAAAACCAATTTTGTGATACATTAAAAGTAGTCTTAATTATGTGTTATATTATTCTGTTTTTAATAATTTTAGACTTAGAGGATTTAGAGATGCAATTGAGCTAGAGAGATTGATTATCAAAGGAGTACCATCAATCTTATAGTTTACTTAGATAATAAAACTTTTACTTGGTGCTCAAAGAAGTCATTAATTGTTACTCTGTCAATTTGTAAAGTAAAATATGTAGTCATTAGTTCTTGTACGAATTAAGCAATTTAAATAAGGAACTTGATGAAAAACTTCATTTTGAATAAAATGGAGCTTATTGAATTTTATTTTAGTAATAAATTAGCCATTGCTTTAGCTCTCTTTCATGAATACAAGAAGTATATAAATTCCATATTCCATTTTGTTTATGAGCATATTTTAGGAGATGTTGAGTATATCCTATCAAGAGAAAAGTATATATATGTTCTCAATCTTTAAAGTTTTAAAGGTGTGCATTGAACTTAAGTTTAATAGAAAGATCAAGTACTTAAAGATGAACAATGGAGGAGAATATATTATCAATGAATTTGATTTATTTTGTAAATAAGAAGACATTGTATGTTAAAACCAAAAGGTTTTGAAAAAAGAAAAGAAAAGAGAACTTAATTTATAGGTTCTAAAAAATTATATATGGTCTCAAAGAGGTGTCAAAATGTTGGTATAAGAGATTTATTTCTTTCTTAATGTGCCTTGTATACAACATGATTAATGCTTGTGCATACTTTAAAAGGTTTAATAAAATGATTTTATTATTTGTTATTATTTGTAGACAATATATTAATTGTAGGTTTTAATAAAGATTGTATTAGAGAATTAAACTCAAAATTAGATAGGAAATTTGAGATGAAGAACTTGAGATTAACAAAAAAAATATTTAAGGGATGCAAATTCATTGATACAAAAATAACAAAAAAAAGTTTGATTTCTCATAAAAACAATGTAAAACCTTTTTAATATGCAAAAAAAGTAAGCCAATATCTACACCTTTAAGTTTTAATTTCAAGTTATCCTCTAGTATAATTCCTAGAAATGAAGATGAGAGGATGAAGATGGTGTGATTTAGCTATAACTACAAGCGCATTGTGTAGTTATAGCTAAGCCTATAAGCATAAGTCAACAAGAACTAAAATTACTAGTATCTACCGTCTTTTTATTGTCTAGTATATCAAATTATGGTACTTATGATTAATCAAATTCAAAATTAAAATATAAAACTATAATAAATTAACACAATTGACTAACTATAAAAAAGATTAAACTAAGAAGCAATTAATGAAGATAGTGATACCTAAAATTTGAGTCTCCAGGGACTTTCATGAAATCAGGATTTCACTAATATATTTAATTTATAGTTCATTGGACTATAGAAATATCTTAACTATACTAATATCTTTCTAAAGGATGTTAACATTTAACTTGAAACCCCTAGAATTGCATTGGTCAATTTATTAAATTACCTATTAGGTTTGACCATAATCCAAAACATTTATGTCTACTTATCTCTAGGTTTGCTTGCAACTCCTTTTAATTATGTTAGATCTAACCATCAAAGGGGTTTCTCCATTTTAATTACATAAAATTACATATGAATCAACATACTAGCAATATTAATTCAAGAACAATTAAAACACATAATTCAATCGCAATAAAGCTAAAGAATGAATTAAATTAAAATAAAATCACTACAAAGTCTATCACATGGTTCATGAAATTCAAGTACCAACAAAAGTTTAGTTTCTAATCATAGAAATCATTCAAAAACACATAATTGAATCGCAATAAAATTAAAGAATGAATTAAATTAAAATAAAATCACTACAAAGTCTATCACATAGTTCATCAAATTTAAGTACCAATAAAGGTTTAGTTTCTAATCATAGAAATCATGATATAAAAAAACTAAAGGAAAACTAGAAAATCAAAAGAAACATGATAAAATCCCTTTTAATCATTATGAAATCCACTTTAGATCGAAGAAAATCCACTTTGTGTTTTCTTGCTTGTTCTGCATTATTTATGTCGTTCTAGGCTATTAATTTGTGTTTTTGAGCCTTTTCTTTTTCTTTTCCTTTTAATTTTGCCTTTTATAGTTTAAAAATTAAGATTTTGGATGGTACACGATCACCAACACAAGCATATGTGGCCAATTTGAAAAAAAATTACGAAACCCTTGAATTTGGAAAGAACATAGGCTCAAAATGGGCATTTAGAAATGGGACACAGTGTGTTCAATAACCATATAACTCTCTATAACTATGTAGCCATCAATGTTGGCGTGTCCAATGACAGTGTTGATTTTCAACTTCTTCGTAAGTTGGTTAAAACTACAAATAGCCCCAAACTTTTCCTAATTCATTTCTTTTGCTCCATGGGACTAATCACCACTTATCGAGAAGTATTGAGTATTGTATGCATCTGTAGCAGAGAGTTTAGTATTCGCTATAATTTGTACAAGACTAGATATTAACATACAGTGAGAGAAATTAGTTGTTATATGAAAAATCCTAGTAAAGAGTATTGGAATATTCTAACGAGGATCATAATATATATGACAAGGACATCTAATGTTGCATTACAATATAAAATTTCATATTTTCTTATTAAAGAATATGTTGATTTTGATTATACAAATGTTCTTCATATAAGCAAATTTACTATAAGTTATGTGTTCAGCTCAGTGGCGAAGCCAGGAATTTGTTTTAGGGGGAGCAATGTATCCAATCCACCATGAGCAAATGGGCAACGACATTCTTTTAGGTGGCAAAATTTATATGCATATATATCTTTTTTAATAAATAAAAAAATTTGAGGGTGCCCACCCTCCCTTAGCAGTAGCTTCGCTGCTGGTTCAGCTTGTTGGCAAGGTTGTAAGTTGAGTTTCAAAACTATAGTCAATTGTAACTACATCAATAATTAAAAATAGAATATATATAAAGAAATGGTATGATTGAAACTGATGTTAAAACTTAAAATTACTCAAGCATAAATAATAAAAGGTTTTATTATTTCGTGACATTTAAAGTGCTCTGCATCTAGCAAAAAAATCCAACATTTCATTCAAAAGTCAAATGCATATAAGTTCAAATTTACTTTATTTGAGAGAATGTAATGATGGAAATGCAAAAAGTCCATAGCAAAGACAATATAACATATTTTATAATAAAAATCGTTAATAAATACAAGTTTGTCTGATGTCAATTCTTATGCGGCCTGACGGAAATATAAATAATATGATAATAATACGGTAGTATTAACATTGAATGGTTCTTAGCCAAATCTTCAAGTGAGAATTGTCAAAAGAATCTAAATATTATTCACAATATTTAGATATTATTCACATTAGAAGAATCTAAATATTAGTCATAAACTATCTAATAAAAATAAATAATTTATAGTACAAAAGTAAATATTAGAATTTGTGAAAATTATAATAAATTAAAATATGTTATTATAATTAGTTTGATTCACCTACAAATATCTACTATCTTCTTATTTTCATGTATCAAAAAATAAATTAAATTATCTAAGAATAAATCTTATAAAGATTATAATTTTATAAGTTCTTCGTTATAAATTAATATTTATATTTAGAGTATTTGTATTATAACTCCTCTATTCACTCAAAATAATATTTCTTATTTCTTTTAATTTTGATCTTAATTGAACTACGGCCTTACTTCATCCACCTATTCATTCTAACATAATACGTGCAAGTGGCGAATGGGGAGTATCTGTTTGACTAGCCGATATGTTATAGTTAGTCCGATTAATCCTCGTTTTTCATTGGTCTCTACAAAGTAATAATATTAACAGTGGAATCGTTTCTTCTTATCATAAGAAGTAACGGTATCTGCAATCGTATACAACGTTAACCAGACTGTAGCAAGCCCACCAAGCTTGAGTCTATGTAGCTTGGTGTAAGAAGAAACGGTACCTGCAATCGTATACAACGCTAACCAGACTGTAGCAAACCCACCAAGCTTGAGTCTATGTAGCTTGGTGGAGTTCTTCCTTATCTTCAAATGCATAAAGCTAAGTTTCACTTGCATTTGATGCTTTAAATTGATCATTACATACAGACAAAGCTCCTTTTGTTGCTTCCTCCTATCTTCATAGTGAAAGGTATGATTGAGGAAGAAAAAAATGAGATGTGGTCATGCAGTTGCAGAGCAGAACCATTAAAACTTTTTTCCAATTTTGAGCCACGGTATCAATGAAGAAAGTTTATTCCACCTTTTTGCAAAAAAGAATTTCCAACATATGATCGCATCTATTCGGATTGCGAAGTAGAGATTGCATACATGATGCGTGCATGGAGATTTCGTGTTTGACTAGGTTCACCTAGGAAAGAGATGAACAAACTCCGAACTTATTACGATAGCTAAGATTTAGGATTCTTTGATGTGGATGTTTGTGGTCTATTATTGTAATAACAATATGCTGTCTAGATTAGGCACAAAGCGATAACGCGGAACATATTCAAGTTCCTGTCAACTTGAAAAATCTTTGATTCGGATAACATGGATGCTCTCTGTTTACGTTTCACCTTTAAAACATTTTTTAGATGTATTCTTGAGTTGCTTTCGTATTTGCATTCTACAAGAATCTCTCCTATGAACTCTGGACCAAGAGCTTGTCGTTCTTGAAATTTTTATGCTCAGAGAGTAGCTTCTGAGTAATGGTGTCTCCTCTGCGCTACTATGTAACTTTTGACACGAAGCTTGAAGACGAAAATGATGTCGATAAATTGGATCAAATAGGATCTATCAGAACTCAGAGTCTCAATGAACTAGAGATGGTGTGAACTTGATCCAATACTATTTTTCGAAGCAGAATCTGATACTAGGTTGCCATTTAACGTAATTTAATCAGAGAAAAGGCGGCTTACCATCATTGAGAAACTATGCTTACAGTTTTATCAGGCATTGCCTCAAGAATGCAGTTACAACAAAGTCGTGGAACATCTAAACCAATAGTAGCAACACCAGTATGAAAATTAGATGGAAGATGCATTGACATGAAGAAGAACAATTTAGGATCTCTAACTAAAACATTCCAAATCTGAGTTGCCCTTGTTACCATGCACTGACCTTCAAACACAAAAAAGTGATTTATATCTAGTTCCTGGTAATGGAACTGGTGAATTGATAACCCTTTATAAAATATGACTATTTATGATGTATCATAGGAGATGTTAGATGTTGTCTTCAATTACCCTGATAACCGTTCGAAGGCATCTAATCCACTGAAGTTAGAAACCAGATAAAACTTGTATATTTTTCTCAGTGCTTCCGCATAGTTATTCAGACCAAGTGAAATTCCTTGATAGTATTCCAGAAATTAAAGAATCAACTAAAGATTTTTTGCAGGAATTCAAAGAATTCAAAATCATAAGTTTTAAAAGACAAAATTGAATAGTAAACTTGTAAAGTTACTTTCAGTATATCCCGCCTAAACTAGGAGACGTCAATTGTCAACCAATTTTGAGATCCATCGTGTTCACTGTGTATTGCCCCTTTTTTCTATTTCTGATATCAAAAACCTCCTTACCCTCTGGCCTGAAGAGAGTATAAGCCAAAGGTCTAAAAGACTGTTTGTCACCGATGAACAAGCATTTTACCTGGCTTGATAGCTTAATTATCCAGCTATCATGAAAAAATGTTCTTAATTAGAACAGCAGACTCTCCTGTTCGTATTTTCAGACATGTTTGCAACATTTATTGTAGTGCCCTGAGGAAGTCCAGTTGAGTTACCTGCCTCCTGTGCAGCCAGAGCCTTCTTACTGATAATTTGATAGATATCCAGTAAAATTGTCTGAAATGCCTTCTCTACATTGTATGCCTCGAGTGCTGAAGTCTCGAGGAACGAAAGGTGCTCTTTTTCAGCCAATGCTTGCGCATCTTCAGCAGAGACTGCTCTAAGATGGTTCAGATCAGACTTGTTACCAGCCATCATGATGACGATGTTGGAATCTGCATGGTCCCTAAGTTCTCGGAGCCACCTCTGCACATTGTCAAATGTCTGCCTCTTTGTTATATCATAAACCAAAAGTGCACCAACTGCACCTCTGTAGTAGGCGCTGGTAATTGCTCTGTACCTTTCTTGACCTGCTGTGTCCCATATCTGTGCTTTAACTGTTTTCCCTTCTACCTGCAAGAAATTTGTATAGCTTAACCAACAAGAAGTAAATTAAATAAGAGATGGATGCCATTTACAAACCACTTCAGGTCAGAGATTACAATCAAGATTAGTCATTGTTCTTCATAACTAATTGCCATAAAATCTTAAAGGCTATAAGCATTTGAGTCTTGTCTCTCAGGCTTCAGATGATATCAATAGTGATAGCCAAAATCATATAAAAGAATCAGTTATATGATTTGGAAAGAGAGGAATTATCGAACTTATCAAAACGTTGCTATAGACAAGTATCAGTTAGCTAACAAGATCCTAAACTGCATCCGTTCGATTCTACTAGCCAAAGGGGTTGAAGCTCAAATTTCCCCGTCTATGCAAACCAGTTGGCACCTCCACAGATAGTAATTAACACTCCTCTTGTAAATCTAAGCAAGTCCACTATTGTAGATTCTGTATAGTTAACGCTTAGATAGGAGAACCTTTGTAACTTGATGATTGAAGTACCCTTGTAATTTTGCAATAGCTTGGCTATCGATAATCTAATCTATTATTTATTTTTTTAAAAAAAATTCATATAAAAGAATCTGCTAATGGTTAATACCAACATTGTTAGGAAAAAAAGAAAGAAAGAAAAACAAAAGCAGAGAATACAGGTGTTTTACGTGGTTCGACAAGTGGGCTTCTGTACACAGATGAGGATTCTTAATCCATGTCGTTTTGGTATACTTTCCTTTTCCATGATCTTCTCATTAATGGGTGTGATTCAATTCAATAATTCATGCCCATAGTTCAATTTCCCGAATAATCATGCTGCATAGGAAGGATGGAACTAACCTGGAGAGTCCTTGTAGCAAACTCAACGCCAATGGTAGATTTGGACTCGAGGCAAAACTCGTTACGCGTAAACCTGGAAAGAATGTTGGATTTGCCCACACCAGAGTCACCGATCAATACGATCTTGAATAGATAATCATACTCATGATCCACCTTGTATGCCATTCCTTATTCTTCTTCTTCTATCTTTCAGAATCCTGAAAACTATTTTTTGGACCAAAATCACATTTCACATTGTGACAAACATTGGATTAGACTCACCTTTTCAGTTTTATTTCCAAATTATAAAGAAAAAAAAGGGAAACTTACCATAAAAGAAGAAAGTTGTGCTCGTAAATTGAAGTTTCAGATGTTGAAAAGCTTCGATGTGCAGGAGAGAACAGAGGGTGTTTTTGTTTCCCCGAAACGAACGAGACCAAACAGAAAAACGGACCAAACGGCATTTAAAACGCCTTTTCTTTTGGGTTTGAAGGAGCGCAACTTAGGGCGTGTTTTTACTTATATATCTATATTCTTCCGCTTTCATTTTCCCTTTTCAACGATTAAAGACTGAATTGTTTTTTCTCGGACATAAATGCGTCTGCGTATCGACACGTACACGGAGGTTTTACATCTCTTTACGCTATTTATTTGAAACTCAAGTATAAATTTATGATAACTCGTCAATATCTTCTAAGAACGGTTTTAGGACCCTCCTATATCTTCAAGATATTGTATAAGGCCTCGGCCTAAACGGCTAAACGGGCTTTGCTTCCTTGACTGTATTCTTTAAATACAGTTCTATTATTTATTCTAATTAAGACATTGATTTAATGATATACCCCCAAACTAAAGTAATATTTGATGTTTTATTTCTAAAAGGCCCTATAATTGAATTGTATTGAGGTATGTTATTAGTTATTAGTTATTTTTTTAATTTTTTGAAAAAAATTAACTGATTTTTTTGGTTATGGTAAGGAGTGGTTTTGTTTCTACCTATCTCATGAATAATTCACCTCTATTAGGAGAGGGGAAATTTTAAAAATTATTTATTTATTTTATCGTACAAAAGGGGATAACATTAGTAGGAGACAATAACTCAACTCTTTAAAAGATTAGCTAAGAACTCTTCAACTTGTACTAGCAAAATAATATGAGAACATAAACTTAACGATGAAACAAATACTAAGATTTTAATAGAAAACTCCCTAGTATAAAGGAAAAACTTACAAGGTAAGCCGACAAATAAATCAACCAAACTCAATAAGAATTTACAACAAATAGTTGATCTCTTACTTTACGACAAGTTGTCTCACAAAGTTACATGATTAAAACCAAAGTTGATATTACAATTAAGAAACACTAAAACCAATTCCAAAAATATTCAAAAAAGAAATAGAATATAACACAAAATCAATCCCAAAAACAATAAAAAAGAATTAGATAATAATATTATTTGTCCTCTCTTTGTTTTTCCTTACTTTTGGACGTTATAGTTGTACTCTCTACAAAAACCTATGTATTTTTCTCTTTTATATCACGATATAGTTTTTTATGCATTATACGCGGTCACTTACACGGCCATGAAAGTGAGCGTGTATCTTTAGTACTGCCTCACTCGCAGTTGTACATAGTTATAGAGAGTTACACGACCTTGTATCTTTGCATGGGCTTGTATACGATTGTGTATGTCTTCACTCTTCACTTGTTTCCACAGACTTACATGGTAAATCCACACAGCCGTGTAAGTGCTACACAACTGTGTATCTCCTCAAAAGAGCTTCATCCATCTTCTTTTCACTTATTTGTCATTCCCACAAACTATAATGGTGCCTACGATTACTGAAAGTCTTAAAAATAAGGTTAGTGTTGGGACCCAATTTCGGAACCAGACCCAACCGAAAAAACGGAAAGGCGGAAAGCGAACGGAAAGATTAAAACGAACGGAAGGCCCAAGCGAAAACGGAGGGCCCAAAGCAAAATGAATCGGAAGTCATAAAGCGGAAACAAGGAACGGATTCACAAAATTCCGAAGCGGAAACATAAGGCGAAAGAATCGAAAGCAAATCGAACTGAAACAAATTTCCGACATCCGTGAACAAATATCTTAGAAAAGCGTCGCGTTGAAAACCTTAAGACTAAACCAATCCGAATCGGTGTAATTTTTTTTTCACTTTATTCATTTTTATACAAAGCAATTTGATTTCCCCTTTGGAAAAATCATCCTTAATCAAAATCTCAAATCCTAAGATTCTTCTTATTCCAT
>JANZXV010000212.1:13404751-13415145 GCA_027576455.1 Erythroxylum roigii | reverse complement strand
TATCAAATTAATGAAATATGCCTTTCTTTATTTGTTCATAAAGTCGTCACACAACTGTGAACAAAACGCGCTAAAGGGGATTGCCTTTAGGGCACAATTTAACAGTACCGTCCTTGTATAAGTCGAGTTACCCAATGTACAAGTCGACTTCTCGGTACCGTGCATGTGTAAGTCGAGTTACAGAAGTGTACAAGTCGACTTACCCTTACAAAAATGTGAGATGATAACAAATGGACAATGAGTTTAAGATGTAACCTTTCAATTACTAACTTTTAATAATTAGTTAACATCTTGACATTATCTATAAATATGAGAAAATTTTCACTTAAAATGAAGAATTTTTGCAAGAAATAAGTTTCGTTTCAAAAGTTCTTTAACTGGTAGATTATAATCAAATCCAAGCAAGTTATTTAATTAATTAATGATGCATATGTTTTAAAAGATTGTATTATTTATCTATGTGACAGATATAATTTCTTTACAATGGTCTTCACATAAGATTACAAGAATGCCTAATTATTTCCTATTTTGTAGAACATAGAAAGTACACATGTGTTACAGTTATTAGGGTCTAGTAAAAATATAGTCTAAACACTAATTTTTAGAAAGTTTGAGACCGATTTAATAAAATTTAAAGTTCGTGGACTTAAGTGTGCCTAAGATAAAAGTTGGAGGATTACTATGTGCTTTTTTTCCTCATATTACTCTAACTACTATTTCTATTTCATTTGGTTACTCTTTTCTTAGTTGAAGGGTAAAAAGTGGTGTGCCTACTAAGTTTGAAGGCAGACATCTATTATTCGCGCAAACTAATTCCAGGGTCCTACGGCCCAAATGAAGTGGGATACGATTTCAATCTAGACAGAGGGCTGAAATAGTTTTAAATGCATTGAATTATTTGGGCCCAAGTATAATCCGACAAATCCACCGCCAGCCGGGAGGTCAACCACGAGCCGGTGGAACTTCAACACCAACAACTATTCAAATGGGCCCTTTTGATTTTGTAGCTCATCGCTCAACTGCCATCTACTTACCGATTGTTTAAACCGAAGACAAGAACCAGAAGAAAGGGACAGCAGAGCTGAGGTGCAAACGGTAGAATAGAAAGTTGGAGAAGAGGAGGGCAGGGAAGGTAACCTAACAAAGCTTAATCTGCGGCCTTCCCCTTTTCTTGGACAAAGATTCTTCTTATTCCCTTCAATTTTTTTCTTTTCTATGGCATTTAGATGTTATATGATCTGTTACATATGAAATAATTTGTCTTTGCTTTTGTCTTTGACTGTTAGTGAACCCATGATTAGATTCCTTCATTTTTTCAATTGCCGATTGTTATCTGTTTGAATGATCTGGCTCCTTCAACGCATAGCAGGACCTCCTGGATCAGCCCTTTTCATAAAATCACTGTAGCAAACTCCTTTGCTTTCTCGTTGAAAAGACGAAATTTTCTTTTCTAGTGTTAGGTGTTAAGCTTGATCATTGATGAACCATTAGGTGTTTGCGAAGATGGTAACTTGTTGAACTTCAAATTTATACAGATATGTCCAGTCTTTTCATTCTGGTGTGACTGGCTTAGTCTTCTTAAGTAACGCGATTTGGCTTAGAATTGTGCTTTCATACTCATTGACATGATTGCGTTCCAATTCATGCGCTTTTAATGTAGAATTGTGGGAGGTTGAGGAAGCAGCGTAGTGGCTGGCGCTTTCTCCTCCGGATTAAGAGGTCTTGGTTTCAAATATTTACCAGAGTGAAACGGGATTTCTCTCATGTTGCGAAACTAATTTTACATTACGAACAACCAAGACCTTATCTTGGAGACATATTTACAAAGCAGTGTCATTTACAAAGCAGTGTCAGAGGCGGGTAAAACAAGACTGAATGAATCCATTTTCTTAACTCTCTGTTGACGTATTTGGTTCTAAAGAGTGGTGAATCAATCGATTGACTGTTCACTATGTGGCCAGTATATTTTCTGTTGAACAAAATTCTTAACGTGGAAGCTGAAAAGACACAAAAAGAAGAAGGTTCAAAAGAACTTTTAAATGCAGAAGAATGCCACCATATTGAGCCTTCTACCAGTAATAGGGAATGCCATAAGGTCTTGCCATGCTCACTATTCATTCAAGTAAGGCAATTATGGTCTTATCTCTGTTTCTTCTGCTTGTTTAATTTGTGCACTAAAGTTGGTTGAGGTTAGGATTTGGGGATAAACTCAATGGCTGTGATTCACTATGTTTCTTTTACTAACCCGTGGGTTGATTTTACTCGTAGGATTTAATATGTCTTGTTGCATTTAGGTACCACATATAAATCAGCTGAACTCATGGGATTGTGGCCTTGCTTGTGTTCTGATGGCTTTGAATACCATTGGCATAACAGATTGCAGTATTCAGTCTTTGGCAGATCTCTGCAACACCACCAGGTATATTATTGTTAACCGCATTAAGTATCAGTTTTTGTTTTATGAAGGTTTGAGGAGGATTTGCTAGTGTTCTTAAGTCTAGAACATCAAGGCTTTGTCAAGTAATAGTTATCTTTAGTTAAATTTATTTTGTGTCGCAAGCAAATTGCCACTCAAGTCTTTCTAAGATTAGGTAATGGAATCCATTTCTTCCCAGTAAAGGTCTGCAGTATTTTGTGCCTTGATCATATTGTCGTATAAGTTGTGTCTGGTTTTTGAATGATGCTTGTAGATTATGTAATAGGTTTTATTTATGTCTGCAAATTGAGTATTGGAAGTAGTAGTTAAGTCTAAGCAGCCATATCTTTTTGTAAAAATCTGTCTATTCATGATAAATTTTTAGGTGATATTTTACGTCCCTTAGTGCTAGTTCTACTATTGCTTCTCTATCTTTTTGTTGAAGAAAACGTAAAAATTGAAAGACTCACGGTCTGAAGCATATGATATTCAGAAGCATAGTTTCAATAATATGCTAGGTTAGTTGTTTTCCTATAGCCTTGAGATTCTATGATACTGTGAAAAGGGTGGCCAACTTGGGTTTAGATCACTCGTTCCGTTACTTGGTTCCTACCTTATTTCATGAGTATCCATCCATCCATTTTCTGTGAGTCCCATTTATTGAATGGATAGGTGCCCATAGAACAAGATAGGAACAGAGTAATGGAAACAGATGATCTGTTCTCCCAACTGCACCAATTGAGTTATATCATATGCAAGCGTTTCTTTCAATATTTTCGTTTCATTAATTGTTGATCATTTATTTACTTAATTATGACCTATCATTTGTGAGCAGTTACATGTAAATACTAATACGTAAAAAATGAAACTTTCCTTTGAGCAATGTAATGATTTAAAGGGAAAAGGAAAAAGAATCATACTATTGATAGCTCTTATTTGCAGCATTTGGACGGTTGACCTGGCATATGTGCTGCAGAAGTTTTCTGTTAGATTTTCGTACTTCACTGTAACAAATGGTGCAAATCCAAATTACTCTGCCGAGACATTTTACAAGGTCATAGTCTTTCATACTTACGTACCTACTTTTTATAGGTTAATCTTAGATCAGACAGTATCTAGCTAGAGTGCGTATTGTATCAGTTAATCTGGTCCATTCTAGGTTGGAAGTGTGTAGATGCTTCTAACGCATGTATCAGATTTGTCCAATGTTGTTACTTCACATTCAAAGAACAAATTTAACTTGTGTATTTGGGCCATATTACCCAACAACAGATTGTATGGATGCTGCAGCGCCCAAGTCCTCTTGTTAAATGAATATAACTTGCTAGTCATATTTTGCTTTCCACTCTATTCATAGAAGCTAACTTTTTATTGTGCAGGAGCAACTTCCTAATGATCTAGTGCGAGTGGATACACTCTTTCGGAAAGCTGTTGATGAAGGGATTAATATACAGGTACTTGGTGTTCTTGAAAGAGCATCTATCTAATATAACATCTAGCAATATCTGATCGTAATTTTGTGTGGCTGCTGGTTGAGTTCTTAGAGCAATACTTGTGTTGATCGCAGTAGTTTGAGTAGGATGTATGTGAAATAAATGCAAGCCGCTATCTCCAAACACAATTATTCATCCAGAGATGATCATTTGCTACCACCAAGCCATTCTCATCTCCACCGTGAAGATGTTATTTGTCCTTAATGATCGTAACTTTCTCTTTTCTAACAGTGCAGGTCAGGTCAATCAATGAAAAAGAAATTTCTCGCTTGATTCTGTCAGGGCATTATATTGCAATCGCGTTAGTTGACCAGTACAAATTAAGGTGTATAGCTATATTCTTCCATTTTCTTCTTTTCGGAACACCATTTCACTAATACTGATTTATCTGGCCTAAAATTTTGTCTTTCATATGCTAAAGTTATAGTATGTTTTATTCTGATGTTGCAGATGGTCTTGGGTGGAAGCTGTTATTTTCTCAGGCATGAGCTCTCACTCGAGCTACACTGGTGAGCATTGGTACCCTTTTTCTGTTCAAATTTCCTCCTGTTGTTTAAACATCCCTGTGTCTTGTGTTGATACGTCATATTTTTGGGCATGAACATGAGTAGGTCATTATGTTCTGATATGTGGCTATGATACGGTCACTGATGAGTTTGAGATCCGAGATCCTGCCAGTTCCAGGTAATGTTGTGTTGCATGGGCAAATACGTGTCCCGTGCCCGATTAGTTGCTGAGCTTCATAGAATTTTATTTATGCAGGAAAGATGAGAGAATCTCGTCAAAATGCCTGGAAGAATCACGCAAGTCGTTTGGTACAGATGAAGATCTCCTCCTGGTACTTGACTTCTGCTTGCTTGTGGTTTTGCATCGGACTGTAAAATAAGTCAATACAAAGTACTTAAATATCATCTTCTGCTTTTTAACAAGATTATACCCTTTTTTTTTTCAACATTTTGGCTAAACATTTAAAGGTTAGAGCCCCTTTTTTTCAAATTTTCTTTTTTTGGCAAATGTTATTAGTGTAATTGATGAAGTGTTATGTTTTGTTCGCAGATACATCTAGATAAAAGCAGCCAACATCTGGACGCTGAACATTGAGTTTCTTCCACCATCCAATTGTCAAAAATTCTTTTGCATATATGTTTTGTAGTAATATAGTATGTGTTTAATTAAGGAACTGGAGGGATTTGTTGGTAAATAGATTTTCCATCCTTTTTCAACTGTACAATGTCATGCCAAATGAAACTACACTTCATGAGCAGCTGTCCATTTCTGTCTAAGGGTAAGGGGGTTTGGGAGAGCTGTATTTCTTAGGTTGGCTGAGAATGATGTGTCAGTCTCACTGTGACTCGAAGATCTATTAACATTGTCCGGCAATTTACTGGTTGCTTGATCATTTACGTGAGCAGTGATTTGCAATGTGGCCCATGTCAACAATATGTACACCAGCTTCATTTAGTTTCACTCTTTGAGTTTGGGCATTAAATGTTACTTTAAAAAGACCAGTTGGGCCTGAAAACATGTACCGGATGATTGATTTGAGATGAGAACTGCGTGATTGCCCTAAATGAGTTGTGGCCAAGGTATGGTATTCCGAGTTTTAATGCGAATGTCAGGGCTTGGAATAATAATGTGGCTGATACTTGATATAATATGTCCTGTGCACTTGTCCTACTCCTTTTTTTTTTAACTGTAGTCACATGGATTCTCACGCCAGTTCGTACTTCCAAAGACCCAAGAATTTAAGTACGTCCCCTTTTTTAACAATGGTAGATAAGATTAGTCTACAGTTTATCTTTTTCTACCCAAACCCTTAACTTGGGATGGCAATTTCTGTCCTTGTTTTATGTTCAGTCAAAGAAACTTTATTGATCAAAGTTAGGCGACCGTACTCTTCTTTTTTTTGGGGTTCCGTGGACAAGAAAGGTAAACCAATGAAAAAATCCTGGATGGTTCAAGTTTATAATGTATTTCGTGAAGAAAATTGGTGCGCTGATTGACTGGTTTCTTGTGCGAAATTGTACAGCATCGGACTGACTTATTTAATACATCCCCTTTGAGATGTCTTGCAATCTTTTCTGAGGATATGTCTGGATCTTAACCTCAAGGCTCGCTGTTTAGGCCTTGCTTTGACTCTTTTGTATTTTGGTCGAGTAATTCATGTTAGGTCCGAAAACACTAGCATATTGTAACTATAAACGGTGGATATAGTGTGGTGTGTGGTGTGGAAGAAGCAGCTGATGGTGGTGACATGCGACATGCGAGGCTGGGAAAGGAAGATTATGGTCAAAATGCTGACGCCATCTCGCATGTTAGTGGAAGACAAGCCCCAAGAATCTCCCAAAACAAAGCATCCGACACATTTCCCTCCTTTTCATTCAAATGTGAGACATGTTTCTCCTTGTACACGCCCCACAATACTCGTCCACCTACTGAATTATAGACCCAACTACAAAAGGGTTTAGTTCGGTCGATCAATTATCTTGTTTCCGCTCTAAAATTACTTTGTTTCGGCTTAAGTGAGTTAGTAAAAACTTTTCTGACTAAAATTACTTTAGAATTAGAGCTTTGTTTCCGGAAAGGATTTACTTAACTCAATGGAGATTACTTTAGTCTTGATACGAATAACTTAAAGGTGTCTTCTCATAATGGAGATCCTCTTAAAATATCTCGTAGGTAATTAAAAAAACAAACTTCGTTTGGGTATTTAAGAGAGAGGATCTTATGCCAAAAAGAAGGATAATCTTAACTTTTTACATTACATGCTTCTCCAGCGGCATTGACTGTGTAGTACATTATACATTTAGATCCCAAAAACCAAAATAAAAAGTAAGAGAGAAAACATCCACCATGTTGCGGCGTGAGACAAAGACACTGATATTGCTGCAAATCTATGGTCCCGGCCTGGTTGAACCTTATAAAAAACCATATCCTTCATCCTTGTGAGAGACAAGCTGACACTGTCCTAGAACACTTGATCCCCTTCCTCTCCAAACGATTTCGGTACAGCTTCTCGTCCACAAGAATATGCCTGTAAAGGTACACAAAGTTAAAAAGGGAACAAGCGTGTGGATCCATTCCTAATTCTAATGACACATCTCTGTAGGACACATGAGAAACCTTAAATTACATACATGGTGGGTTGGAGGCAACTAAGTTATGTGGCAAGAAGTTGAGAAAATCATAGACATGTCATTCTCGAAAATTATTCAAATTTCGTCTCCTACTTTCTCCCGGTAATGTCCAAATGCATAGCAGGAACCCACGACCCGTCTTCCACTTTGTCTTCCTTTCTTTTATTAATAAATTTAATATAGACGTGTTAAATTGTTTCCTTCTAGACAATCGAGCATATATATTGCCAACGATTTGTTGGGAGTTAGTACAAAGTTTATATGTCCTTTAGATCTGATGGTGACTTCTGGATCTGCTCTTCACATGATGGCAATAAAGATGGATGGGTTGGGTTGTACGCAGCGAAGAGTTGCCCATAACCAATCTCAGCTGATTGAAAGGTAACCATGAGATTAGCTTTGCGTGCAGATAGAACCTAGGAGCCGAATTTGGATTAAGAGCAGTGACTTGTCCTGCCATCTGGAACCCATTGGCCATTGGAGTTTTGCTGAAGCAGGGTAAAGGAATTACACACACGCACCCCTATCAAGGGACTGACCGTTGACCATCCTCTTTATTGACACTAGCGCATGTGACACCCTACTCGAATTCGATGCTCTCTATTCCAATCCAAGCTAACAATTAGGTATCCTATGCAATGCACGTGTTTGTGGGGCTCGCAGATTAGTTGGCAAAATCTGGTGCGGTAAACAAATCAAATGTTTTCCAAGGATCTTCAAAAGTGTAACGTATCTATCAAATGAAATCTACGGATGAGGATTACACCAACTTATAGACTTAGTTTAGTTTGTTGTATTAAGACCCAAAAAAATAAAAAGGACTAGGTAAGTATTCCTTTGCAATCAAAAATTTTGAAGCGTTCCTAATACCCGGAGATGAGTTCAAAATCTAACAACTTTTGTTTCCAAGAGCAGTTGTTTTGGTTGCAATAGAGGGACCCAGGCCACACATCACATTTCAGGTGGGAGTGATTCCCTCATCTAAACTAAGGCAATCCAATAATTAAATAAGTGGTTAAGAGCTGCCCAGGACAGCTAGGTGAGGGAACCCCACTACTAAAGCAAGCAGTCAAAAGATACATATACTTACCGTTATGTTCCAAGTTCAAATTTCGAATGGCGAGAAGGGCCCAGTAACCGCAAAACAAATTACAAAAATTATGAAAAGAAAATTCAATGCTGCTACTTGGATAAAATAAGAACCTGAAGTGACATTTGATGTGAGCCGGGCCTCTCTTTCGGCGGGAAATTCAAAACAGAATCAAGTCAAGTCAAATCAAATCCAATCCTTTCATTTTCTTCCATAACCGCGTTACCATAAAAAATACATACAATATTCAAATTAGAGATATTAGCACTCTGGGCAACCGCAACGGGGGAGAGAGATTTCGGCCCAGAAGTGTGTAAGGTGCATTTCACGCTCCGTCGTTTTCAAGAATATATTTTTTCTAGATAGTAAATTTAATGCAGATATCTTTCATTAAAAAAAAAAGAAAATCTAAATTTTCAATCTTTCCCGCCCAGTGCTGTCTCTTTCCGTTTCGGTTAGGGGGTCTAGAAAATCGTTTTTTATTTCAATTACTTTTGGCGGGAAAGGGGTGGATGTAAGGTACGTGCCCGTGGTGGATAACGGCCGTCTTAACACTGCAGTTACGAAGGTGACGGCGAGAGACGGGAAGTGAGGGAGCGGTGACAATTTAAGCTGCCGAATCTGTACTATTGCCACGTAAACACAGATCCAGATTCTAACATGGCCAGAAGATAGGCTAAGCAAAGGGAGTCATGAGTTGTCCGTGAGGCCTCCTCTCCTCTGTACACATTTAGGGCCACGCGCAAACGCTGCAGTTTTCAGCGTCGTTTTAGGGTTTTTGCCTTCCAGCGCCATTTTCTTTGACAAAATGTAAAAAAAGAGAGACACCAGAGTGCATAGATAGAGTCGAATTCATTGACAACGATTGGACTTCTCTGACGACGTCACGCAAAGAAAACAAGCAACAACCAGTGGCAAATAATGCGAAAAGATGTTCTCAATCATTATGTCCGTGCTTTAATCAGTCGGGCGTAGCAAAGTTAATTAAAGCACCGTTTTCCCATTTTTAAAAGATAATGGTGAACCAACAATTAAGGAACCAGAAATTAAAATGTGGGTTCCTTAATTCTCTACGCAGCTGTTTTGTGTAATATTTAAATTAAAAGGTTGTACGCGTTATGACATAAAGTGGACTTGTGGAGCGAGGTTTGGGACTTGCTTATGCTGGAAGGAAGGAAAGGATGACAACTAAAAGATGAAACATGCGTTGCTTTTGCCAATTCTCTTCTTATCTAGTTTTCATTTCAGTAACAAAGAACGGCAATCCAAGCGAGCATTAATGGCATTATGGTTGTATGGATTGACATTGACTTCTGTGAATCTGATTTAAACCAAGGCCATACGGACTATTAACTTGTACTATAAATGTAATAGTGCTAGAGAACGGGTTCAAACGGATAGAAAAAAGTAGGCCCAAAACCTTACATCTATTGATGACTCAAAATTTTGCATGACTGCATTTAGTTATAATGTACTTAACAACTTTATTTTCATATATTGAATGGAAAATGTGAAACAGTACAAAACTCAGTTCGCTTTTCATTTCTTTTCCCGGAAAATGGACATATCAACACTCCAAATCAAAATTATTGAAGGATCTTTGCTTCTTCAAGTCTAGTAATTTCCTGCGTCTTTTATTGTATGTTGCGGGAGTAATATCTTATACTCCTTCTAATTTATAATAAGTGTCATTTTAGATACATTTTAATTATTTAAAATAAGTGTTATTCTTGATTTTATATGCATGTTTATAATTTTACTTCCAAAATTAACCTTTAATTTCTCTCTAATCTTAATTACACAGATCACAAAACGGGAGTCACGAGGTAATTTTATAGGAGTATTAATAAGAGTATATCTATAATTTCATTAGCTTTCTTAATAAGTGTGTGTTTTTTTAAAACGACACTTATTATGAATCGAAAAGAATACATGTTACTCCCACAACATAAATCAAGAAGACCGTAATTAATTTCGACAACCACCTTAGGCTGAAATTTGAATAAGATATTCTAAAATCCGGCCAGCACGTAAATGGAGTCCAAGAAAAAGACGAGAAGTTAACAAAATTCCATTTGTATGAATACCACTTCATCGGGATAGAGCACCCGATGGCTGATGAATGATGATCTTCTTCAAATCCAATTGCGCAAATAACTAACGTCAATGGCGATACATTACCCCCTGTATGGTTGATGTCTCCGGGGACGGAGACAGATGACAGGACAAAATAATCCTGTCTCTGATGATGTTTGGTT
>JANZXV010000212.1:13362755-13373265 GCA_027576455.1 Erythroxylum roigii | reverse complement strand
AAAGATTTCAGACCAAAAAGTCAATTTTCTGTTACTATTCATCTCACAAAGTCAAACTTTCAATTTCCTATACTTTAGCACTTTCATTATTTATTTCTTGCTTTTTAACTTCCATTTACTCAAAATATTCACTCTAATTTTCATAACACATACATATTTCCTCAAAACCTCAAAGTCATCAAAAACCCAAAAATCACTCTTTTCAAATCCTTTCTATTAAAACTCAAAACCACCCATAACATATCCATATACCCAAAGACACTAATTTCATGCAACCCTAATCATATCAATCCAATTTGCTCAAACTAACCTTGCTCAAATAGTACATTAAACACAATCATTTTAATTCTTGCATTTTTTTTTTGTACATGCATAATTCACCCCGAAATTCTCCTTTAATTATCAATTAATAATTTTTACATTTCAATCAAGGATCGGGGTCCAACAAGAAGCTCTCTGCTTTTGCTAGTGACCCCATCGCAAATCCGTCAGATTATCGCAGTCTTGTTGGTGGTCTGCAGTACGCCAGTACCTGTATCATAGTCGTCCAGACATCAGTTTCATTGTCAACAAATTAAGTCAATTTTTTAGTCAACCCCCTTCAGCCACACTGGGTTGCCTTAAAGAGGGTTCTTCGATACTTACGTGGTACCGCTGATAACAAGCTCTTTTTCGGTTCTTCTTCGTCTCCCTTACAAATTCATGCCTTTTTTAACTCTGATTGGGCTGGATCTGTTGACGACTGTAAATCCACCTCCGACGGCTGTGTCTTTCTAGGTGGTAATCTCGTCCATTGGAGTTCCAAAAAGCAATCCGTTGTCGCTCGCTCTAGTTCCGAAGCTAAATATAGAGCTCTCTCCACCATCTCGACCGAGATTCTTTGGCTATTATCTTTTCTCTCTGAATTAGGGTTTTCACCCTCTCCTCGTCCCGTCATCTGGTGCAATAACAATGGAGCTCGTGCCTTGTCGCAAAATGACGTCTTCCACGCTCGAACGAAGCACATTGAAATTGATGTGCATTTCCTTCGATATCGCGTCGCTGCTAGAAGCTTTGAGATTAACAACATCTGTTCGGACGACCAACTAGTTGACATTTTTACTAAGCCTATGACCTTCGACCGACACTTCAGTTTATGTGCCAAACTCAACCTTTGAAGCCCACAAAGCTTGAGTTTGCGGGGGGATGTAAGAGACCATTCGGTAGCCTCCTCCACCAGTCCATCAGCCCATCCAACAACAGGCCCAACAGACTAACACACAACATTCTAAAAGGAATCTCCTCTCTATACATTTGATATTTCTGTTGTAACCGTATGGATATTGTACAGATATAGCCATTACACTTGTATATATACATACTCTCTCGACAGTGTAAAGATGATGAGTGAATAACAAATCCATTACACATTTTACGATATTTACATGGAGTTCACAGCTTCCATTCACCTGCAAAAGAATCTTCTGCCACTAAATTTTAGTAAATATACCATATTTAAGCAACATCCTGAATCACTTTGACAGGATTCCATTGCAAAACTCGCACACGGCTTAGTTATCAAGCTTTCACACGTAAAATAGGCGGAAACTAAAGCACGGATTGTTGGGAAAAGAAGTGTCGAGATACAAGCGCATGAATGCCTCAGGATTACAGTGCCACCTTGTTACAGAATTGCAAACCTCGAATTACAGAACAGTCTGGTCAAGCCCCCACACTAACTAATATTAAAAGCTTGGGGCTTAGGCAACTAACCAATCACAGAAGTCTCATTACATTTTTAGTATTACGTTTCAATTCCAAGTGCATAAGTTGATGGGAAGGACCGATATCGGATCAAACATACACATGCTTGAGTTCTACGATCAATTGTTACTTGCATTCTACTCTTCAGTCATATCCGAGAAATTGCATAAGCCATTTACAGGGAAGAATTATGAAGGTACGTTGAAGTGAAAGAGCCAAGAGATGACAAAGGCAAAGACCATACAAGCCAGTAGGAGATTCAGGAACCTGTGTCCTTGCCAGAAGCTCCTGGTCTCCGCAGAACGTCCAGTAGTGGCACCAGGTACCACTGTGCCATCGTAGACCTCATTCCTATGCTCCACCAGTTCGTTCTCGTTTGCAACAGCGACATTTCGTGCAACTGATCCACAAATTTCACAGGTCCTGCAATTTAATCAAATAGATCAACCCAACAATTGATTTGAAAATTTTGTGATATACAACAATAGCAAACTACTCAAACCAAACATAATGGTAAGAAATAGGTAAAGAAAAATTAGGATCCTCCTAATCTCTTGGTCTCCACATAATACTGCTACTTGACAAGCTATACAATAACATTATGCACGAGGATTACTTAAGAGCCTGAAGCTCACAAACAACCTAAAATACCAAATAAAATGAATGATGCCCTTAACTTAGATCAGGATTATAACCCATTAACCGGTTATGGTCTTAATCGAGTATGATGGAGAGAGGATAATTTGGACACGGTTGGCATTGCCAAGGCATTTGAGGCTTGGTTATCCAGAAAACCTTACCTGTTCTTTGGTAAAAAAATTTCATGAATGGTCACTAAGCAGGATAAATAAACCAAAGCTGTCAAGTACATAGGCACATCTATAAAGGACTTCACTGCACAGCATATGTTTCCAAGCATCAGGCTACTCTGTTCCTCACGAGTTCTGTTTATGTGCTTATTCTTGTCTGCACACAGTTGAATATTCTGTGTCTAACAATTTACATTTAGCATATCTTATCACTCTATAGCATATGCATCCACACTTCCTGCTGTATTCAATTTCTCTTCAAGCTTAACTGCAACTTGCCATGCAGTACAATATGCACAGGATAAGTCAACATGCAGTAGAACATCATTTTCAGTTATCCAAATGGTAACTACTTTTTTCACCATTCTCCAGGAAAAAGAAAAAAGAGAAGAAACGAAAAATTCTTTTCTTCAACCAAAGATATGACATTTTAGTTTTATATGTTAGCAAGTATGTTCCTAGTTAAGTATTCTAAATTAATAGAGTAGTAGACTCGTTCACCCAATCAAACACGTTCTACTTGGTTAGACACAAATAAGGCTATAAAGAGATCAGGAAGGACTCAAAAGCTTTGGTGACACCTAATCTGTTCTAAAACTTTCAGACACAGCTTGCAATTCCTAATAGCGCAAATTGAACAAGAGAGAGAAATATGCTAAAATTCCAGGCTACTATTGACCATAAAATGTACGAGCAATTGAAGTTCATGACACATTCCATGCCATACTTCTAAAAGTGATAAGCTCACTGAACAACGGAATCTCTAAACATCAATGCAGAAAACGAATAATTCAGTGCTGATGTTTGCTGCACCTTGTGAGGAAATTATGAGGATCAGGTTAAAAGGTGAGAACATTTGGGACAATATTGCACCATGGATGCAACCATGTAGGTCATAAACCAACACCTTTCCTGCCCACTCTACTGGTCATAACCAACCATTCTTTATTGGATTGTGCCAATACACAACATCTTAAAGTTAAACGCTTTGGACAACATGACTATATATATATTCTCTGATGCAATAAAAAAGCTTCTGAGTGCCACCTGCGAGGCATGTAGGTCCTAGTCTTGCTAACAGAAAAATAAAAAGTTGCATCTGTCATACATAAACCTGGAAACATAATTCCTCCTTTAGTCCAAAAGCCCAATTTTCGTTGAATATGAAGTCGAATAGTAAAGAAGATGGGAATACAGACGAAAGCTTAAGAAAATGAGGAATAGCAAAGGGTCCTATTCAAGTGGAAATAGAGGTAGGAGAATCTGGTAACAGAATTTTGTGCGTTTATCATTGCTTAAATCTTCACTACCATAAAGCTGCTTTTGCATCTTTTTCTTCACAAAAGAGAATAATTCATTTCAAAGTATTAACGGCATCTTTAAAAAGTTCTACTCTACCTTTCTAGTATCATACTTCGAAGATCGTCTGGACTCTTGTTAGAGGTACTGAAACATCCAACTTACTTACAAGGGACTAAGAACAAAATAACAGGTAACACTATAGAAGATCTAAAGCTTTGAGCCGTAGTCACTTACTTGTTTCCCTTAATCTTGAACCATGCTTCTGCACAATGCTTGTGTGCAGATGCCAAGTCATCTTTACAAGAACAACCCAACTGAATAGGAAGCTCAGAAACTTGATTCCCTGGATCCAAGCTCAGGTGACAAATCCTGCAGTCGCTTTCAACTTTTGCCAAATGTACTTTTGTCTCAGACAAGCCAAACTCCAGATCCAATTCCGACACCGACGATGCTCCATCCTTAACAATTTCACGGCCAGAGCCAGAGCCAGTTGAAGACCTTCTTTTATCCTCTTCGCCATCTGACTGGTGCTTGTTGCTTTCCTCTACATCTTCAACGTCAACGACATGGTGGGGTGTTTGTACATTATCCATTTCCACGACCCAGGTGGCCGAATCTTCATGTAATCACTTTGCGAGGCGGATATCATGAATCCAACCCAAAAATTGAAATGACCCACTCTAGCCCCTGACAACGTTCAACGCACGTAAAAAGCAAGAACAGGTGAATTCATGTATCTAGATACTGTACACTTTAGTAGTTGGTGCCACGGTGTGGCTGCCTGGTCTTGTCTCTGTGCTCTTGACTCTCACGCTGTCACTTCTGAACAGTACTTGTAATAGGGAGGGAAAAAACGAGTCTAGATTTTTTGTCCAATATTACTCTGTCTTATTGTGTCCAATAAATCTCAGCCATTTTATTTATATGGGTCTCACATAAAATTCGCATGGGTCCCGTAAAATAAATAGCTAAGATTTTATGAGACAGAATAAAACAGAGTAATATTGGACAGAAGATCTAGAATAAGAAAAAACAAGAACTGTTATTATATAGAAAACGACTTAGGTAGATGAGGCTTCGGGTGTACCTTCGCTGATGGTTACAGTGATAAGTGTGAGGGTATGATTTGATGTTGAAGTGACTCATGTATAAGTAATTAGTTTTTCCTACAGACATAGTGCAAGGATTTAACTTGTTTGTCTTACGATGTTAATGAGGATAATTTAAGGTTTTTCGAAGGTTCAGTTATGTTTTGAATATCAGAGGTACGTACATTTATTTTATTATTTATTAAAGCTAATATTAATCAAAGGTGTAAAATTTACAGTTACCAACCGACCGATCACTCTGCAGAATCTGTATTGACTGTTGGCACGCCAATAATTGAGACTAACTATTCAGAACCTGTAGTGACACGCCAATAATTGATCCTATCTTATGAGTGGGGAAGTTATCTCTATGGACTTTGGAGCTTGCTTTGTGCCGCAACGCGAAGGCAGGACAAGGACACCATCCATTCTACCCCTCACGGGACAGCCTAGCGGTAGAAAGGGGTGAGAATTGTGTCAAGATTGTGGGTTTTAGTTTTAAAAAAGAGCAGCCTTTGTTTAAAATGATGTAATCTTTTAGCAGTGACCCATGTTTTAAAATAGGTATTTTTGATACTATCTGACATTAGACTCGAATTTACCTATTTATAAATTTGAGTGAGCAGCTCATGGTTCCAGAATAATTGAGCAAAGCCCAAAACTAAAGTTTTTTTTTGAATGGATATAAACTTAACGAAAATGAACATTGATAAAATTATATTTTGCTAATATAAATTTATTATTTTTGTGACAAGACCTATAATTTAAATTAAATTTAAACTAGTTATACTATTTTTGATTATATATAATAAACTCTAATTAAAATTAATAATTTAGCTTAATCTTAATTACTGTAAAGTTCCCAATTTCAATTTTCTGTTCCATGGCCAATTCGATCAGAAGCTCCAATGCCTCCTACGCTGTGGTCAACTTCCTTATCACCGACAACAAGTCTTGGCAACCTCCTCATTGTTGTTTTGTCCAACTCCCACTCTCTTGCTTTTCTCACGAAGGACAACTCTTCATTTTTTTTCCTCTTAATATGCATATCATTCATGCCTGAATGTTGGTCTCAGAAAATATTGCGGCATATGGATGAGGTCGCCTCTGAGATGGGTAAAATGGCAAGCAACGTCAAGCTTCTGCTCGGAGATCATCGTGGAGTCGGGGGACTGCTCGCCGTCATGGAGGGTGGTGTCAAATACCTGAAAATATTTAGGGTGGTTGGGAACGTCCTCTGAATGACGACGGCGTAGAAGGGACGCAGAAGAGGTCTTAACAAAAGGTGGCTTTTTTTGTCCAAGGGTGGTGAGAGGATGAAAGTGTTAAATTTGAAAAACCCTACCGTTAAATCATACAGAAAGTCAAGTAAGATTTAAATGAGATTCTATCCCAAAATTATTTGATAATAAGTGAAATATTTTACTAAACTTATATGTTAATAATCTTTTTTAATATAAGACACTCACATATAGATATTTTAAACACTTTCTTTATATATGAGTCACTTTCTAATTAGGCAATTTGAAGAGTCTTTTTACATAAGCAATTTGAAAAGGCACATAAATAATTCTCATCAAGGCTAAACTTTTGATTAAGGTTAATAAGCCCCTTTTTTGGGCAAACAATACTACTTGGTGACTTGTTTTATGTAAATTTCAAATCTTTCTCCAGTTGCTTAAACGATGAATTCCCTTACGGGAAAATCATACTACTAAACCATGCATGCACTCAAACACGACAAGAATGTTTACATGGTAGCCTTTACAACATGTATTCACGAGATTTGCGGAAAGGGAAACAAGCATACTTGCCCTCACGAAAATTATCTATAATCAGAAAAAATGAGCGAAGAAGATGAAGTTACTAAGCTCAAACCAGAAAATTCTTACCTCCTTAACCGTTATGAGAAACTGAAGATGGAGACCTTCGAGCCTTAATTCAAAAACTTTTGGTAAAAATTTAAATGGGGGGCTTTTTGTTAACTCGTTTGAGGAAGATTCGAGAATTCCATTAGATAGTTTTGTTACACAGAGACGTTCTTTAAATTATGATGTCGTTTTTGGTCTTTGTTTTGATATCTTGTTAGTAAGATAAGTGTTGAACTGGACTTTTTTTTTTTGACATTAAAAATTGAGCAGTTTTTAATTGGGTCTGATATTATGTTTAATTTGAAATGGACCTACAGGTTTATAAGAAAAGAAAAATTAGATAACACACAGACTCAAGTAAAATTTTACGTTAAAACGGGCAACAGGTGAAGTAATCACGAAGATATATATTTTTCTCCCCTTTTTTTAAACACAAGACGCTCAGGTGTAAGTGTAACTATTCTAAACTGAAAGCAAGGGGTCTTAGAACTGGGAGGTGATCCCCCGTCCAAGTTGCCCTGCACCAACTCAAAGAGTCTCCACGCCAATCACTAAAATCACTTATATTTGATACTAGACCTTATATTTCACTGTCTGAATTTATATGGAGTGTTATTGTTGTTGTATAATATAAGTGGGGGTCCAATAACGGTCAATATCAAATTATGGTCCATGCTACTTTCTCAAAACATAATCAAGATTGAAAACCATAACCAGAAGAACCTTCTCTAAATATTAACATTGACTGGAGCCTAACGATGAAAGACAACACATGATCAGGACACAAAACAATAACTACTGCAGTATCAAGCACCATCGAACAATTTGATTCTATTAGTAGAACTTTTCAAGAAGCAAAATTTCAACTGTTAGTCGCAACTTAGAATAACTCTTCCGAAAATCATGTTCACATGAGATTGTAATCGAGTAAACAATAGCAACTTGAACCAATTTGAATATATACCATTCTCCCGAACCTCAAGTGCAAAACGGCAACACATTTAGCTCAAGCTCTCAACTTCTGCTCGCATTGCAAATGCCTGCGCTGGTAACTGAGATGATACATGTTCAGCCATCCTGCCCATCAGCTTATTCTCTCCTTCCTCAAAATGCATGTGTCTGTTTCTCAAATTCTGTTCAGATACTCCCACTTGTGAGCTCGCAACAGGCGCTCGAGACATTCTGTAGTTTGTGCCATTGTTTGGTGTTACGCTGCTGCCATTCTCAAGACCACTCTTAATCCAAGCAATATTGTTCAAATCTGTAGCAATGGAGATTAGTTCTTGACTTGAGAAAGAGGGTAGTTCTTCATATTCAACAAATTCAGGCCCTAACAAAGAGCTTTGGGAATGGGCCCCATTTGCAGTCGAGCAGCAACCATATCCACATTGTAAAGGAACAATAGGCTCATTGTGAATATCTTCAAGGAATTTGCAAATTCCAAAGTCTGGTTTGGAAGCTTGAACCATCGGACCAGAAGCACTAAACCCAAAGCCAATTTGTGGACCACTGGCAGGATTATAAACACTAAATGCACTGATTCTTGCTGCAGGACGAGGAAGGCTAGTACAGGCTCTTAGTTCAGGAGCAGAATTAACCTCACTTGTTTGCAGAACATCCTCTGCTTGTGCTTTGTCTTCATGCTCGCTGAACCTATCATCCATGATAACCTCTCTACCTTCTTGGGGCTTGAACGAATTGGTGTCACCAGCAGATAGAGTTTCTTCAGAGGATGTCTTTGTTTTTTCATGATTTCCATCTTCTATCATATAGCTAGAGGATGGTCTATACCTTCCTAGCTCTGTGCATTTGCGCCTGAGAGTAGAATTCCAGTGGTTCTTGATTGCATTATCTGTTCTGCCAGGCAGGAGCCTTGCAATTGCTGCCCATTTGTTTCCATACTCTGTATGAGCTGATATTATAATGTGATCTTCTTCATCTGCGCACCAATGCACAACATATGCATGCATGTTTATTAGAACTACAAATTCAAGAAACAAACGCAAAACATGCAGAGGTAAAATGTAAATTTTTAATGAGGATTCATGTACAATTCACCATGCCAAAAAGACCAGCTATCAAGACAATGCAATCAAACTGTGAACTCCAGATTGAATATTCGAAAAATTGAGGCTGAAAGCTTCAGCCTTTTTAAAGCAAACCTGCAATAATTACAAAGAGAACTTCCTGGTATAAGACGATAGTAAAAGGAAGAAGATAGGAGAACCAAGTTCTGTTCTTTCCATAAGACAATCAGAACACCCAACATTTATACTTCTGTGTGCACTCCAACGATCAGGATGCAGAACTCACTTCAAAGATGAATCTTCAAAGCACATTAGAAGTCAATTGCGAGGTGCAGGCATAGTGTCCAGAATAATTATGAATCTTCAAAGCGCATTAGAAGTTAATTGCGAGGTGCAGGCATAGTGTCCAGAATAATTATGAATCTTCAAAGCACATTAGAAGTTAATTGCCAGGTGCAGGCATAGTGTCCAGAATAATCATGAACTAAGAAGCACGGACACGGGGACACACCAACTTCTAAAATTTAGTGGACATGGACACGGTATATATATATATTATAAAATTTAAAATTAAGAAAAAAAATTCAGAATTCATAATATGATATATATTAATTGATGTATTTCAAGATTTCCAACATCTTGATAATTCATACATATTTGATACTTTATAAGCCCCTCTAAAAAAACATAGAGCATATATTCTATGAAGCATATATTCCATTAAGCAATGTCCGAGCGGTCTCCAGACGTGTCCGAGTTGTGTCCACCGTGTGTCGGTGGGTGTCCGACACGGGCACGTGTCCGACACGCGAACACGGCTCCATTTTGCCGTGTTCGTGCTACATAGATCATGAATCTTCAAAGCACATTAGAAGTTACTTGCCAGGTGCAGGTATAGTGTCAAGAATGCTAATTATTCTACCAGTTTAACAACAATTACATTCCTTGACTATCCGGTAAAAAGAAGCTCTAAACACACAATCACATGATTAAATCCAACCACATCTGCACAGAGAGATGGTGAAAGTAGTTATAAGCACGAACACAGGTTGCTAAGTTTTCTATCATTCACTGGAAAATAACACAGAAATTGCCACACAGTCACGCCTAGTATTTTGTACACAAAATCTGCAACCACTATATAGATGTGCTCCCATTCTTCACTGCATTCCCAACGAGTGGATTTGAAGGTAAATAACATGCGTTTTGTAATTCAGAAAGGAAGATAAGAATAGGAAAGGAGGTTGACATGATCAGCACTGACCACTTCTAATGTTGGTAACTGGAAAGGAGTAACTTCCTATTGTTGGAACCTTTTTAATACAAGTCTCCATCTTTTGCATGATTGGATTCAGCTAGGAATGAAAACTTTAAAAGATAAAGGAGACTACTCGTCTTATAATTTCTTCATTCTAAAACTAACAACTGAGTTAACACAGTATTAGATTTGTAATTCATTTATATACAGCTCTTTTGGGACGATAGTCAAGTATGCAAAAGCATTGAGACAGATTTAAGGTAGCTTTCTACCTTATAAATAACATCTTAATTTCCAAAAGGAAAAAGTATTAGATTTGGGAAAGGCAAGGAGGGGCAACAATGAGAAGAAGATGAGAACGAAATAGAAACAAGAATGAACAATTAAGGCCAACAGATTTTGTGAGCTTCAC
>JANZXV010000212.1:13351516-13362004 GCA_027576455.1 Erythroxylum roigii | reverse complement strand
ACCCTTCAAAACCCAACAACAAAACCAAAACCCCGAAGAACCAAACGAGAAACATCAAATAAACCAAAAAACACATTATATCAAATGTACCACAAAAAAAAGACACGATTTTTATTACCAGTGAAAGGCTTGCGCTTGAGACAAGGATCGAGCTGGTTACACCATCTAAGCCTGCACGATTTCCCAGACCGACCAGGAATCCCACGCGCGATCAAGCTCCAATTCCTCGCGCCGAACTTGCTTACAAGTTTACTGAGCACAGCGTCTTCTTCCGGCGACCAGGGTCCTTTAACTCTACTGCTCACAACACCGACTCCTGACTCGGCCACGCCACCGAGTTCACCAGAATCAACCCCACCGCCAAGCTCCGAGTCTGCCCCAGTCGGCGAATTACTGTGGTGATGGTTAACTTCCTCCATTATCATGGTATCAAGTAGTTGCCTTTCCAAATTTTTTTAGTTATTTTGTCTCTTTAATAGAGGTGCTTTTGTTATATTGTACCTACCTGCCTAACTGCAACTGAGGACAGTAGAATACTCAAGAGCCAGAGAAACAGAGAGGTTTTAATTTTATTGGGGCTAATGTTTCGGTTCTGTGAGGCGGTTTCCTCTGGAATTACCAACGTGCCCCCGTTCCATAGACCAAAGTGTACCAAGGTACGACGCTGTCGTTTCTTTCTTTTGTCTTAGGTTTTTACTTTGACCTCGGTTTGACTTTGGTTGGCTTGCTGGAAGTGGGACCCGGAAGTGACCTCAGTTACCTGTTTGCCACTGTGAAGAGTGGAAGGAGCCGAAGTTTTGTGGTAATTAGAGGGAAACGGGCGGCTACTTTGGTTACGAGTGGATTCTGTTAGTCAAGTTGAAAGAAACCGCTCCTTGGCTTTCGAATGTTTTCCAAAATTAAACGGAATCGTTTCCAACAAGATCATGGATTCTATTGGGCCCATACCCGTGAACTTGATAATACTATAAAGTTAAGACTTAGTTGCTCTGGGCTGGGACGTCGAAAGGAGAATTAATATTGATTTCATAATTAACAGAAATCGCCTAAAAACTATGATAATTATGTTTTTTAGTCCTTTGAATAGGATACACGTATTTTGAGCTAGGCCCAGATTAACTGGGTTTGGATCCCCCCTCACTGGGAAGAAAGCCTTAGAAAAAAGGAGCCCGTTTAGTGCACAGTGAGGCTTCGTGTAATGGCGAGGGTGGCACGAAGAACATGGATTGGCAAGGCAACGGAGGATGGTTCTCATTTGGCAACTTAATGTTCATGATGTAATTTGTCGAACCATATTCACAAAAAGTTTTTATCTTTTTTAAAGGGAATGAAAGGTACCATCGATAACAAATGATTCCGGGAACTTGGTTCCCTTTAATAAAGCCTTGTTTCTGAGGTGCAAATCTTGCAGAGGCTAATTTGGTTTCTGTACAGAAAGCTTGAAAAATATTCCAAGACTTTTTCCTCCCCATTGTCTTTCTTTTACGTTTCATTGTCTCCAACTAACTTATCAGAATTGGCTTAAATGCCCAGACAAGAATTTATGAGTAGTGGAAAGAAGAGAATGAATTAGTCAAAAGCCTTAATTGTATCGCCTTTAGTTCTGATTTGTAACTTGTTGGATACCCTTTCTTGTTTCATATGCTTATGTGGTCCACTTCAACTGATTTCTTGAAGTAGAAAATCATTTTTTAAGCTAAAACCAAAGTTAAAGAGATGCTCGCTCTATAGGTGTGGTGTGCACTGCCTTGCTAAACTAGAACACAGCCAATATTGTAGCAGTAATTAGTTTGTATTGATTGCTGAAATTTAAGTTAATAGGGTATTAGTCTTCAAAATGGAAGATTTATTTTTAACATGTGCATGGCCGAATGGTTCTATTCATGGTAAGAGAATCCTTCTTTAATCTTTCCATGATCTTTTTTGCTTGTTATGGCAGGAAGGAACATGAGATTTTTCTCAAGAATAAGGTGGAGGGGATCCAAAAGCAAAAGAGGATGAGGACATCAAAAGGAAATTTGCATGTTTTCCTACCAAGCAAAGTGCATGGACCAAAGTTCCTCTCCAAAGGCCCACTCAGAACATCGCATTAAAGGGCCAGTTATCACCTTTTAGGAGCGGACATAAATGGCCCGCCAATGAGTCTCTGGCGTCCAAATGGAGGTTGGGAATTTGTGGCCAAGCGTAAGTCTAGTTGACGATTGAGTATTGACATGACTCGGATTTGCACAATCGTTTGGTAAAGTGAAAGCACGAGAGCAGTTCCTGAAAGCTGGTGGTGGCTTGAAGAATGTTTATGACACCTTAAGGTTTAGTACTACACATCTAATTGCGTAGGAAAAGAGTGAGGAAAAAAAAAAGCATGTATACAAAAAGCGAGTTTGGCAAGGCCCGAGCATGGTCCTTCAAGATATGGAATGTCTCAAAGATTTAAAGAGTCCCCCAGCAGTCTTCAAATTTGTAGGAAAGATTATGCAACTTAGCATTCAAAGATCACGTCAGCCTCTGCCATAAGCAACGGTCTTGAAAAATGAAAACAACTCTCCACTTGGTCTTGTCCAATTAACCTCCTTTAGACTTTAAAACTTGAGCCCTAATTGCCACACCAAGCCGATTATCAAAACTTGAATGTTTTATCACACTCGAGCCTTTTCACCACCCCAACTCCACGTACGTCAAGCTGAGCTGAGTTTCTTGCGTATAGAGAGGTGGAAGTAACTCAGGTTTATTTATATATGCATATCATTAGTGTTAAACAAAAAAAAAAAAAAAAAAGCCAATGCATGACCAAGTAGCCACAGGATTAGAACCATATTTATTGAACATCCTGATCTTTCCTACACATTTTCATTCAATGAAGTTAAATTTGATCTCCAGAGGTAAATTCTCAAGTCTCTTTTGTTCGTTTCTGGTTATTTCATCGATAAACCAAAGTTCTATTACTTGAATGGAGAGTAGAGGCACTGCCTGACCCACTCCTTGCAGTCATCCAGATGTTTTGCAATCTGCTTAACCATTTCAAACAAGTTGGGACTAAGGTATGAGCCATGGGGTTGAGAATATGTCCTTGGTACTTACTAGGTTTGTCCTTTACATGAGATCCTCCTTATTGAAACCATGTGGCATATATCATTATACGGGTTCGTGGAACAACAATATATCTACCAGGGTTTTTGGTTTTCTTGTATCAGATATTAAACATTGAACCGACTGTTTTCAGATTGCAACAGACAAATTCACGAGTTCCAAATCTTTAGAATTTACCGTTTACACTAATAATTCAGTCAATACAACAGCGCAAGATTATAAGGGACTAATTAATTTCTGAAAGTTGAATGTTAGTCGTCGGTGCTAGCGTGCAGGCCTCATGAATCAAAAAACTTTCGCTCTGTGACTGTACCAACTTTCAACTTTACGAGCGTCTGTGGGAAAAGGAAACAAATGAAACGCTTGCAGGTTTGAAAGTTGAGTAGTCCAAGACTACTGCCATGGATTTCGACAGTGACGGGAAATATACAACATGTACCATTTACATCAGTGTGTATATATATAGAGACATATATATACACACATTAAATACATATATATATATAATATATACCCACACATACGGATATATGATTATCTAGTCTTTGTAGCCAAGTCTTGATTTAAGAAATGCGGCAGAGCATTAACATGTAATTCACCTTAAAAAGGGTGATGCCAGGAGCTATGTGGTCCAAGGCATGAGGCATCCCATTGAAGAATTATAGTTATAGAGTTTATGTAACCAATGCAGGACCACTAAACGATAATTTCAAATGATGCAAAAGCTAAAAGACAAAAGCTTTAAAAATGGGGATGGCAGCTTTATTGCAAGAGAAAACTGCAACTTATTATAGGCACACAACCAAATTCACCACAGTCTACATGTGATGCCCTCACAAAGATATCATGGAAAGTCTGAAACAATTGGTGACCCAATAACGTTGTTACTTTGAACCCACTTTTATATGAGGCGTCTATTCCTACACTGAATCCAAACACCAGATGAACTGTGTCTGGAAGTTGAATCCCATGTGTGTTAGAACTGAGAAGATTATTATAGAAATAGGGCAGGGTTCATTCAAGGTCCTTATGCTCTACTAGATGGGTAACAAGAACTGGGTGGATATAAAATTCATGTCTTGCAAACAAGAGACATGTATTCTCAGAGGTGCAGACTTTTGTGATGGATACAAACCAAAAACTTTACTTTCAAATCACTGATACATAACAACAGACGGTATCAGCCAACCACAATTACCACTATATGAGGGAAGAGTGTAAATATGGTGGTGGTAGGGTCTCTGCAGCACCATATAAAGCCCCTGTACGGTGCTTGCGATCCATTTATGCTTCACTAGTGTGGACAAGATCTAGCACCACACATCATAATCTAAAGGATTCGATATTAGATAACTTCAGAGATAGGCTTTGCATCTAGTGGCTGACATGACTCTTTGGCATGGCCATGCAGTTGTTGCCAAGCACTCGCATGATTTTTGAACTTTCAGACTCAGTGTTGGGCTATGAACAGCAGCAAGAAGAATGGCATCATTATCAACTAGCTATTATCCATCTTCTTTCACTTGTTAGTTATAAAGCTTATAGGAAAACGGAAACTAAAAGAAGGGGAAAGAGAAGCTGCAGTGAAAGGGTACATGATAACAGAAACTATAGAACAGTGCCAAAATTAACAAAGGTTCGTCCCAAAATAAAACCTGGATTTCAACTAATCACAGCAAATTAACAACAGGCCAAGTGTAACGTAACATATCTATATCCCTATTTAAGCAGCTCATTTTCGTTTCGGGGTGTGAATTTAATATGGATTTCACTTTAATTCTTTTAATTATGTAAATAAGATTCGAGAAATTACAGATAAAGACCCTTAATTTGTTTCAAACACACTCTGTCTTTAACAGTATTTAGAACCATTAAATTAGAAATGAATCAGTTTAATTTTGAATGAAATATAAGATTGGAATGGTTAGTTTTTAATAAGATGGACAGATTTAAATTAAATTATTAAACTATTCAAAATATGTCGTTTTAGAAGTCATTTGTTTCAAACGCAGTAAAAACCTTTAATAAGCAAGTGGGTGAATTTTCCAAACTGAGTAACCAAGTGGAATGTCGATTGTGTGATCCACTAGGCATGTCATGTCAGGAAAATTTCATAATTAAGCAAATTATGGAGACGCAAATAAGCATGTCCTTAAATGGAGACACATATCGTACAATTTTTGTGTGGCAACTATTCACCTTGTTTTGAATCTAGCTCATAGTAATCGTCTCCTGTGGCTTACTCACGGAATAAGATCCTAAGCCACGCACGAATAAGATTCTTTGTTCAATTTTATAGTATTTTATTATCTTAACTATTTATTTATGCGAGTCTTATATAAATTTTATATAAATAAACGTGAAGTTTACATAAATAAATGTTTAAGATTTACTGGACACAATAAAATACCATAAAAACTGGACAGAAAATTTGAACTCCTTGCGGACTTATTGGCCATCATTACAGTCATCATATAGGAAGCTCTCTTGCAAGTGCTTGTCCATGCGTTGACTTGTTCTTTATATATATATATATATATATAAAGTGAAATTTATTACAAATTTATGTTTCCTCATTATGTGCTGAATTAAATATGCCGTGGGATTAACAAACGCAATCAAGTGTAGGAATTATGGCACGTTCTACTTTTTTTTTTTTTTGCCCTGACTTTAATTAATTACTAACTTTCCACTAATCCAAATTGATTTTGAAGCATTTGGTTATCCATTTGAGCCTCGCTACATACAGTGCATATGGGAGAAGTAAAAACACGGGATTTTCTAAATTTGATTCATTTAGTTACACTCGTTAAATGTGATTTAACATAATAAAAAGTTGCATTTAACTTAAAAATAATGGACCTATGAAGTAATTATTGAATTAGGCAGACCAAAGAACATGGAGTCACAAGATTTTGTGGATCTTTGACCACACCGGAATGAGCCTCTATGCTTTAAGTTGGATCGCTAGAGATCAATTAAAAACATTTAGGGGTCAATCATATGATCATATTATTAACCTATGCAAATATAATAGGATCGAAGAGTCAATAAAAAATGTTTCAATTGATAATATACGATAGTTATTAATTTAAAATTTTATATTTGAATTATGATTAAAAGATGTAAGTCACTTTAAAATTTTTTAAAAATTATTAGCTCGTAATATGTTA
The DNA here is from genome assembly GCA_027576455.1 of Erythroxylum roigii. Lineage (NCBI taxonomy): Eukaryota > Viridiplantae > Streptophyta > Magnoliopsida > Malpighiales > Erythroxylaceae > Erythroxylum > Erythroxylum roigii. Next base: position 13,355,744 of record JANZXV010000212.1, on the reverse strand, counting down.
AGATCAAACTCCACATTTAATTTTGATTTATCGACTCATCAAATAATAATTATTTAAAATATGTAATTTATAACATTTAAATTTTTATTTAAAGTGCATTTATAAAATAGTAAATAAGATTTTCGTCATTATTAAAAAATAATAATACCACAGGCTTTAGATAATTAAAAAATGTTTACTAAGATGATAATTGACAAACAATTTGCTTGTGAAATAAGCATTAGAATTTAAAAAAGAGAGGTTGGTAGAGAAGAAAGAAAGGGGATTGGATCACCAAGCCTTTATGAAAATAAGCAAACAAAAAAAATAATTGGTAAATATTTTCCCACCCAACTTGTTGGAAAATTATCCTCTGTCTAATATTACTTTGTCTTATTTTATCTCATAGAATCTCAGTCAGTTACTTTGCGAGGCCTACCCAAAATTTATACGAAATCCACATAAATAAATGGCTGAAATTTATTTGATATAATAAAATACCGTAATATTAAATAGATGATATGATGTCCTTGTAGGGAAGTGTATATATTTCTGTCATTGGATGTAGCTGACCATCACTGGTAAGACCTTCTCCATGTGTCTGCTTTGTTATAGACTGGGGTCTACAAAATTTTAAAAAAAAACCTGTTTTTATATGATTTGCTAAATCTTATGGGGTAAGCGTTACAAACAATAGTCAAATGAAGGCAAAAAGTTAGAAAAGAAAATTTTCAGTCCTTAGAGCTCTTAAGTCTTAAGTCTCTTTTATATTCAAGGCTCAGTAGAGCCACTTCCCTCATTACAACGAGGCTGATAGAGAGTGTTGTGTTTCTGCAAGGTAAGAGAGAGGGAGTTTCAAAGAGGTACAATTGTATAACTGGTCAAGTTTCCACTTACTATTATGGCAACCAAGAGGAAGCATCCAAAGGGATCGCATTGATCCTGAGTCCCATGTAGCTCCCAAAACCTTTGGATCATGCTATCCCTTTGGATTCTTCCTTTGGTAGCTTATGAACATGGTGGATTTAGTTGATCAGTCTATTGCTTGCTTTGCTTTCTACTGCAACTGCAGGAAGCATCCAAAGGGATCGCATTGATCCTTTATTTTTCTCTCTTTCAAACCCTTTCTGGATCATGCTATCCCTTTGGATTCCTCCTGTGGTAGCTCCTTACGATCTGCTCTATACACATGATGGTTCATTCTATGATAATCTCTTGTCGATGGGCATTGATCATCAACCTCCGAAAACCTTACAGATACAGCTCTTACAAGTCTGGGAGTAGGGCAACGCAAGTATCAGTGGATCAAAGTAAGTTCATGGATAACTCATGTTTCAGACTTTATTTTCTAATTCCATGTGTCAGTTGAGGTTTCACGTCGGAAGTTTTTATGAATTTGTCTGAATCCTGATCATCTTATTGTCTTGGTCAATTAATTTGCAGAACGCAACTGCTATATTAGATGAAACATGTAGTACAAACCCGGAATTCCATGTTGGATCTGATTTTAATAAAGCCTGCAACTTGGCCCTCCTAGAAAACGGAGATCGTCTCCAGAAAAGTTCCAAGAGGTACCCTTTCTTGTAATCTGTTGTTTACAGTTGTCTTTAATTCGATTATCCAACTTATATGCAGATAATATGTTATTCTTCCCAAAGATGAGCCACGACTAAAACCAAGGACATATATATACACACACACACATATATATATAGGTAAGTAGGTATAGTCCTCGTAAGAACGTGTTTGATGATGCATTATACTTTTTAAAGTAAGGATAGGATCTTTGGCATATCTTTCTGTTTCCACAAAATCCAGTGTACATTTCATTTTTTTTTCTCTGATTTCTAATCCTGGAATTAGTAGAGCGTAACCGATAATCATATATCTAATATGTACATAGGACACTTGTCCTCTACCCACATAAATTTACACATACCTAACTGTCACCAAAGCACATGCAAGATGGTGAAGTAGAAAATTTCATTTCACTGTCAGATATGCAGCTTTTATCTTCTACCATGTTACATGCAGAAATGCTGCCTTCTCTTACTAACGGGTTGATCTTCTGTTCATGAATAATTATCACCAACATAAGAAGTGGAAGCTAGCTATTTGCAACTGCTGGAAATAGAAGTGAGGATGATAATTTCGACAGGCTTCTTTGCCCCATTTATGGAAACCTTTTGATCATTGCACACTTCCAACTTTTCATGAAATGTGATTCTTTTTCCCACAAATGATTTAAGTGCGGCAATTAGTTGCAGAAACATTGAGTTCTATAGTTATAAAGTCAGCTTGTTGACACTATTTTGTCCTTGCCCTCTCACAAACAATCTCTAAAGCTATGAAATAGGTGGTTAAAGGTCCCATGTTATGTTAGAGACTAGGACTGTCATTGCCTCTGGCATTTTGGTCAAGGGTTCCAAAACACACGGTTTGAAGACTTTAATTAGAATCCAAGGCAGTGGAAGTTGATATTAAAGGACTTCTTTTCCGGCTTTGGGCCTCACATTGAGTGTTCCAAAGGCAAAAGCATCGCACACATGTGATGATAACTTAAAAACAAAGTCCTCTAAAATATGGCCTAATGCTGGATCAAAAAAAAAAAAGGAAGAGAGTCCTTTCTATACCTGAAAGCACATGCTCCCCAATATTTTTAGTATAGTCTCTTAACTCTTCTTGATCCCTTTTCTCACATGGTCCCAACTCCCAAACCTCGATGCGTTCACCTTCCATTTTATCAGTCGAAACATTATTGTACTTTCACTGGTTAACAATCAAAGAATGTACTCCTGGAGAAGAAACTGCATTTACTAGCACATGTGCTATTGCATTCTCCTCGATCTTCTCCTCCTGATGATTGATTATCTGCAATGATTGCTAGTAGAGTTATCGTCGACCCCTTTTGTGCTTTTTAATTGCTGTCTACTTGAGAAGAAGAGGAGATTACAATTTGAGTCATCTCAAGTTGAAGGACAAAAAATCGCATTTAATTTCGCACCCTTTCTGTGATTCTGTGTTGATGAGTGTTTTAATGTTGTACTAATGGAGAATTCGCAGTCATGATGTGAAAAACTGTATTATATTATGTATGACTATGTAAATAACGTAAATAATGTTGACTGTCCAAGACAGAGAGCACAGGTCAAATTTGTTAATTTAAATAGATTATGAAGGTGAATGACGTGAGCTCGCTATATGATAATTTTCGAAGTGTAAACGACTGGTCAAATTCATCGATGGAGTATCAAATGGAACAAAGAGATGGTTTAGTTCACGGCATCAAGCATTTCATGGGTACACAGACAAGAGTACAAAAGATGTTCAAAGGTGAAATGTGTATTCCAGATGTCTCCTTCGAGGACTACACAAGTTTTGTCCTCAGACGCATAATATGCCAAAAGCAAAGCACAAGATATGTTCTTCTCCCTTTCCTCCGAGGATTAGGTGCTCCTTGCCTATTTCCAATTCCTTTGACTTCTCAATCCTGTTTCACGTTGTAAAGATCGATCCACAGCCATGAACTTGGAAGATATGGTCGGCGTTAAGTATAAATTTTGAGCCTTTCATATTTGTATTACAATATTTTCATAGATACCATGATTCCAATAATATGGATAAGATTGGAAGTTTGGCTAATTAAGTTTCAAATATCTGAGATAACTCAATTATAATGTTCATGTGAAAATTTCAAGCTCTATCATAATTTTATAGAAGTCTCAATTTGTAGATATGTAATTTATTACATATAGTTATTTGTCTTAAGGGTAGGGCATTGATCATGGTTTATACCCTACATTTAATTGTTTAATTATAGTTTAGTGACATAATTATTTAAAGTTATTATTTATCTTATACTTATTTAGAGACACTTATGGTAAAGTCTAGATGATAAATATATATGAAAAATAAAATTATGATGAGAAAATAATTATGAGATTCATATTACATTTATATATTATTATTAAATTATTCCTAGTTATTGTTATATTGAAACTAGATATTAACAGAGCATAAAAAGACTAGCACACGTTATGTTTCTTTTTTATGAAGGAAATAGCCAATCTCATAGACTAAGCGCTTGTTTGTTTTTATTTTTATTTTTGATTTTATGTTTTTGTTTTCAAATTCAGTAAAAAAAAACCTTTTTGTTTGAGTGCTTTGGTTTTGGTTTTTTCTAGTTTTCAAAAATTGTGAAAACCATAAAATGTTTTTATTTTCTATTTATATTTTTTCATAATCTGAT
>JANZXV010000212.1:13333404-13348170 GCA_027576455.1 Erythroxylum roigii | reverse complement strand
GTCCCGGTTAGGTTTTCCGACCTCTGCGTGGATACCGTTAGAGACGGTCTACGTTGGTCGTTATGGTTTGACTGATTATACTTACACATGGATCCTGGCTTTCGAGAATATCCCGGGACAAAAATTTTTGTTTTCCGCACCGTGTCCATGTGATGGACACACCGGGATTTTCCTACATGACTTAGTGGGGTGAGTGGACGAAGTAGCATCTCTCTATTATTTTGGTAGAGTTAGTGGAGAAAGTGAGTAGTTTTAGCTTATTTGGTCCCTAAGTTCATATAAGCCTATATATAGGCATCCTTTGTAGTTTATTTGTATAAAGCATTGTACATTCAATCATCTATAAGAGATTTAAAAGCTTTGGGAGAAATTTCTTTGTGAGAGCTTCTAGTAGGGAGTTCTTTTGAGCGATTTTTTCATTAAGTTCTTTAAGTTGAAAGTAACTCAAGTTCCTTTGTATTATATCTTTGAAATTTGGTCAATAAAAAAGTTGGCTTTATTATAACTCTCTTGCTTATCCTTTTTGATTATTTATGTAAAATACCTAAAAAAAACTGAGAGGAAGTGATTAGGAATGATATGACTCTGCTAGAACTTACCGAGGACTTGACGTTTAATAGGAAACTTTAATGTATTAGGAAATAGGTAAGGGATCTCACATAGAGATGACATCCTCTTATTGTTGTTGTTGTTGTTGTTGTTATTATTACTATTATTATTGTTATTATTTTCTATTTTTATCTTATATTTTTAATCTTTACCTTGTTCTATTTGTATTGTGTTTTATTATTTTTAATTTTAAGTATTTAATTATATTATTGTTATCATTACTATTATCCTTTATTTTTATTATTATTTAGGGTTAATTACAAAAAAGCCCAAAATTTTGTCAAATTTTCAATTAAAGCCAGAACTTTAAAAAGTAGCAATAAAACACTCAAACTTTTATTTTTTTTCAATTCTAGCCTGATGTTAGTCTCATCGTTAACATGTGATTATTGAAATGGCGTCGTTTTATAACAAAACGACGTCGTTTCAACAAGAGACCGCTGATATTCTTAAACTCTCATTTTCTATCACTTTCTATTGTTCTTTGTCCTTCTTCTCACTACCATCACCATCCATAAGACCGTCCCTTTTCAATTTCTCCATAATTTTCTCCATTGTACTGCTAGTACCGCTACTGTCGATATTGTTGTCACTCTTACTTATATAATTAAACGTTGCCAGAGGCAATTTGAGAGAGAGCTAAAGAAAAACAAATTTCCTTGGGAAACAAACAAACGCATAAGAAGATTTGATAGTGTAAACCTTCTTCTATCTTAAGCGAGTTTACTATTCCTAAACCCAATTTCAACATTTTCTTTTACTGTGTAATTTCCAATTTGGAGAAAGATGGACAAATTCAAAAGGAAGCTGAAACTGAAACAAAACCCTTAACAACTGTTAAAAGGATGTCTTGAATTATTCAAAAGTGGCAAGTGAATTCTGGGTGGCTGGAAGTCTATTCACGTGGCTCACCATTCATGAATACAAAGAAGGTCAAATATTGCTAGTTGAAAATTGTGATCAAATTTTGGCAAGTCTTGTGGGTTACATGTAGGTGTGCTTGAAAATAAGCCATATGGTTAGCCTATTTTCTTGACTAAGATTTATGTGCTAGCATTATAAATTGATGCATCCTCTGCATCTTTTGAGCACCGAAAATAGAAGAGAGAAAGAGTGTGAGAAACACTTTTGAGAGCTCTGTAATTGTACTAGCTACATTTGGGATTCACTGGGTAGAGAGAAAATTCTAGAGTGACACTTTGTAATCTCATGTTATTTTCTCATAGTGAAATATCTCCAATTGTCTAGGGTCTGTGGACGTAGGCAAAATTTGAGCCAAACCACGTAAAATATTGTGTGCACTTGTGTGATTGTTTTATCCATTCATTTCTCTACGTAACCTACTGACGAAGGTTTATTGATCCAAGGGGTTTTTTCTCAACAAACTGGTATCAGAGCCCACGGTTAAATCTTTGTCAGTTGGATGATGGCATCGTTAGTAGTAAAATACGATGTGGAGAAATTTGATGGCAAAAACGACTTCAACATGTGGCGTATTAAAATGTGCGCCTTGTTAGTACTACAAGGATTGCTCAAGGAACTTGATGGCAAAGATAGCTTGCCAGAAAAATAGGACGAGGAAAAGAAGGCGGATATAATGGAACAAGCACATGCTGTTATACAACTGTGCTTGTCCGATGAAGTGTTTCAAGAAGTTGCAAATGAGCAAACTGCTGATGGATTATGAACGAAGTTAGAATCTCTCTACATGAAGAAATCCCTGATGAACCGATTGTATTTAAAACATCGGTTGTATACTCTCCAAATGAAAGAAGGTATGCCCATCAAAGACCACCTGAATGAATTCAACAAAATCATGATGGATTTACAACATGTTGATATCAAGCTTGAAGATGAAGATCGAGCATTGATCTTGTTATGTTCATTACCTCCCTCTTTTGACCATTTTGTCAACACTATGTTGTATGGAAGAGACAAAATCACTTTGGAGGATGTCAAGGCTTCCTTAAACTCACAAGAGTTAAAGAAGTGAGTGTCAGAAAGCCAGATAGAGGATCATTGTGAGAGGTCGAACTAAAGACAGAGGTTCTGGTGGTAAAGGCAAATCTAGATCAAAATCAAGATCTAGAAAATTCAAATGTTTTGAATGTCATGAGATCGGGAACATTAGAAGAAATTGTCCTAAGTTGAAAGGGAAAAAGAAGGTTGGCGAAAGTTCTGATGCAGCACATGTTACCAATGCAGCAGAAGATTCTAATGGTGTCGGAAGTATTCTTACAGTGTCTACAAGTGAATCAAGTGAAAAATGGATTCTTGAATATGCTTGTACCTTTCACATATATCCTAATAAGAGCTAGTTTACCACATATAAAAGTAGTGGTGGAACAGTCTTATTAGGAGATGATAAAGGACTTCGCGTCGCTGGTATAGGTACAATCAGGATTAAGATGCACGATGCAATTTTTCAGACGCTAGAATGTCGACATGTTCCAGAATGAAAAGGAATCTCATTTCCTTAAACCTCCTAGATTCCCGTGGCTATGAGTACTCTTCTCGAGGTGGAGTTCTAAAAGTTTTCAAAGGTGCTTTGGTCATGATGAAGGGAAAAATGGTTGACGGCCTTTATTATCTTCAAGGTACTACTATTGTTGGTAGTGCTGATGTGTCATCTGTAGCTGGTTCAGATAGTGCTTCTACTAAGCTGTGGCATATGAGATTGGGCCACATGAGTGAAAGGGGCATGATGGAGCTGAGCAAACGAGGCTTGCTGTGCGGAAAGAAGACAGGAAAGCTGGATTTCTGTAAGCACTGTGTTTATGGCAAACAGAGTAGAGTGAAGTTCAGTTCAGCTGTTCACCATACCAAAGGCACATTGGATTATATCCATTCTGATCTTTGGGGTCCTGCTCCAGTTTCATCCAAAGGTGGAGCACTGTATATGTTGACATTCATTGATGACTACTCGAGAAAGGTCTGGGCATATTTCTTAAAGAGAAAGAGTGATATGTTCATCACCTTTAAGTAGTGGAAAGCATTGATTGAGAAGCAGACTGGAAAGAAAATTAAGCACTTGCGAACCGATAATGGTTTGGAATTCGGCTAAGGTGAATTTGAAGAGTTCTGCAAAAATGAAGGAATTATGAGACACCGCACTGTCAGGCATACACCACAAAAAATGGGGTTGCAGAACGGATGAATAGGACACTCTTAGAAAGAGCTCGTTGCATGCTCTCACAGGCTGGGTTGGCAAAAGAATTTTGGGCTGAAGCTGTTAATATGGCTTGCTATCTGATGAATAGGTCTCCATCAACTGCATTAGAGTTGAAGACTCTTGAAGAGATGTGGTCAGGATCTCCTGCTAATTACTCTCGATTAAGAGTATTCGGTTGTCCTGGTTATGCTCATACAAAAGAAGACAAGTTGGGACCAAGGGCAATTAAATGCATATTTCTAGGATACAGATTGTAGTGTACAGATCCAAAGTCACCCAAGTTTATTACTAGCAGAGATAGGACCTTTGATGAGTCTGCTTTACTCCATCAGAAAAAGGAGTCTGCTGGTGAGGACAAGGACCAGGGCAGCATTAGCAAGCAGGTGGAGCAAGAAATTACAGCTCTAAAGGCAGTGCAGGAAGAAGTTTCAGTTGAGCTTATTAAGGAAGAGGTAGAAGTTTTTTCAGATGATGATGTACCTGAAGAACAACCATATAGCATTGCTACTGGAAGACAAAGAAGGGAAATTAGACCTCCTAAAAGGTATGGTCATGCAGATCTAGTTTATTATGCATTAACTGTTGCAAAGGATCTTGATGATCAAGAACCATGTTCCTATAAAGAGGCTATTTCCAATAAAGAATCTTCTCAGTGGTTGATTACTATGAATGAGGAGATTGAGTCTCTTTATAAGAATCAAACATGGGAGCTTGTCGAATGACAAAAAGGCCAGAAGATTGTAAGGTGCAAATGGGTCTACACGCGAAAGGAAGGAATCCCAGGGATTGAAGATGCAAGGTTTAAAGCAAGATTGGTTGCAAAAGGCTTTACTCAAAGAGAAGGCATTGACTTCAATGAAGTGTTCTCTCCTGTTGTAAAGCACAGTTCCATCTGAGTATTGCTCGCCATGGTTACATTGTTGGACTTAGAGCTTGAACAACTTGATGTTTAAACAACTTTTGTACATGGAGAATTGGAGGAAAGGATTTATATGCATTAACCAGAAGGGTTCGTAGTTCCTGGAAAGGAAGATTATGTATGCCTGTTAAGAAAGTCATTGTATGGCTTGAAGCAATCTCCGAGGCAGTGGTTTAAAAGGTTTGACACCTTTATGATTGATTATGGTTATTCTAGGAGTAACTATGATAGTTGTGTGTACCACAAGAAGCTCTATGATGATTCATTTGTGTATTTGCTATAATATGTTGATGAAATATTAATTGTTGCAAAGAACATGTTTGAGATAAATAGTTTGAAGAAACAGTTGAGTGGTGAGTTCGAGATGAAGGATTTGGGTGCTGCAAAGAAAATACTAGGCATGGAAATTCACAGAGATCGAAGTATTGGAAAATTGTACTTGTCTAAAAAAAATTACATTAAAGAGGTGCTTGAAAGATTTAGGATGCAAAATTGTAAGTCAGTAAGCACACTACTTGCAGCTCAATTCAGATTATTTGCAGATTTATCACCACAGACAGAGGGGGATAAGGAGCACATGTCTCATGTTCTGTATGCCAGTACAGTTGGAAGCATTATGTATGCTATGGTTTGCACGCGTCCAGATATTTCACATGCTGTAAGTGTTGTGAGCAGATTTATGGGAAATCCTGGCAAAGCTCACTGGGAAGTAGTGAAATAGATTCTTCGTTATCTTAGAGGTACTACAGAGGTTGGCTTGGTTTATAATGGGAATAACAACATTAGTCATCATGTTGTGGGTTTTGTGGATTCAGATTATGCTGGTGATTTGGATCGAAGAAGATCTTTGACAGGATATGTCTTCACACTTTGGGGCTGTGCCATAAGTTGGAAAGCTATATTGCAATCCACTATTGCCTTATCAACAATAGAGGTTGAATATATGGTAGTGACAGATGCTGTGAAGGAAGCATTGTGGTTAAAAGGTTTGGTTGGTGATCTTGGTTTGTCACAAGAGATGACTGTCATACATTGTGATAGTCAAAGTGCCATACATTTGACTAAAAATCAAATGTACCATGGGAGGACCAAACACATCGATGTCAGGTATCATTTCATTCGATAAATTATGTCTCAAGGTAGTATATCAGTGAAGAAGATCAGTACCGCTGATAATCCTACTGACATGATGACAAAACCGATTCTCGTAGTCAGGTTCAAGCATTGCTTAGACTTGGTTGGTGTTTGTAGCATCTAAGAGTAGATGGTAGAGGCGAGTGGAGAAAATTTTCTATTTGGAAAAATTCAAGCCAAGGTGGAGATTTGTTAAAAGGATGTTTTGAATTATTCAAAAGTGGCATGTGAATTCCTGGTGGTTGAAAGTCTATTCACGTAGCTCACCATTCATGAATATAAAAAAAGGTCAAATATTGCTAGTTGAAAATTGTGATCAAATTTTGGCAAGTCTTTTGGGCTATATGTAGGTGTGCTTGAAAATAAGCCATATGGTTAGCCTATTTTCTTGACTAAGATTTTTGTACTAGCATTATAAATAGATGCATTCTCTGCATCTTTTGAGCACTGAAAATAGAAGAGAGAAAGAGTGTGGGAAACACTTTTGAGAGCTCTGTAATTGTACTAGCTACATTTGGGATTCACTGGGTAGAGAGAAAATTTTAGAGTGACACTTTGTAATCTCCTGTTATTTTCTCATAGTGAAATATTTCCGATTGTCTCGGGTATGTGGACGTAGGCAAGATTTGAGCCGAACCACGTAAAATATTGTGTGCACTTATGCGATTGTTTTATCCATTTATTCCTCTACGTAACCTACTGACGAAGGTTTGTTGATCCAAGGGATTTTTTCTCAACAACAACTATTGAGAGATTGACAAAGAAGGCTTCGTTAAGAATGACGCAACATCAAGCACCAAATCAAAGGTAAGTTCTCTACTTTTTCCCTTTCGTTCTCAGGTATTGTTTTGTCAGTTTGGTCCCTGATTCAATATTTTTATGATATACAAGCCAAACACTTGGAAGTCAATGTCTAAGCATTCATGCTTTAACGAGTTTTTTTTTAATTTTCTCCTAAAATGTTAAAAATGATATTTTATTTTGATGGCCTATTTGGGCTAAGAAGATTGATTTGGTTGATCTAAAACTGTAGCAGATCAGTCACAAGTACTTGAAGAACTGGAGAGGAAAGCCATGGAAATTAAAGAAGGAGCTTTCCAAATGAAATTGATGAGTGGAAACTAGATGAAAGCGTTTGGACTAACAAAAGCTTTTAATCTTCTTGAAACGACGTCGTTTAGTATCATCATAAAACAACGTCGTTTCAATAATCTAACTCAGTTCTACTACTTATACTAACGTGTCTAATTAATGATGGTCCCCCTATATATGACACTGCCACATTAGCAAAGATAATGATAATACTAACATCGGGCTAGAATTGAAAAAATTGAAAGTTTGAGCATTTTATTGTTACTTTTTAAAGTTCAGACCATAATTGAAAAATTGACAAAAATTTAGGTAAATGTATTTTTATTACCACCTTTATTATTTCAATATGTATGATTATTATTCTTTATTTCTTTTTTATTTTGTTTTATATATTATATGTATTTTTTATCTTTTTATTGTATTTTTTATTTTTTCCCTACAAATAGTTCTAAAAAACTTATTTCTTTTTGTGTTTTTATCTTTTTTTCTCTATGACTCTGTCGAAAATAACCTCTTTATCAGTTAGGGATAAGGTTGCGTTTTTTTGGATCTTCTCATGAGAATCCGCATCTCAGTGTGGCTTCTATTGGAATGTTGTTATTATTGTTGTATTTGTGTTGTGAGAATAAAGTGAAAACACTTAAATGCAAATGGCATGACGCATTAAAAAACAAACAAATTTGTTGGTCAAGGATCAAGAAGGGAAGGCTGAGTTGAGCTTTGCGACTTAATCTTGACTACTGTATGAAAATTTTGACAAAATTATTTCAATTCTACTACACCCGAACAGGTCCCCATGATAATGGCTATGGTGCAAATATAGGGACTGAACATAGCCAAGCATGTTGTTAGACCCCTAAGTCGTGATAGCGAAGTAGTGCGGGTATTGGCGAGCCTTGACCAGTGTTTAACACGTAAAACAACAGAACAAGGCACAAACTTGTGAAGAGGCAAGGAGGAAAAGGGGCAATGTCAAGCGTTGGCATGTATTGGTGCAAATTGGTAGAAATCTTCGACGAGATGCAAGATTCAGATGTAAGACCAAAAGAAGACTTGAGATGGACATCGAATGAAAGGTTAGTTGGATCACATACATGACGGGAATATGCGAGAAGTTCCAAAATGACTTAGCAAGTAGGTCAAGCATGGTGTGAGTTTTGTGAGAGTTTCAGACTTTGTACGAGCTTACTTGGCTAAGGTTGGGTTCATGATGGATAAGGACTTAGTGTGTGCTCAAATAGATAGACCATAGCTAATGAAGTTGGCATGGGAAAGCATTGGATAGACCAGTGTGCTATTGGCTTGGATGACTCATCATCAATGGATAGAGATGAGGCGATCTTCAATGATATGGCAGATAAGATCATAGTGGATAAACATCAACTCTAAGAGATAAAGATCATCTGGAATGATCATTTGAAGATAAAGGAGATCTTCGTGGATATGGATATATCATTCTTAGATAGATGTAATCTTTTATCTTGTTAAAGTGATGTCGCTTAATCCTATTAGATAGAGTCATAATTGGATGGGGATGTCATTCTATTGGTTAGTGTGATCTAATTTGATAAGGATAAGATAGGATAAGATGTGATCTTAGCTAATAGAGTTCTATTAAGATTGTAACTTGGTCATCTAGAGGTGCCTATAAATAGCTCATTTGAGTCTTGCTCTTCTCAGAGAGAGACAAAGAAAGGGAAATGTGAGAGAGCATTCCTTTGAATACTTTGAGGGAAGTAATAAAGATTGACATTTTCCGTATCTCTTTCTTGTTCTTATTATTTTTATAAATATTTAGTTATTCCGTAGTTTTCTTACAAGGGTGTGAGAAGTGAAACACTGCGAGGGTCATGAGGTGTTTGAGAACAAGTAGTTTGGTTGATAGTGATGAGATAAGGTTGAGTCTTGCTTTAATGAAGCTAAGTGAGATTGTTGTGCAAAGGGGTTAGCACAACTAGCGGATAAGTTGGTGTTTGAAGGAAAACCTTTGTAGGTGTTTGAGAACAAGTAGGTTGGTTGACAACCATGAGACAAGGTTGAATCTTGCTTTAATGGAGTTAAGTGAGATTATTGTGTAAAGAGGTTGGCACAATTAATGGATAAGTTGGTGCTTGAAGGAAAACCTTTGTAACATATGCCATGGTGAAGCAGTAGAGTCAAGTACTAACGTGCTTTAAGCATATATCACATCAAAATATGACACTTAAGTAGTAATGTGTTTTTGGGGCTTATACTGCTAGCTCAATGATGACAAAATAACATAAGAACATGATCTTTTCTTTGTTAGCTTGGTTGAGATGAAAATATTATTAAGTTGTTGAAATTCATAACTCCAACTTCAGCCCAACAATGTCATAAAAGATCCCTTTTTTCTCAGGATAGAATTTCTTATCGACATTGTAAACAAGAATTTGGAGCTTTTACTTGGCATTTTCCTTCATTCATCATACTTGGTATCTAAAATTGGTGCAAACAATTATTACATCAAGTCTATTGTACCACAAAATTTGTAGATTTTTTTCAGTATGATGGTCGCATAATTGATTCTTACACTTGAGATTAGTAAGGTATCTCGTATATGAATTACGAAAATTTGAAACTACCTATGATCTATTCTAATTAAAGTCCTTGGATATAATATTAACTATATAAAGATAGTTGAGTATGTCAATAAAGAATTCGGCATCCTAAAGTAATTAGGAAGAATGTTCTATTTTTCTTATTAGCAGCGATTAAAAAATCACTAGCCAGAGTAAATTAACAATTAAAAATATTATGTTTAGTATCAATTACTAATTAAAAAGAACAAACATAATTGGATTTAAATAGAGTATGTACTAATTCTATACTCTATGTCCAAATGAAATATCTAATGATGAAATGACTAAATTATAAATTATAACCATGCATGGACAAAATAAGTCAAACCACTTTGATATTTTTAATATTTGAATGGTCAAAAAATGTTGCAAGATGTCAATCCTGATTTATTATTACAAATTATTTAATTAGAGACTTAAAGATAAATTAAAAAGAGTTTTACTTTATCTAATTATAATTACAATCTATAACTATTGATAATATATTAAGAACCTAATGGGTCACATATAAAGAGTAGCTAAAGAGAGAAAAATTAATTTAAATTAAGTTAAAATTAATTTTAAAATTTAAAAAACTTTAAAGATTAAATATGAGAAATTTTTTTTATTAAGATTAAATTATTTAATCTTAATTAGAAAGAAACCATTTTTTATACATAAGAAAAAGACATCAAAAAGCTAGCATTTATATCTTTTCCTTTTTAAAAGTGTTTTGAGTTCTTTCTCTAGGATATCTTTAAAAGCTAGACAAGTGAGCAATTTATTGTTGACAGTCTGAGAAGAAAAGTTTTGTAAAAATTTAAATCAAATATGTTTAAACTTTTTTTTTTTATTTTTGATTCGTATTTTTGAAGTTATTTATTAAAGAGATTCAATCAAGAAATTGTAAAATAAGTTTTTCTATTGCGCTTATGGTTCAATCAACGTTAATTTTTCACCACTGATATCAAGTTTCCTTTAATTATTTATCTTGAATCAATTGCTTGATTATTAGTTTGAACTTATAGAGAACACAATATATGTTACCCTAACTCTGAAGTTTTTGAAAGCTAGATTGAAGATTAGGGTTATCGGTGTGGTTTCTGGAAAAGCCTTATTACATGTCCCCTAATTCATATGGTGCTTATTTTGTTTCAGAATGCATGCCCTTATTCATTGTTCTTGAAAATTCCTAAATCAGAGTATCAATTGCTTACCTTCCCTAGTTTTGTTGCTTTTGAAAAACAATATTTCTTGAAAAGCGAATGCCTTTGTGTTATTATTTTTTAGAAAAACTTGTTGATGACTTTCTACGAATCTTAAGAAGTAGTTTGAATGTGATATGGGCTTATATGTGTTTTTAGAGTTGATGGGAAGAGGCAATCGTCGTGTGGCAATAACCACTGGAAAAGGGTGAAAATTGCCCAAGGAAACGCAGACGCGAATATGCTTGCAATGGAGATGAAGCAAATATGATTTAGAAGCTACTTGCGATAGAGGAGAAGACAACAATACAGGTGGCAGTCGGTGATGAAGATCAGAGACGGTAGGCACCCAAGGTCATACCCTTGTTGTAGAAAATGATGGGTCAATCGTGAGACATATGCACACGAGGGATGAATGTTTGATGAGTCAGATGTGTCTGCACCTGTCTCCATCTCCAGATCCTAATTTTTTGTCCTTAATTTTTATTAAATTAGTTTTTCTTAATAACACTAAAATTAAATTAGTTTAAATTCCTAATAAATCTAAAAAATATTTTCTAATTGTTTGAAAATGATTTTTAATAGGGATAATTTTTATTTAAAATATTTGTAGTACTTAGATAGTTTTTCAAGAATTGAATTAATAAATTAAATTAGTTATCAAATTAATAGTTAGGATCAAGAAAAGTTTTGAATTATAATTAATCTTTCTTAATTAGATTATGTATGTTAGATATAATTATTTTTAAAATTTAATTAATTATTTTTCTTATTTATATTAAGATTAATAATTAAATTGATTCTTAAGTTATATATAGAAATTAAATTAATTGTATTCGAATCATATTAGAATTAGTAATTAGATAGACTCATTTAAAATTAGGAAAATAAATTTCTAAAGTAATTAATAAATTTATTTGTTAATTAAAATTATTTATTTCAATTTGATTGAAATAAGATAATTTTATTATCTTTTGAGCGTTATTATTCTATTTTATTTAGAAAGTATTTTCTAATTTGAATAATAAGTTTCTTGATTAATTAGAAAAGGTAATTTTCTTGATTAGAATCATTTATTAATTAAGAAAAATTAAGCCTTATTTAGTATTAGAAAATATTTTTCTAATTTATTAAAGAGTTATTTTCTAATTAATTGAGAAAATAATTTTTAAACAAATAATGTAAAGAATTTTCTTATTTAAATTTAAGATACAATTTTGAAAATAGTTTCCTTTTAATATTAGAAAAGACTATAATGTCATGCTTGTTAGTTTTTTAAAAAATCTAAATTTTCATAAGCAAGGGAATAGTTTTTTAAAAATTATTTTCAATTAAATAATTAAAATAATTGAATTGGTTTTTAATCAAATTTGATAATCATTTTCAAATTAAATTAAATTTCTATTTGGAATAGAAATTTGATTTATTTAAGAATCAATAGTTTAATCTAATAAAATTATCCAAAGAATTTAAAATATTATTTTAAGTTATGAAGATTATATCGATAATTAGAATCAAACAATCATTAACACTTATAATTTGATTATATTTGTATTAGGAAGTGTATATTTAAATGTATGACATTTACATGTAACATGTATTTGATGATATCATTAAAACTTAAATCTCTCCTTAAATATTAAGTACACAATGTGAACATAATTGTTGTTTTTCAGTGTTATAAGCATAAATTAGAGTTTTATTAGTTGTTAGACTTGTTCAAATTCAAGTTCACTTTAACCCCAATATGTTTAATCTTATAATAATAAATCATACTTAATTAAATTTGTATGATCTTGATAAGCAAACTCATAAACATATAAGTTTAGAGGTAGGATTAGGAATAACATATAAGATATATTTTGATAAGAGTTGTCACCTAACAAATCTGTAAGTCATACGAGATGTGATTAATAAAGTTATTATTTTTCCAATTTAATTTTAATTGATTTGTTGAACAAAGTCAAAATTAACTAAATTTGAATGAGATTTAGCCCATTAAAGTAGGGATGGCAACAGGGCGGGTATGCCATCCCCCATACCCCGCCACATGAACCAGCTCCCACCCCCATCCCCTTCGGGGATTTTTTTGGCACCCCCACACCCGTACCCATTGAGGGTTTGACTCCCATCGGGTACCCGTTTACCCGCCTTGGATGTCCTTCATCCTCACCCTTGGTGGGTTATTGTTGTTGTTATTTCCACCGTCTGTGGTCGGAGGATCTTCCACTGGGTGAACCGACGCATGGCTCACACTCATCTCTCCACACGCCCTTTCACCCCTCCCTCAGAAAACAACACACACTCTTCAGTTCATCTCTTTCCCCACCCTTTCAGCATTTATCTACTCTGTGCATCAAATCATTGAATAGCTCATATAAATTTTCAGTTCATAGCAAATTTAATTCTTCAGATGAAAAATAAGGAACAAACCTTATTAGGGACAGTTCATTTCATCTGAAAACCCTTCGGTCTACGAGAAAATAAAGAAATTCCTGGCCCAAGGTACAAATTATTTCGGATTCTATAAACAATATTGGGAAAAAAAAAAAGGGTTCGCATCTATTTTAGATCAAATCAACGCTACAAACTTAGGTATTGATAAGCTACTTGTTTTACATGGACTCCCAGGCAAAAAAAACAACAGCAGAAACCCAGGAATCAAATCCTCGTAATTTCCAAAAATAGAAATACAGACAAATGAACCCACTAAATAGTTCCATCAAAAAACTTATGCTGCTTAATGCTTATACTTCAAACTGCTGTTAGGTTTCTAGGAAAATAAAGAAAATACATTAGTCCTTTCCACTTCATACACAATAAAGCTTTGAACCTAACTATAGATCAAGCATTTTGCTCTTCGACCTTGGAATCGAAGATCGAACAAACGAAAGCAAGAACAATAGAGGGAACTGATCAGACCTGAGTAATATGGTATCCAAAAAACACGCCCAGAACGTGAGGAGCGACTCTATTGGGTAGTGATTTTTCCCCCTGTGTCAGGGAGCGAGGATTATGATTAGCCACCACCAAATCTGAATTTGTCAAAGACGCAATAAGAGAAAGGTCGGGGAGGAAAGAAGAAAAGAACAGAACGGCGTCAACGATAAGCTGCAAAGTGGTCAACAGGAAAATGAACTTTTAGTGCTTAAGTTACAACAATTGAATAAATTAATTAGTGTCTATTTACGAGGTTGGGATAGAGTATTTTATTGTTAGTTCGGGTAGTTTGTTTGTTTTGTAGTGACATAAATTTGTCCGGACAAGTTTAGCTAAAGAAGAGTGCGATTACTTGTTTAGCTAGATAAGCGTGTCACCTCGACGTCAAGATCAGATGCTCTGTTCTACTAATAAGATGTTGTAGTTTTTATACATAATACAATGTAGTTTTTACCTAAAATACAAAAAAGGTTAGAATAGAATAATGGGAATAAATGATTCGACTAGACACCTACTTTACTTTTCACTACCTATTTAAACTAAAGGTACAAAATAAGGAGATTCGTATATGTTTCGATGAGTTTTTAAGAGATTAATAATTACTTTTTTAATTACAAAAATTTTTTAAAAAATAAATGTCCAACTGTAAAATAAAAAAAACACTTCTTTAATAAATATAATTTTATTTGTAGCCAAAATATAACTTTTTAAAAAGTTCAAATTTGGAACTTCTAAAAAAAAACATTTTTTTAAGTATATTTTTCATATCAATTAATAAGTCTATTTTTTAGTCCCTTTTGTCTTTATGTTTTACACATAATGCTCACAATACCCACAAACTCATCTTTCCGTTTATTATGTATTTAACTATTTACTCAACTTAGATATTTATTTTAGAATTTATATAATATTATCTGACTTTTTATATATTTTAATATTTATTTTCGACATTAGTTTCTTATGTCATAATATATATATAATATTTAGTTAGATATTTTTATTTATGTTTTATATGGTTTAAAATTATATAATAATTAATATATTGTTCTTTGCATATTTTTTAATATATTTTAAATAATATTTAAATGCATAAATAATTATATTATATAATAAAAT
>JANZXV010000212.1:13270542-13293990 GCA_027576455.1 Erythroxylum roigii | reverse complement strand
CTAAGCCTTTGACATCGTCTGCTTTTTGCTAAGCCTTTGACATCGTCTGCTTTTTGCTAAGCCTTTGACATCGTCTGATTTGGCTTCTCCGTCTGATTTTTGTTTGTGTGTATTTCATCTACTTTTCCTTTTCGTCTGTTTTTCGTTTATCATCAAAATTATTTTAAACATGAAGTCGATTCTGACTTAACAACACCATGTACTTTTGACACACCATGTCTAATATAAATGTCAAATAAAATAAAAGAACCAACTTTAAAAAGTACAATAAAACATATACACTCCATAATATTTGATTATTGATTTTCACATAAAGTAGTCACATTGGAGATAATTTCTAGTAATAGCATTTTTATTTTATAGACTCACTACTGGCGAAAACACGTACAGAGGATTCAGGACCACCTATGACTCCACAATTATCCTATTGAAGACTCGACATTTTAGTTATATTATTTTGGCATTATTTTTTAAATTGATTACTATGCCTCTATCGGATGTTTATAAAGGATGACATTTTAGTTATGTTATTTTATCACCGATTACTATGTATTTATGAATTTTTCGTGAAGGATTATTCATTATTAATGTTAAACTAAGTCAGATTCTATTTAATGGATTTAATGAAAATAAAATATATTATTGTTAATACTTTTAGTTTTATAATATTAGTAATTGAATTATAATGAATTAAGCAATATATAAAAATTAAGTTTAATAAAAAGATAAAACAATCAAAAGAGCAACTGAATCATTTGATAATAAAAAATAAGTAAAGTTAATAAAGTGAAGCAAAATACAATTTAAGTAAGTTTCAAGAAAATTCAAATGAAGAATTAACAAAGAAGAATAAAGCAATTTAAGATGTAACAAATTATTATAATTTTTCTTATAACCTTAGTTTGATCATTTTAATAGTTTAGGGATTCAAGGATTGAGTTATCATTTATATTTAGGGTATAAATATGATTTATTTCATAATTGAAAGAAAAATTATATTGAATTTCAAAGAAAAATTTTGATCCTCAAACAAATATTGTGAAACTTTTGAAACAATTTTGAATTAATTTTAATCTAAATGTGGTATTTTGATACTTTTGAACATTTTGAAATACTAAAAATGAATGATTTATAGTTATTTTGAAAATCTAATTAGGTATAGATTCTATCCTTAGATGGGTTAGTTATGCATAGAAATAAAAAAGTTATATAATAGGTGTAATTTGTTAGATTAGGGATTAGGCTAGCTAATACATTAACTAATAAACAAAGGCTAGCTAAATGTAAGAGATTCACTAGATGAGTGCTAAGAAATTAGTCATTGTAACTATTAGTTTATGTTTAACGACTATTTGAAGTGAATTTGGAAATAAACATATTATAATAAATTTGTGGGAAGAACCTTTAGCATATTAGAGAGTTACTAAGAATTTCGAGAGGTTGAAGACTACACTTGAGTTTATATGTATATTTCGTAGATCATATTGAATCTGAATTCATTGATGTGAGTAAAAAAGGGAGGTTTTGAGTTGTATATAGTTATTTTAGTATGATAATTATACAAATTTAAGTGGTTGTATATATTGTGAGGATTTCTCTTAACCATGAATAAGAATTATAAAGAGTTCGTCTTCGCTTATAGTAAGAAGATGATTATAAGGGTTCCTCTACCTACAACAAACAAAATGTTATATAAAGGGATCCTTTTTGCACATTAAAGGACTGTTTGCACATTAAAGGACTGTAATATTATAATTCTTAAGTGAAGTTTAGGAAAAGGATATAAACAAATGGTTGCTTGACAAAACTATTATAAATCGATTTTTTACTCTTTCCTACTTTTCTAAACTATATATGCTTATATTTGCTTGAATTAAATTATATATGCATATTGTAATAAAATATTTATTCTTTAAGTAATTCATTTGTTATTTTTTAAATAGGATAAAAAATATAAACACAATTCACACCTCTTATATGTTATATGATAACCAGCACTTAAGAAAATGAGTTCAAAGTAATAACGTGCATGAACGTTATATAAAACTTTTGAATAATCTTCTTCAGAATGTAACATTTTGGTATGGTGGAGATAATGAATGCATGTATGGATATATTGTTCTTTATGATTCATTATTAGGTGGCAACTAGTCAATATGTTGCTTGCAATAAGCACCCCTTGTGAGCATAATCAACCTTAAATCTATGTTCCATTATGCATCACCATATTCAAACCCTATGGACACTCCAACTACGTCACACTAAGTAATACCCCTCAAACTTTACAACCTAATATAACCTTAATGACATATGTGTAAAGAGGTTTGATTCATGAGTTAATTTATAAGGGTTTAGCTATGCATATATGGTTGGCTCCTAATCATTATTGATGTGATTTTCATTTTTATGCTTATCACCCTCAGGCCCATTTGGAGGTGTTGAATGTTGAATATGGAAGATAATTTGTATTTCACTACATTTCTGTACATAGGAGCAAGGTTTATATATAAGCTTCCTAGGACTATTTAGGAAGTAATCTGGCTATTAACTATAGGAAATCTCTCAATTATAGGAGAGATTATAGGAACAATTAATACAAGATCAATGCTAATATTTCTAGTCAACACTCCCCCTCAAGTTGGTGCATAGATATCGCACATGCCCAACTTGGAAACAAGATTATGAAATTGTTTGTTGTAGAGTCCTTTGGTGAAGACATCTGCCAATTGTTCATTTGACCCCACATGGAATAATTGCAGAGAGCCATTCACAAGTTTCTCCTTCACGAAATGTCGGTCAATTTCTATGTGTTTTATTTGATCATGCTGAACAGGGTTGTGAGCTATGCTAATGGCAGCTTTGTTATCACAGTAGAGAGATTAACTTCCTTTATCCGTTAGTTGTAATTCATTCATCAGCTTCCTTACCCATAATGGTTCGTACACACGTTGAGCCATAGCTCTATATTCGACTTCTGCACTGGATCTAGCAACTACAATCTGTTTCTTGCTTCTCCAAATGACTAGATTTCCTCCTATGAGCGTACAATAACCAGTGGTTGACCTCCTATCATCTGGAGATCCAGCACAATCAGCATCTGTAAATGCTTCTAACTTAAAATGACCATTGTTAGTAAACATAAGGCCTTTTCCTGGAGCAGACTTTAGATAGCGCAAAATGCGAAACTCAACTTGTAAGTGTGGTTCTCGTAGATCATGCATGTACTGACTTACCAGACTAACTGCAAATGCGATGTTTGGCCTAGCGTGAAAAAGATAGGTGAGTCTCCCAACTAACCTCTGATATCTTCTCACGTCTATTGATGTACCCGTTCCTGCTTGCAGTTTGTGATTGCTTTCAATAGGAGATTCAGCTGGTTTACAACCCATCATACCGGTGTCTTCCAATAAGTCTATGACATATTTTCTCTGGGAGATAAAGATTCCTCTTCTTGATCTAGCGACTTCAACTCCCAAGAGATATTGCAATTTTCCTAGGTCCTTAATTTCAAATTCTTGAGCAAGTAGTTTCTTCAGCCTTGCCATCTCTTCTGTATCACTTCCAGTTACAATAATGTCATCAACATAGACAATAAGAAGCGTGATCTTACCTTGGGAGTGCTTGATAAATAGGGTATGATCCGCATTACTCTGTTGATAACCAAAGGTGATCATAGCCCGATTGAACTTTTCAAACCATGCTCGTGGTGATTGTTTCAGCCCATACAAGGCCTTTTTTAGCCTACAAACTTTCCCTTGTGTCTTCTCATCTTCAAACCCTGGAGGAATCTCCATATACACCTCCTCCTCCAGATCCCCATGAAGAAATGCATTTTTAACGTCAAACTGCTGTAAGTCCCAATCCAAGTTAGCTGCACACGAGAGTAAGATTCTGATTGTATTCATCTTAGCAACCGGAGCAAAGGTTTCTTGATAGTCCACTCCATATGTTTGAGTAAAGCCTTTAGCCACCAATCTCGCCTTGTACCTCTCAATGGACCCATCTAGCTTATGGTTCACTGTGAATACCCATTTGTAGCCAACCATTCGTGTTCCTTCTAGAGTAGTGACAAGTTCCCAAGTCTCATTTTTTTGCCAGGGCCTTCATTTCTTCAATCTCGTCCAAGATCTCCTCATCTTTATCCGCATCTAAGCCAATAGCACACTGGTCCGTTCAATGCTTACCCATGCCAACTCCATTAGCCATGGTCCGTCCACTTGTGCACACACTAAATCCTTAGTCCTTCAAGAACTTAGCCTTAGCCAAGTTAGCTCGTACAAGATCCGAAGCTCTCCCAAAACTCGCACCATGCTTGATCTACTTGCTAATTAATCTTGGAACTCTCGCATATTCCCGTCATGCGGGTGATCCAACTAACCTTTCACTCGATGTCCATCTCAAGCCTTCTTTTGGTCGTATATTCGAATCTTGCATCTCATCGAAGATTTCTGTCAATGTGCACCAATGCATGCCAACGCTTGATATTGCCCCTTTTCCTCCTTACCTCCTTGCAAGTGTTTGCCTTGTTTTGTTGTTTCGCGTGTCGAACACGGGTCAAGACTCACCAATGCCTGCATGATTCCGCTATCTCAGACTTGGGGGTCTTAACACCTTTTATCTCTTAATCGACCCATTTGCTCTATACTTCACTGTATACACCCACTTACAGCCCACCAGCCTTTCCTAGCAATAACTTAACCAACTCCCAAGTTTTGTTCTTCTGATAGAACCTATAGGGGAGAGGATGACTTAGACATTGAGCACAATAGGAGAGGGAATAAACCGGTAATGTGGAAGGTGTGTTCTAGAAGGAAGAACAATGGGCAGAAGGGCATGGTTCACTGCCAACACCAATGCCATCAATTCTTTCTCATAGGCTGACTTGGAAAGATTCCCCGCAGAAAAGGCTTTGCTGAAATACGCTATGGGTCGACGATTCTACATCAAAACTGCTCCCACTCCATTGCCTGAAGCATCGCACTCGATCTCAAAAGGTTGAGAGAAATTAGGAAGAGTTAAAACCGAGGATGTGGTCAAGGCCTTTTTGAGAGCCTCAAAAGCGGCAGAATTCAAATGGAAACCTTCCTTCTTAGTCAACTCGGTCAGTGGCTTGGCTGTCTTCCCATAATTCCTGATGAACTTGCGATAATAGCCCGTTAAACCCAAAAATCCTCGTACCCCTTTAACATTCTTGGGAATCGGCCATGTCAACACACTACTGATCTTTGCCGAATCCACAGCTACTCCATCCCCTGAAATAATATGCCCCAAATACTCCACTGTCTGTCTCCCGAAACTACGTTTTTGTTGATTAGCCACAAAGTGGTTATTTTGCAAAACCTCCAGAACCATGGACAAGTGAGAAAGATGTGAACTCCAATCTGTACTATAGACCAGAATATCATCGAAGAAAACCAATACAAATTTCCGAAGAAAAGACCGGAAAATATCATTCATTGTAGCCTGAAATTCTCTATATTCATAGCTTGTTTCCATTTTCCATTAGACAAAGCCTCAAATAGGGTGGTAGGAATGGTGATGGTAGGCTTATAAGGAAAGCTCTACGAGATCAAAAATTCTTAAACGACAGAAATGTGCAAGAGGGTATAATGGTCGTTTTGTACACTCTCTGGTTCCTTTCCTGATGGCAATTGGAAGGTCTTGGTGATTGTTATTCTCATGAAATTCATTTTCATCTTGTAATGGAGAGTTAGAAATTGTTAACTCATTCAAAGGTTCGGAGTTGGACTTTTGGACTTGCATAGGTTTCGGGACAGCCATATTCCTTCTTGTGTATACTTTACCTTTGCCAAATCTCACATTAGGTTTTTTTGTGTGGTTCATTTGGTGTTTTAGATGAACAAGAAGGGGCGGAAGCAGATGTAGGAGGATTAAATGGAGTCTTAGACAATGATAGATCTGTAGAAAAATAGAGTGGAACAAGAATGACACAGTGAATTACGTGGTTCGGTTAATTCAACCTACGTCCATAGGAACGAACAACTTCTCTTATATTTCTTCTTCTTTTATCTGTACAAGATATAGAGTTTTATAATGTACAAATGTGATTCTAATTTAGGAAGGAAACCCATCTACGAAAGGGTATAATTAGGGGAGATTGCCTCCAATTTAGGAAGATCAAAATAGGAGGAAATCCCTCAATCTTGTGATTTCCACACTCCCCCTCAAGTTGGATCGTAAATGTTGATCATATCCAACTTGCCAATGAAATCATTGAAATTCTGCCTTGGCAAGCCTTTAGTGAATATATCGGCTTTTTGCTCCTTCGTAGTAGGAATACATATCATGCAGATTATTCCTTCTTCAACATTTTCTTTGATAAAGTGTCGGTCCACCTCTATATGCTTGGTTCTGTCGTGTTGAACTGGATTGAGGGAAATATTGATTGCTACTTTTTTATCACAATAGAGTCTCATTGGTGATTCTAATGTGATATGTAGTTCTTGCAAGAGTTTCTTTATTCATAACCTCTCGCACATACCGTGTGCCACAACTCTGAACTCAACTTTGACACCACTTTGAGCCACTACGTTTTGCTTCTTGCTTCTCCACGTAACTAGATTTCCCCATATAAAGGTGCAATATCTAGAAGTTGATCTTCTATCATCAGTAGGGCTAGCCCAATCTGCATCTGTAAAAATTTCTATTCCCTGTCCATCACATTTCTTAAAGAATAGGCCTTTACCAGGAGTACCTTTGAGGTATCTAAGAATCTTATACACTCCTTCAAGGTGAGCCTCCTTCGATGAATGCATATGTTGACTCGCCATATTTATTGTGAAGGCGATATTTGGTCTGGTATAAGAGATATATTAGTCTACCCACCAGTCTTTGGTATCTTCTTTGTCAATTGATTTCCCTGTATCAATCATTCCCCTACTTGTTTCTATAGGAGTATCACTCGACTTGCAACCCAGCATCCTAGCTTCATTTAATAGATCAATCACTTATTTTTGTTGTGAGACACTGATTCTTTTTTTTGATCCAACAACCTCCAACCTAAGAAATAGCTCATTTAGCCAAGGTCTTTCACTTCAAATTTAGTGGCTAGAACTTTCTTCAACCTTTCCATTTCGAATACATCATCCCCTGTTAGTACAATGTCGTCCACATGCACAATTAGGATGGTTTTCTTCCCTTCTTTGGATTGTTTAAAGAACATGGTTGATCCGAATGGCCCTGTTGATATCCTTGACCTTTTATCACTTTTGCAAATATGTTAAACCATGCTTTTGGAGACTATTTCAACCCATACAATGATTTCTTTAACTTACAAACTTTTCCTTCCTCCCCCTGTTTATAAAACCCTGGTGGTAAGGTCATAAAGACTTCTTCCTCTAACTCACCATTTAAAAAGGCGTTTTTTAATGTCAAATTGCTGGAATGGCCAATCTAAGTTGGCTGCCAAAGAGAGTAAGACTCGTATTGTATTCAACTTTGCCATAGGTGCAAAGGTCTCTGTGTAGTCAATTCCATAGGTCCGAGTAAACCCTTTCGCAACAAGTCATGCCTTGTACCGTTCTACTGTACCATTTGTCTTATACTTTATTGTAAATACGCATTTGCACCCTACTGGTCTTTTTCCTCTCGATAACTCTACCACGTCCCATGTCTCATTCTTTTCAAGAGCTCTCATTTCCTCCAATACTGCTCCCTTCCACTTAGGGTTTTGAAAAGCCTCATGAATATCTTTTGGGATTATGATCCTGTCAAGGTTAGAGGTAAAAGCATGATATTTGGTAGATAAGGTATTATAGGACAAATTTTGATATAGGATGAACAAGAAGTGGTTGTTTTCTCAAAGCAATGGGAAGATTTAGGTCATCAGAATTTATTACCTGGTTATGGTGGGTTGGATTTGTCGTTGGGTCTGACTCCTTTGGTGCTTCAAGTGTGAGGTTCTCTTGAGATTGTGGCTTTCGCCTCCTTGAGTGAACCAACACTTCTTTTTGTTTCATTTCATCTTCCCCCAAAATTCCTAAAGGAACTCCACTTGGTGAGGTTTCTAGGGGTCCAGGAAGAAGGAAATCTAAATCCATGAAACAAGCTTCATTCAAGTGCTCCCCCTGAAGCAAGGGCAGCGAGTAATAGGGTGTGGTTTCAAAGAAGGTCACATCACGACTAACAAACATGCGACAGGTGAGAGGGTCATAACACCAGTAGCCTTTTTGAGTAGGGGAATTTTTAATTGCTCGTGAATCTAGTTTGGTGTGATTATAAGGGTGGACATGAACAAAGGCAATGCACCCAAACACTCTTAATGACAAGTCAGAAATGAGTCTTGAGGTGGGAAAGGATTCTTGGAACTTTTGAACCGGAGTGATAAAGGAGAGGACGCGGCTAGGCATCCGATTGATTAGATAGGTGTCTATCAAGATAGCATCCCCCCAAAAATTTTGGGTAAGTGGGTAGTGAAGAGTAAGGCTCGGGCAACTTCAAGGATGTGTCGGTTTTTTCTTTCAGCAAGCCCATTTTGTTGGGGTGTATCTACACAAGAGCTTTGGTGGATTATGCCATGCTCTTGAAGGTATGTGCCCAACACTTCATTAAAGTATTCGGTACCATTATTAGTATGAAGGATTTGGATATTGGTTTGAAATTGGGTATGGACCATAAAATGGAAATTCATAAAGATTGAACGAAACTCAATTTTATCACCCAAGAGGTAAACTCAACAAAGACGTGTGTGGTCATCAATAAAGGTGACAAACCACTTGGCGTGTTTTCTATTTTGAGTTCTGGATGGTACCCATAGATTGCTATGAATCATGTTGAATGGTTTGGAGGGTTTGTATATTGATCTAGGAAATTGTGCCCTTTGCTGTTTTGCAAATTCACAAATTTCACACTGAAAATCAATGAACTGTTTATTCAAGAAAAGGGATGGAGACAAATGTTTCCTATAATGAAAATTGGGATGACTGATCCTATAATGTCATAATAAAAGTTCACTATCTTTAGAAAGAAATGCAGAACCACAACCAGTCTTTAACATGATACTGGCGTCGGTCACTTACAATCTCCTCCTTAAAGTAGTAGCGTCCCTCATACTCCTTAGCACTGCCAATCGTCTTCCACGATGACATCCTGAAAGGTGCAATAGAACGGGAAAAATTAGCTGAACAATTCAATGTCCTAGTCAATTGGCTTATAAATAATAGGTTACAGGCTAATTTAGGGACATGAAGGACAGATCAAGAGGATTAGAGTTAGATAACTGAATACTCCCTTTGCCGGCTACCGAGGAGATAGAACTATCTGCAATTCTAACCTTTAAATTCCCAAAACAAGATGAGTATGTAGTAAATAACTGATAATCACCAGTCATGTGATCAAAGGCTTCTGAGTCAATAATCCATGACTGATAATCACCAATCATGTGATCAAAGGCTTTTGAGTCAATAATCCATGGACTATTGAGACAAATACTTAAGGCTTTTAGACAACTACCTCATTGGGCTAATATTCCAAAAGCAGATGATTGACCGGATGTTTTGAAAGTCGAGAACAACTCATAGAGTTCTCCAGCTGTTCAGAACTAAAGCTACTGTTATTAGTTTTTTCTCCTGGATTCTTCTCAGCCTGAGAGTTAACTTTGGTTTGATAGCCTCGATTTTTCTTTTCGGGTTTCCAATTTGTTGGTTTCCTATGCAATTCCTAGCAATCGTCCTTCGAGTGACCTGGTTTCTCGCAGTGTTTGCACCAAAGACGCCCTTTTTGCTGTTTTGGGCCCAAAGCCTGTTGTTGAGTTGGGCCAGTGTTTATAAGTTGCTGGTTTTGGTTAGAGCCCACTTGCCATGTATTTTGGCCAGATCGTGACCCACGAGCTGCTAGGGCAGAGGACTCATGCATTTCTTTCTCCTTCAGCATGACTCGTCGTCGGCTCTCCTCACGGCGCACCTTTGCAAATGCCTCTCTCGTCGACGACAAAGGGTGTCGACTCAAAGATTTGGCCCCTCACTTCATCGAGTTTGCGATTCAACCCTACTAGAAACCCAAAAACCCATTCGCTTTCTACCTTCCTCTTGTAGTGTGTGCTATCGTTAGGGCATTCCCAAGCCTCATCTGAGCTTGGATTGAGTTCTTGCCAAAGCTCCACCATTTCTATATAATATTTGGTGACTTCCCTTTCACCTTGTTTTAGTTGCCACAACTTGGTCTTGATCTCGAAGATTTGGGAAGCATTTTCAACGTCTGAGTAAGTCTCTAGAACAGCCTCCCTAACATCGTGTGCCGTTGGCAAAAACAAATAGGCCTTTCCAATTGAGGGCTACATCGAGTTCACCAGCCATGCAGTTACCATTGAATTTTCGGATCTCCAACGTTGCAGAGCAAACGTCTCAATGGTGAGTGGTTTCTTCATCTCTTCGGTAAGATAACCCATTTTTCCTTTTCCGTCTATTATCAACCTCATTGTTTGGGCCCATTCTCGGTAGTTTCTCCTGTTTAGTTTCTCCACTATGAGATTGAATGACGAAGACTCCAGATTTTGTGTGCCTATAGTAGGGGACACCTCCCTCGCGTTATAGAGAGTTTCGGAGGGAATGGAGTTGCTGGTGGCGTCAGTCATTGAAGATGGTGGTCATACTTGCTTTAATACCATGTAGAAAAATAGAGTGGAGCAAGAATGACACAGTGAATTACGTGGTTCGGCTAATTCAACCTACTGCCACGGGAACGAACAGCTTCTCTTATATTTCTTCTTCTTTTTTCTATACAAGATATAAGAGTTTTATAATGTACAAATGGGGTCTAATTTAGGAAGGAAACCCATCTTCGAAAAAAGATCAAAATAGGAGGAAATCCCTCAATCTCATGATTTCCACAAGATCAAGCAAAAAATCTTCCTTATCTTCTCTAGTTAAGTTCTCCCTCTGAAGATAAGGATTGGTGAAATAAGGTTGTTGTTCAATGAATGTGACATCTACCGAGACATGGAATTTCTTAGATGGAGGATGGTAACAGTTGTACCCTTTCTGAGTTGACGAATAGCCCACAAGACACACTTTAGAGCCCTTGGATCTAATTTCCCCTTGTTTTGACTAGGAACATGGACAAAGGATGTGCACCCAATGACCCAAGGACAAGGTTATTTGTAGTGTTTAGGTTTGGGTAAATAGTTGAAAGAATGTCCATAACTCTTAAAACCTAGGTTCGAGAGGGCAAACGATTTATGAGATGACTGACGGTAAGAATTGCTTCTCCCCAAAAGACTTTAGACACTTGGTTTTGAAATAGCAGGGCTCGGTTTTCTCAAGGAGATGCCCATTTTTACGTTCTACTATCCCGTTTTGTTGTGGAGTTCTTACACAAGAAAACTCATGAATTATTCCCTCTTTCTGGAAGAATGGGGTAAGAATTTAATTGAAGTAGTCTGTAGCATTATTTGACCTAAATCTTTTGATATTGACCCCCAAATTGATTCTTGATCATGGAATAGATATTTGGGAGTATGGTACTAACATCAGACTTATGTTTGAGCAAAATATCCCCGTAACACGAGTACAATCATCAATGAAAGAAACAAACCATTTTGTCCCAGAAATATTAGACAGTGGATGGACCTCCAATATCACTGTGAATGAGATAGAAAGGAACATAACTTCTTTTATTACTACTTGGAAAAGGTACACGCTTGTGTTTAGCAAGTTCGCACAACTCACAATGGAAGTTTTCAACATCTAAACCTTTAAATAAAGAGTGAAACATAATCTTAAATAATCCTAAATGATTGATGCCCACGTCGACAATGGTGAAGCAAAATTTTCTCTTTATTGGAAGCAACAAATTCTGAAATGAAGGAATGTGGTAACCTACTCTTGGTCACATTCAATTGGATTGGTGCTTCAAGATAGTAAAGGCCATCCCGTTCTCTAGCATGTCCAATCATCCTCCTTGAATCCTTGTCCTGAGGTACACAATAGTTACTATGAAAAATTACATTACAAGATAAATCTCGACTGAGTTTCTGTATAGAAACAAGGTTTGCGGACAATTTAGGAACATGAAGCACATTTTTTAGAGTTACTGATGGGCATATTTTGACATCACCTATATTGGCTACAGTGGTTAGGGATCCATCAGCTATGGCTATTTTCCTATTGCTTGGACATGGGGAGTAGGATAGAAAGAAATTGGATGAGTGGGTCATACGGTCGGTTGCTCTTGAGTCCATGACCGAAGAGTTAGTGAGGTTGTACCCGAGGCATTTAATCTAAAAGAAAAAGGAAACTCACCTGAATATGCCAAAGAACAAGTACCTGAAGGCTTTCCATGTTTCCTAAGGTTGCTGATAAGTGATCTCACCCTCTCAATTTTCTTCTTTGTTGAGGCTACTTGATTCTTGTGATATTGATTCATGTTGTGATATAGCAGCAATGTGCACTTGTCCATTGCTTCGTGGTTGATCTCCCTTTTGACCCCACTCACGGCTTGGAGGCTTTCCATGAAGTTTCCAGCATTTCTCATGTGTATTTCAATGTTTCTTGCAATAAGTACACCATCATGGTTCTGAGGCTTCGATTGATTATTTTTCCTTCAAAAACTGCTCCTCTCTCCGTATTTGTGGTTGATTTGTTATTAACAGCCACCATAGCTGAACTGTCAATGATTTGTGGTTGAAGAATCAGCCCTCTCCTACTTTCTTCACTTCGGATTAAAGCCACTACCTCATTAAAACATGGAACCTCTGACTTCCCAAGAATTTGTATCCTTGATCAAATCCTGGATTCAGTCCAACCAGAAAATCATAAACTCTTATCTTGTTCAATGAAGGTCTTTAGAACTGCTACATCTTCCGGACACTTAGTTTTTATCACCTGGTAGTGATCCAATTCCTAGCACAAGGATTTCAACTGATTTGTGTATTCCATGACTATTTTGTTTCCTTGTTTTGCAACAACAGTTTTCACCTTTTACTTTGTACACTTGTGCCGCATCTCTAGCCTAGGTATAAGTTTGTTGAATTGCATCCCATATGTCCTTGGCAGTGGCCAAAAACATACATGTCTCACTTATTTTCGGAACCATAGAACTGTGCAACCATGCCATAATCAGTGTCTTCTTCATCCCATGCTTCAAATTGCGGGTTCCCCTGGTTTAGGCTCTACACCCGTGAGATGACTAATCTTCCCCTTTCCTTTCAACACATTTCGGGTGAGTTGAGACCATTTGAGATAATTTTTTCCATCTAACATGGAGGTGGCCAAAATGCTCTGCAATTTTCCAGGTTGTTGGGTTCGGATTACCTCTTTCGATTGGGTTTTGGCAATCTCCCCAATCTTAACCATAGACTCCTTGATTTCTGACATCTTGCTTGACAAGATTCTAGGCAATTAAGGCAAAATTGTGTGGGAGATAGAAAAAGAAGAGAACGTATGGAAGGAAAAAAATGTCAGCAATGACGGCTGGAAAGTTATGACGATGAAGGCCAGAATATGCTCAGATTATCGAAACCTAAAGCTCTGATACCATGTCAGAAATTGAGCAGAAAGTGTATTTCCTTATATATGTTACAACACTATTAGCTATATATATATACAAAAACCTAGTATCCAAATTTGGTAGTTACCCATAAATTATGGAGTATCCTATCAGAATCTTAGCCAACCCTATCAGAATCTTGACCAATAGTATCCTAACTTAAGGATACAATCTATTACAATATATTTTCCTAAAATAGTCTCCTAACTATGAGGGTTTTTCCACAACTTGACAACTTGTTTGTTAAAAAAAAAAAGTAACTCCTTAGTTCATAGCTATATGGCAGATACATTGGTAAGGGCCCTAGCATATGATCTCGTCATGGGACGATTAAGATAGAAGTCCACCTTTCTTCCCTTGTTGGTGTTCTTCCCATTGGAGGAAGAACCAATGTTGAAGCTAGCTCTGAAAATTACAGGTGAAGAAACTAAAATTTTGATAATTCCAATCCCCCGTTATTCACTGATAATTCTGCGATTATATAGGCAGAAAAGGAAATAACAATCCACCCTAAATAGGACTCCTATTAGAGTTGGAATCAAATAAGAAAGAAATAACAAAAAAACAGGAAAGAACTTTCAAGAGATAGCTACTCCTTATGCAAACAATATCCTAACCTAATTCTCCTGTTTTTTCTCCTGCCTATCCGAATTCTCCACCGTTCTCCTACTTGTCATCTGTTAATCATCTTCTTCTCTCTCCTTTGATAAGTTCTTCCAACAAAAGCATCCTTATCATATTTCCACAAGCCTGCAATTCAAAAACAGAATTGATTTCCTGAAAGAGGCAAGCTGTTAAGATCTTCGGGAGAGAGAGAGAGAGGGGATTATTCTAGAGGAAGGAGTTAGTTACAGCCAATGTGGCATAACTGAATGTACCTAAGGGGGGGTTTATAAAGGGGTAGGCAGAGAAGGGAGGAGGTAGGCAGAAATTTGAGAGAGTAAGAGTGTGTTAGAGACCAAAATCTCTAACACGGATTCAGCTCACAAAACAGAACACAGAACCTACACTACCAATAGTCGCACACACCAACAGCCACAGAACAGCAAACACAGCAGTGATAGAATAAGAATAGAGATGAAATAGAGATGAGTATAGAAGAATATCGGTAACTAAGTATATTGATATGCTAGACTTCGAGGGCTAGCAACCTCCACAGTAGCTAAGCTTTGAGGGCTAGCTAACCTCCCTATAGTAACCAATCACCAAATCATATCTGAATACCCATCCTCCTTCCCCTAACACCCTTTTTATTCTGTTCTTCTAACTAACTCCTTATTTCTATATTTCTTTTGGAACCTTTCTAGAACCTAGTCTCAACAGAGTGACAGAAGGAATCGAACCTTCTGAGGAGCTATCTGCTCTGGTTAGGAGAAATACTATATTTCTCTGGGATAGTGGTGTACACACCATAGTTATACTGCAATAATATAGTAATACCCTATTATTCTAAGGTCAGGTACCTAACAGTGGTTCGACCTACCGGATACCGAAGAGAGGGGAGGATCAGCTTTTGGAGGACATCCACAAACACAACAACAAATTCAAAGGAACATACCTTAATGCCACCTAAGATGACCGATAGAGTAGTAGCGTTGGAATCCCGCATGGCAAATCTGGAAGCTGGAGTGGAGGAGATTCAATCATCCATGCGGATGGCTATAGAGGAGATGCAAAGCGCATTGTTGTCGGAAATGAGCAAGATGCTCGGCAAGAGGCCAGAAGAGGGACAGGGGAGTGATACAGCGGGAAGGGGACGAACGATGGTAGGTGAAAGAAAAACACATCTTCCTCAGCAATCAACTCCGATGGAGCATTCTTACGACACGATGGAGGATTACCCGATGTCGGTGGGTCAACTGCCGGAGGCGCAACTTATGGGGTACTTCATGAGTGGTTTGCGGTGACACTAAATTCCAATTTAACCACAAACAAACTTTTGAGAGTAATTTCAGTGAATATAATAATATTAAAAATTTTAGGTTAGTATTTTATCGATTTACTTATGGGCGTTGTAAGATATTACAACTTTACTACACATCTACTTATGTGTGTACTTGTGTATCCTTATACTGGAAAGAGCCATGCAAGTTTAATTTGCGGTATCAATGCAATAAAATATGCTTTGTGTACAAGTGTGGACAAATTTATGCTTTATTCTCCTTAATTTAGTGATTATCTAAAAATTGTTATTTTGTAAAAAAAATATTTTTAATTATTTTTTTAAGAAAAGATAATATTATTAAAAACGATGAGAATAAATATCAAACAATACATCAGGCATATCAACCCATAAATGAAACCTGCCATGGCAAATAGAGTCACGCGTTAACAGATGGGTACACCTATTCTCTTAACGCCTAATCCAAAAATCCTTAATATTCGGCCTAGAAATAAGAATGGCCTTACCATCGAACATAATCAAACCAAAATCAAAATTATCCTCACACAAGGAACTAATAGCAAAATATAATAATATTTTTAATTATTTATAATATTAAGACATCAATATTTAAATGTCATGCATAAAATATTTTGGTCTCTGTTCAATCATCTACAATAGTGTGATTCATATGGTCCCTGAAATTCAAAATTTATTGATGACCTATTGATTCAATAAATGACAA
Organism: Erythroxylum roigii; assembly: GCA_027576455.1. Classification (NCBI taxonomy): domain Eukaryota; kingdom Viridiplantae; phylum Streptophyta; class Magnoliopsida; order Malpighiales; family Erythroxylaceae; genus Erythroxylum; species Erythroxylum roigii. The sequence continues at coordinate 13,277,860 of JANZXV010000212.1, read as the reverse complement.
ACTTAATCAAGACCCCGTGACATCTTTTTTTTTTAATTTACCTCGCGACATCTTTAATCAAGATTTTCACATATAATTCAGTTGAGACTTGGGAGTTAGATCAACAGGGAACCCGGGGACCATCTCGCACTAATTATTCAGTCCCACGTCACATGGCGCTGGGTCAAGCAGAAACATAATACTAAGCACAAAGCATTGGATGCTAGCCAACGAGAAAACGCTGCGTATATAATATAACACAACGAAGCAACAGGCAACACGTCGACGTCACACTAAAGCAAGATATTGAATAATTTCAATGGTATCCTTCTCTCCAATATTGAACACTAGAAATATTTTAATGTAATATAGCAGCACACATAAAAAGTGTGACTTATAAAATGAAAATGGCCCTAAAATATTGTAGTTTATGCCTCAGATAAAACATGTTTTGCGTGAATAAACACCATTTTCAACTAAAATAGTTTTACCCATGTTGGCAGGAACTCATAGAAAAAATGTCTTAAATTGAACTCGTGACCTCTAAGATTAGAAATTGTTCCCTCAAAAAAATAAAAAGATTAGAAATTGTTTTCAAGGTCTCCGCTTCACAGCTACACAACCACTAAAGTAGTGAGCAGTTTTGTTTGTTGATAACAATCAGAGTTACGTGTCCTAGGTAACCAAAACGAGACAATATCTTTTGTTCAATGTTATGGTGTCTTATTCTGTCAAATAACTTTCAACCATTTATTTACTTAGGTTCCACGTTTATTTTTGTGGAACTCATACGAAGCCCACATAAATAAATGGTTAAGATTTATTGGACAGAATGAAATACCATAACACTGAACAGAAAATCTAGACTCATCCAAAACACCTGTTTAGTGCATGATTGAGCAATTTTGACACTTTCTTGGGTCTATGAAACTTCCAAGCCAATGTGATCTACTCTCTCCGATTTATAATATGTGTCGTTTTAGAAAAATGCACGCTTATTAAGAAAGCTAATAAAATTATAGATATACCCTTATTAATACTTCCATAAAGTTACCTCGTGATCTCGTGAAGTTATAAATGGTGATCTGTGTAATTAAGATGAGAGAAATTAAAGGTTAATTTTGGAAGTAAGATTATAAACATGCATAAAAAGTTAAAAATAATATTTATTTTAAATAATTAAAATATATCTAAAACAACAATTATTATAAATAAGAGAGAATATAAGTTACTAACTTTGTTTGGTGCGACGTGACTTTAACAGCTTCTGCCCAATGGTAACTGACGGTCGGTTTATATTTGATGTTACTAACTTTTGTTTGGTGCGATGTGACTTTAACAGCTTCTGCCCAATGGTAACTGACGGTTTATATTTGATTTACCTCACTTACTCCAATCAAAGCTCCTTCCTGGAAAGTTTAAAGAAGAAAAGGACAAAACAATCGCTTGATACGGAAATCCCCTAATATGTAGAGCCCACTTGTCCAATTATATGCACTTGAATCTTTACATTGATAGTATCACATGGGTGACAATAATGTTAATAAATGAATTAAAACTTTTTTTTCACTAATTTAAATCATGCCATGAACAAATCTCGGACCCAAGCAGCAACGCTACGATTACGTCAGTGATAGTCAAGAAGTTGTCCGACTGAAAAGAAAAAAATACTTTGAAATGACAACGTGCTACATTATCGGTCTTTTTTCTTCTGCCCAAATAAAATATATAGCCTTTGTATTTAATATTTATCGCTACTATTAATAGCTGAAAAAGGAGAACCAATATGAACTACACAACTTGGTTGCCGAGTGGTTCAATAATTTGAGATATGTCCCTTCCGCCCACTACCTTACTCATCGGACAGGCAACTCTGAGAATCAGATACGGAAAAATCTACCAACACTTTCCACTCTATCGAAGAACGACAGATACCCAGAATTGCCCGGGGCAAAGAGTTTCATTGCCACTACTCTGGCGTAGAAGCAAGTTAACAGCTCGAAACAAAGCTTTTATCTTTAGCTTGTTGCGTTCAGCTTGATTCAGGACACATATTGGAGAATTGTATAAGGCGTGATGACTGTCGCTAGGAAGGTAGACGAAGAAACAGGGAAAGTTCCTCTCCTGGCTGATGAAAGAGGAGAAGATCCAGAGTATGAAGAGAGCTTGGAAGCTGGAGCAGAGAAATATTTGGCTTCGTCGTCATCTCATGGCGAGCAGTTCGCTGAAGCTCCAAAGACTGCTCATCAGATCAGCAAAGGTTTGGCCTTCACTTTTTCTTATTGTGTTTTTTTTTTTTCCCATGGAGAAAGATGGAACTTTTTACTTCCTCATTTCCTTCTTCAATTATGGTTGGCCACTGATCCGCTATGCAATTTTGGATATCTGCATCCGTTAGTTTTTATTATGGGTCATTTGAATCGAGTTTAAGTAATTAAAAAACTGCCTTATCCAATTTTTCATTTTGGGTGGAAGTGCTTGGGTTTGTAAGTTTCACTATTCTGGAAGTGCTTGATCAAGTGCTCTGTCTTTCGCTACTAATACCTGACTACCCACGTTACCCTCATGAATGAAAGTCGAAAGCAATTTTGTTAGTCTCTAATTGAATTTTCAAACAGTGCTATACATTTGATGCTAAGATGTCGGAATTTTGCAGATTCATGGTTCCAAGTATGCGTTGTCCTCAGCACCGGTGTCAACTGTGCTTATTTAATGGACTATTCCGAGACCATGATGGTTCATTTGGGTTGGATAGCCGGTGTAGTTGGTATTATTGCAGCAACTGCACTGTCATTTAACGCAAATACTCTGATTGCCAAGCTCCATGAATTTGGTGGAGAGAAGCATATCAGATACAGAGATCTTGCAGGACGTATTTACGGTATGTTAAGACACAGCAGAGTTATTACCAATACCTATTTGACTATTTCTCTAAGCGCCATATTGTAATTGGTTGTGGCAACCTGCAGACGTTTCACTATGTAATGTTAATTAATGATATTTTATTACAGGTAAGAAAGGCTATTATACCGTTTGGATGCTACAATATATTAATCTTTTCATGATCAATGTTGGATTGATCATTCTGGCTGGTTCAGCTATCAAGGTAGAAAATGAAACTTCACCACTTCGCTTTCAAGAACGTTAAAAATCATGGGCTGGAGTTCTAGAAAGCTACCCATTGATTAACTATGAATAATTGTCATGTGAATTCCACACGTTTGATGATCTGAAGTCATTGCATCTTCCTTTGTTTTGATGCAGGGTGTTTATGATCTTTTAAATGATGACGATGCTTTGAAACTCCCGTACTGCAATATCATTGCAGGGCTCGTATGTTTCTTATTTGCGATTATGGTTCCTCATTTGTCAGCTCTAGGAGTTTGGTTGGGTCTGTCTGCTTTCCTTTCCACAATATACGTTGTAGTGGCAATTGCGGTCTCCATAAGCGATGGTAAGTTGGCTTTTGTCGAGTGTCGATATTGAAAACTTGGATAACTACTTTGCGCAATTTACATGATCAACACCAATCTAAGTTACAAAATCTTTTAGGTGCTTATTGCTCCTTTTCATCTTTCTTGTACTTGAAAGTGTGCGTGCAAGTGCAATCTCCGGGGCATTTGATGTGGTTTTAACTTTGAATGTCATCTGTATGGTTTTGTAGGAGTCAAGGCACCACCTAGGGACTATAGCATTCCTGGAACAGTAGTAGGGAAAATCTTATTGGCGATTGAGGCCGTTGCCAGCTGTTTTGCTCCATTTAATACTGGAATGATTCCTGAGATACAGGTAACCCTTCAATTCAAATGAAGTCTAGAAGATACCATTCAAAGATTTACCCTCCATTTGACATGATTTTTCTTCACTGACTTTCAATAGGCAACTGTAAGGGCTCCTGTAGTTGGAAACATGGTGAAGGCACTAAGTATGCAGTCTGTGGTTGGATCTTTACCAATGTATGCTGTTACATTTGCTGGGTATTGGGCATATGGGTCCTCAACATCCTCATATTTGCTCAACAACTTGAGCGGTCCGGTTTGGGCGAAGGCACTTGCCAACATTGCCGCATTTTTTCAAGCAGTCATTGCTTTTCATGTACGAGTTCTCTTTTATGGAAGTATGATTATAATAATTTGCTTGGAACAAGGCTAATCGTGATTCATGCTTCTTTGTAGATATACGCATGCCCTTCGTACGAGTACTTGGATACCACGTACAGCGATAAAGGAAATGCTTCGAAAATTCAAAATCTGTCGTTTAGAATTGGGTTAAGAGGTAGCTACTTGACAGTAAGTTCAATTGTAGCTGCTCTCCTGCCATTTGTAGGAGACTTCATCGGTCTCATTGGATCTGTGTGTCTCATTCCTCTCACATTTGTTATCCCTCACCACATGTACATGAAGGCCAGGAGCAAGAAACTAAGTTCCGTACAGAAGCTGTGGCATTGGCTTAATGTCATAATGTTTGGAGTTCTGTCAGCTGCTGCAACACTTGCATCTGTCAGGCGCATTGTAATGGATTCCAAAAATTACGAGATATTTGGATAATCAATTCATTAATGGTACAGGATTGCTTGATGTTTTGTGATTGCAAATTCCAGTCAAAGACAACACTTGTCACTAACCACCATTCCCTCCTCATCCATGACTGTGGGAATTGAACCCACCTTGCTGGTCTCAGAAAGAAATCCAATTTTTCAGTTCTGCCATATTTCATTATCGCTAAGAATAAAAGATCATATTTGGTTTGGCTGAGAGTTATGTGAAAGAAAAAGTAGAGGGTAGACTTCACCTTTTTCATATTTGACTGGTAAATAAGTTCCTAGAAAATGTATTGAATATTTTTCATAAAATTAACGAAAATTTTAATTTCGCATAATATTTTATTAAGAAAGCTTTAAAGTTTTCATAGTACATATCCTTTTCTTCTCATTTAGAAATGCCCTCACTTTCTTCTTCAATTACGTAATCTGCGTAAGAAAAAGAAATTCACTCTATTCTGGCCTCGACTGTTCAAAGCGAGAAGAAGTGTGATTCGGACGAACTAGAAAAGATAAATCCATGTTTCAGGCTATCTTTCATTTATTGAGACTCAACAACTCTACTGACTCTGACGGAGATGAATGGGAGAATGACCAGTCAGTCAACCCCCGTGGCCCGACAGTCTAAATTCAGCATTCCGGTGTCTTCCGTCAGACTCGAGACGAGAGGTCGTCGGACACCTACTCCTTACTATCGCTGTAGCAACTAACAACACGCTCTGTCACGCTAAAAGTTGGTCTCCGACGATTATCCGATTCAACTTCCCCGTTTTCCCTCAAAAACTTTCACAATCCTGTAATCCGTCGGGACTGGAGGAATCTGACGTGGGGCCCGTAACTGAAAAAAAATTAATGGTATTGTACCAAAAGATATTCTTAATCATACGTGTATATTGCAATAAAAATCTCTGATAAACAAAATAGTAAATACCTCGTATTTCAAAATAAATTCATATTTATTTGTTATAAGATATAAAAATAAGAATTAACATAAAAATATATGTCCATTCACTTTTTTTTTTTGAGGGGCATTCACATTTTTTCTGTTTAATATTAACACACAGCTAAACTTTTCTTTTATGACACGTCATAACTCATAATAAGTATTAAATTTTATTTCCTTGTTTCAAAATATAATCTAAATACATAAATAAAACACAGCGTTCAATTCAATATATTTTCGTTCCTCCTTATTTAAAATAAAACGCACGTCAAGTGCTTCTCAATATTAAACTCTTATTAAAATAATACGGACATAAATTATTTGTCAAAGTGACTCCAATAACCTTACCCAAAAAAAAAAAAAAGTGACTCCAATAATACGGACATAAAGTATTTGTCAAAGTGACAGGGGCGGTTGAGATAATATGTCTTTTCGTCTTCACATCAATAGTAAGTTCGTTTATAGTTAATTGCTTGAATGTGGGGTCCGTAACTGAAAAATAATAATAATGGTTATTCAAAATAATAATAATAATAATAATAATGGTACCACATTATGTACACCGAAAGTACCAAAACATGATGTTATTATCTCATTGAGTCCAAGGTATCACAATCTAATGACTTGAATGTGGGGTATGATGGTACCACAGTATGTAAACGGAAAGTACCAAAACATGGTGATATTATCTCATTGAATTCAAGATATCACAAACCAATGACTCTTATCCTCTTTATAAAATTCTTCATTTTTATAGAGGATTTTATTTAAAAATATTAATTTTGGCTTTCACTTGATGCAACCCGATGCAATAATAAACTAATATTGATACAATAAATTATAACTATAAAATTATATATAAAGAGTGATATTATGGTCAAATCCTTCTTCATATTTTAATTATTTTTCTTGTTAATGATAACTTTAGTTTTTTTTAACTATTTATTAATATTTACGATTTAACTTTATTTGTATTAGTTTCATATTCACCTAGGTTACTGAATTCTAATAAAGGTTTTTCATTTAAAAGAGTGTAAAATGACGTTGTTTTACTCTAAGGTGGAGGGAAAAGAGTGTAAATCAATGTCATTTTAGTCTAGGTTAAAAACTTTTCACTCCACCCTCCCTCTCCTTCATTTTCTTCGATTCTTCCTTCCTTGTTGCCACTAGACCCCTAACTTCTTCTTTGTCTCTCTCAAACCAGACTTTAGTTGACTATTGTCATCCCTTTGCCACGTCGCCCATTTGCACTCCCTCCGGCTACCCCTTCACCCTGCCATGCCACCGTGTTGCTTGTCTTCCTTGCCACCCTCCTTTTTTGCTTCTTCAAACCCACAAAGTTCTTAGAATATTTTGATTGAAAATTGACCTTATGAAATATTGAAATTAATGGGATTGTTACTGTCTAGGAGGTGTTTTTATAGACTTACACAGTCACATATATGGGGTGTGTATGTCACCATATAAATGCCTAAAGGTTTCGAGACCTTACATAGTCATATACACATATAAGTATGATTAAGTGACATACACGTTCATGTATATGACCGTGTAAGTATGGAAAAAATTATAATGACTTACACAATCATATACACGCCTGTGTATGTGACAGTGTAAGTCTACAAAAATACATTAACGCCCATGTGTTGTTTGACACGTGTATATGATCGTATAAGCCACTGAAAAATGACAATTGATAAACTTTAAATCTATGATTATGATTTATGTTCTCCTATTCTCTCATATGTTTATGAATAATAAATTATGATTATGAATAATATATATACATTTATAAGTTGGTTGTTCCAGGTGGATGATCTTATTCCTTTAGTAAAGAGTTTTAATTCGGAGCCAAA
>JANZXV010000212.1:13208047-13222461 GCA_027576455.1 Erythroxylum roigii | reverse complement strand
TCAATTAATTGGTCTCGTCGCTCCATAAAATTAGCCACACCCGATGATTCCCAACAAGTCTTCACCGTAGCTTCCAGTTCACCATCTGTTAACCAAGAGTTATCAATTCTAAAGGGGCGATCCACTAGCTCACGTTCATTCGGACAAAGCTCAACTGTAATTGCATAATGATCAGAAACTGGCAGCACCATAGAGGAAGAAAAAGCATTCAAAAAAAGGGAACTCCAAGCAGAATTAGACATAGCATGATCCAATTTTTCTTTGAGGCAATCACCATTACGATTAGTACCCTCCTAAGTGAAAAGAAAACCAGCAGAAGTTAGATCAGACAAACCAGCATTAGAAAGAGCTTCTTTAAATCCATTAATAAGCTAATCTGCTCTTGGAGGACCTCCTTGCTTCTCATTATTAGTGGCAATCTCATTAAAATTTCCTGTGCACAACCAAGGAAGACTGTCACGATCCGCAAGAGAAGTAAGTAAATTCCACGAAGACTGTCTCCTATGAATTTTAGGAAACCCATAAAAACCAGTGTATCTCCAAACCTTGCCTTCAAACACAATTCGACAGTCAACGTAGTTATTAGAAAAAGAAGTGACAGTGAGGTCAACATTAGACTTCCATAAAAGAAATAAACCACCTCCCATACCGACTCTATCAACATAAAAATAGGAATCAAAACGAATTAAATTCTTGACATCATCCAATCTACTACCATGCATACGTGTTTCAATTAAAAAAATCACATCAAGCCGAAAACTCATCGATAAATCTCTAAGCGCTCTTACTGTCCGGGGGTTGCCAATGCCCCGACAGTTCCAACTAACGAGCCTCATTGCTGTCGGCCATCCCGCTTCACGGGATTGGCCACTGTCTTATGAACTGAAGTGAAAACTCCAGTTTGAGATCCAACTGTCGAATCAACATTCTTAGAAACAACAGAAGGTGGCTGTGTTTTCTCATTCCTTGGTCTCTTCTTACCATCATCTGTAGGACCCATTCTTTCCTCTTCAAGGTCGCCAATACTCATTCGGCCTATAGAGTCTGTTTCCATCTGGCCCAACTCTGATCCCGCGTCATTCAAATTTGAACTTGCCCCAAATAAGTAACTCCTTGTACCATATTATTTGCATGAATATCTCCTTCCATAGTTAATGCCCTTGAAGCATGGTTTCCATCCTCACGTAACCATTGACTTACTGGACGACCAGACCGCCTTACTGGAGCTCGAAGCCGCTCATCCCACCCAAAGCTCAATTCTTCCGGCTTTTTATAAAGGCGTAACTCACAGTAGGAGTCCGTATGACCCAAGATACCACACAAGAAGCAATAAACAAATAACCTTTCGTAACTAAAGAGTGCATAGAACACATCTCCATTGGCATCAAACAAACTATAAATTTTAAACTTTAATTCATAACTAGAATTAAAATTAAAATTTATAGTTTATCTTTAATTCTTCAATTAAACAATTTATAATTATAGATCAAGATTGACATCTAGCAACACATCGTGACCACCCAAATATTTAGAAATGTGAAAGTGGTTTTGGCTAATCTTTCCGCGTATGGCTTTTTTGTTTAATTTAATCCCTTCATCATATAATGTTTCAATTAGACATACAAAATTAAATTAATGTCTACTCTACTTTGAGTCCAATTATATTATGTCTCTAACAATTAATTCAATTAATGATATTTGTAAGCTATTTACAAAATGTCATTCTACGTTAGCAAAAGATTTCCCGAATTAATACTAATTTAGAAAAACAGAACATTCTCCCTAATTACTTTATAGAGATGAATCCAATATTTATCACTAAACTACCTCATATAATTCATACTATATCTAATGGCTACTAATTGAACTACCCATAATTAGAACAAGTTATAAATAGTATTAAAACGTATCAATTCCTATACAAGATAACTTTAGAACTCAAGTCAATGGATCACTTATATAATCATCACAATGAGAATTTTCATAAACATACAAGCAATGTTCCAAATGGATTTCTTATATCGGGTCATTCAGTGAACTTGTTATTTAACAAACACCTATACGTTTGTTTAAGTATCTCTATACTTTAGTTTATAAGATCGACTACTTCCTTCATAAGGAAAAAATAAGATGTGCTAGTCTTTTTACATTCTATTAATGCCCAGTCTTAATAGAACAATGACTAGGAATAATTTAGGGATAATATATAAATGCAATACGAATTTCATAATTATAATCTCCTCACAATTTCATTTGCAATTATAATTATCCTATAGAGTTTATCATATACATCTAACATGTATAAGATAAAAAGTGTCTTTAAATTATTATCACTAAATTACATCCAATCGATAAGTTATAGGGCATAAACCAACAATCTCTCATTTGCATTAAGCCAATCGTTTAAGTATCATATACCATATCACAATATAACAATCTTGCTACTGTTGGGACAATGGCTTAATGAGGGAATACTATAAAATTTCTTTAGTGAGCACTTGCTTAAATCTTACAACTTCCATCTTAATTATCATCATAGTTAAGAAAATTGCTTACATCCTTGGATCTTTGATGAGACCTTAGCTCCTTTTACATGCCCAATAGCTCTAATATTTTATAGTACATTAAATTCGTGAACAATTTAAGGAACTATATCAAGTTCATTAAAGAACTTATTGATCAAATTAATCATTTCCATTAAATAGAAAATGTTTTATGGCTAAATTAGTAGCCATTGTCATATCGGAACCTTACCAATCTTGAATGATATTGTTCTAAAGTAAAATAGACCTTAATTAGGATTTACTTCTAAAGAACTATCCTTATCATCTTGAAAAATATCGACTCATACATAGAATAATGGATATCTTTAATAGTTTGCAAGTATCTGATATCTCAAATACTAAACATCTTTAGTATATTATTTGTGGATTTGGACTTAAAATAGGTGAATAACTTCCAATAGGTGAACAACTTCCAATCTATCTCTATAAATCTAATTCTAATAATTAAATTATTACCTTTTCATATCTAACAAGAGTTGTTCTTGGACAATTATGTTTTCAACAATTGAAAATTAGAATTGTTGTTCTCTGTGACAATATGTCTCTATATATTCCCACTGAAGAGGATAACTATAGTCCCACAACCTTTATTGGAGATATGCAAAATTCACAATTATCTCCAAAACAAACTCTTTGAACTTATTATGAAAGTGAATCTTTTAACATCTCGTTACCTTTCAACTATACATCAAATGTATCATCAAAGGCACCAGTTCTAGTTAGATGTATTATCATAAGATTTGAACCTTTCAAATTTCATCTTAAACGCACTATTTATCTTGAGAACCATTCTTTTATAAGTATACATTGAAACAAACAATTTGTTCAATAGGTATTTAAGATTACATCCAACCTTTTGGATATCTCATAACCTTTTATTTTCCATTTTAATTATAAACTTAATGGATATGTATGCTTCAACCAAACATCATACCCTTGAATCATTAACTTTAGTTCTTTCAAAGACTTAGCATTTAATATATAATATGAAATCTTGCTAATTTAATCAATTGGAACTATTGAAGGTAAGTCATTGTACTAAGAAGAGCTATAAAAGAAATAATATTGCATCATATAATATCTCATATTGTATTTTACTCCTTACATAAAACCATACTCGTATAGAATTTTATTGTGAAGGTACTTACTAGAGAATATTATTCCCTATTGAAAAACTAAAAATTTAAAACTTACCACAACTATCTAATCAAAGTGCTTCAACATTGCAAATACTTAATTTCTACTAAGATTTAAACAATTTCAAAATTTTAATTCATTATTTCATTTAATACATATGATATATCATATAAATCATTAGTAATCTAATGAAATATAAGTATTATCTTTTTATGGATTCTTATTTCATCCAATACATCACATGTATAAATTTAATAATTTAATAACATCGTCATTCTTTCAATAAAGGTATATTTGGTTACTTTTCAACTTGACAAGATTCAAAAGTTTCATATAATTCATAATCAAAAGGAAGAACATATAGTATAAAACTTTATTATTCTTGTTATGTTGATTTAACCAACATAGCATAAAAGGATACTCTCGGTTATGTAGCTTTGTATTCTTTTCACTTACAATACACTAAAGTCTCCTTTGATCAAACACATATAAACTATTTGTATAAAATTGGATAAAACACTTTTACTTAACAATTTATTTCTTATCATGCTTTGAACATTGTTATCATGTTAAACCTAAATTCAATATCAAATACTCATAAGCATGAACTAGCAATACATATAATATCTACCATATCTCGTATAGGAAAGAAATGTCATGCAATCATTTTTCTTCTTATGAAAACTAATATCATACTATAGTAAATTCCTTTAATTTATGTCTATGTTTATGCTTTTAGTAGGCTAAATTAAGTGGAAAAATTCCAATAAGGTACTATACCTATAGGTCTACTCTATGTAACCTCTTACATCTTGATATCACGATGTTAGCATCCATCTTTTGTGTTGTCATCAAAGTTTATGAGGCACTAGTCAACTCAAAATGTCAATATATTTTTTCATATATATGATTTTGATATATCTCTAAAACTTTGTCACCGAATCTTAAATAGGAATTATAGCAAGATAACATAATGGATATATAATTTTCTATCTAACTTTGTGAACTCTTCTTAAACATATCCTATGTACAAGAAATTTGGTTCACTAAGTTAGTATCAACTATACTAAACAAGGTAAATTTCACTAAAACAGAGTATAAATGCAATAAAAGCAAGTAATCGATTACATGTCATGACTACCAAATGAGATTGGGAATTGGGACTTTAATCATGTATTTGATTACTCCCACTATTTTATTTGAAATGATAGCCTTAAATACTATTTGAAAAGATTACTTTAATCTTTCTAGTGGGCTTGGATCCTATTCAAATATATTTGATCTTGATTTCGCTCAACAAACCAATTAAACTTAAATTAGGTAGATAATAACTTTATTAACCACATATCATGTGACTCTTAGATCTGTTAGGTGACAACTCTTGCCAAAACATATCTTATATGTTATTCATGATCCAGCCTCTAAATTCATGTAATCTTGAGTTTGCTAATCCAAATCTCACACATTCAATTAAGTAGAATCCACTATTATAAGACTAAACATATTCAGGTTAAAGCGCTTTTGAGTTTACTCAACAAACCTAATAATAAACAAAACTCTAATTTATTCTTATAACAATGGAAAAGCAACCATCATGTTCTCAATGTATACTTAATATTTTTAAAAAGGGATTAAATTTTATTTGTCTCATTAAACATAAAATTGCATATAAAATATCACTTATATAAAACATACAATTTAACATGCATCCAATATATATATTTTTAGACATATAAATAAAATATGCACCTAATGCACTCATAATCAAATTATATGCATAAAATATCAAGCTTTGTTTGATTCTAGTTATTGATCTTCATAATCTAAAATAATATTTCCAATTCTTTAGAAAAATTAAATTAGATTAAACTTACTGAATCTATAACAAACTAAATTCCTATAATAAATTGAAATTTAATTTGATTTCAAAACAATTTTCAAATCCAATTGAAAACTATTTCCAATTATTTTTTATTCCTTTAAAAAATTTTAATTGAAAACAATTTGTAATAAATTATGCTACTTATTATAATTAAAAAAACTTCTTTTTCAAAATTATATAAGTAATGCATTCTAAGCCAATTAGAGAACTATTTCTAATCCAATTGGAAATTAGTATTTCTAATCCAATTGGAAATTAATCTCATTACAAATTACTTTTCCTTAGTTAGAAAATTATTTTCTAATATCAAAAGGAAACTAATTTCAAAATTAAATAAACTACTTTTTAAATTTAATTAAAAATTCCTTTATTTAATTTATTTAGAGATTGATTTCTTAATTAATTAGAAAATCTTTCTTTAATAAGTTAAAAAAGTAATTTTCAAAATATTAAATGAAGAAAAATTTTCTTAATTAATAAATGAAAACACCTTTCAAAATTTTACTAAGAAAAAATAATTTTCTAAGAAAACAAGAGACTTATTATTTATAAAGAAAGAAGCAATTTCTAAATAAATAGAAAATTACTCTCAATTATAGATTTAATTTATCTCAACCAAATTGAAATAAATAAATATAATAAAAAACTTTCTTAATAACTTAAAAACACTTTTCTTAATTTTAAGGAGTCAAATTAACTAATTTAAATCCAATAAAAATTAATTGATTATAATTTTAGAAACTAACTTTTTAAAATTAAGTATGAATAAATCTAATTATTATTCTTAATCATATTAAGAAAAATAATTAATTTAACTTTAGAATTGATTTCTAGATTTTAAAACAATTTTAAAATTTATGTTTAGAATTAGTTTTGGAATACTCAATTCCAAACCAAGGATTATATTACTTTAATCTAATGGCCAAACGAGCCTAAATCTAGGACTGGAACAAACCTATCCTAGTATCTAAACAAAGAGTTTTTCTAACTTTTGAATAAGATATCTTTATATCTAAACAAACCATTTCTTAAACCTATTTCCAAACACTCCTCTTCTTCATTTTTTAGAAACCCTAAAAGCCAAATGTTGTAGTTGCAACTGCAACCACCAGTAGCCTAACAACCATGTCGACGTCACCAGCCCACCGAAAAAACAAGATCATCAGAATAATAGAGATGATAAAAATACAACTACAATAGCTTCAAGCACAAATAATGGGGTGTCCCTAATTTGTGTGATAAGTGAATATTTCTACGTTAATAATTCAGGCTCTAAGTGGTTGACTGAGCAGGAGCTATAGTACGTCTCAAACTATAAGAGAGAAACCTTTGGGAGAGAAAAGATAGGAAATCAAAGTTTTGCCAAGATTGTCGGTATGGATGACATCTAAGTTCAAACAAACATCGTATGCTTGTTGACCTCGAGAGATATACAACACATCCCAAATCTAAGGCTAAATATGTTATTGATTATTATGTTAGATTAAGAAGGATTTCAACACACTTTCAAGGATAGGAAGTGGAAAACATCTAAAAGAGAAAGTGATGTTGCTCAAGAAGAGTTATATTGCTCATTGTACAAGACATACTTAAAGGTATTTGATGGTGGAGAACCATACATAGTAGAAGAAGAAACCTTCTCCAAATATATCGCATTAATGATTAGGACATAAGTGAGAAATGATCAGAGTTGCTGGTCAGTAAATCCCTTATTCCAATTAAGAACACATTACTGCTTAATCCTTGTGATCATTGTTTAGCTAGAAAGTATTATAGAATCTCTTTTAAGAGAAGATCTACAAGGAAGTCAGAGATATTGGAGTTGGTGCATTGAAATGTTTGTAACTCTATTGAGGAGGACTCACTAGGAGGTAACAAATATTTTGTTACATTTACTGATGATGCTTAAAGGAAAACGTGGATGAACATATTGAACTCAAAGAGTCAAGTATTTGAAACATTTTAGAAATTTCATGTCATGGTAGAAAGGGAAGCTGAGAGGAAGCTAAATTTCCTATGAATAGTAATGGAGATGAGTATACTTCCAAGGTGTTTGAAGATTACTATACATTGCATGACATTAGACATGAAAACACAGAACCAAAGATCTTAGGGCTTCTAAGGTGGGGCCAGGAGGGTCACGTCTTCATCAACATTGTTTTTCGACCAGAAGACCCATCTTTAAACAACTCTAAAAAACAATTACTAAACTGAAACTCATAAATAAATATTAACCATAACAAAATAAGTTGATTCAAGAAAAAGTTGTGTATTCATACACAAAATTGTGATGGTACATAAAAAGATATTTATGTTTATCTTTTCAATCTAACTTTTTTTTTTAAATAATGGGATTTACGTTAACAATGTTGCTGAAAGGATGAGTGGAATAATTGTGGAGAAGTTTGGTTGTGTACTTAAAATGTCTATGTTGTTAAAAACATTTTGGATGTGGAGCAATCTAAACTACATTCTACTTGATTAATCAAGCGCCCTCAATTCTATTAGATTTTGAGATTCTCGAGAGAACATGGACTGGTAAAGATCTGGTGATGCTGTCACCTGCAACCAAATATAAAAGAAATCACTTCCGTTAAAACAAATTAATGTAGTAGCGGTAAGCGGATATCGTTCCCACGAGGAATCTCTAACGGTAAAGGTTAGCTAGTTCAAACGAAAATAGAAAGGGGGTTTTGTCACAACGATAAAAATAAAAGGAAAAATCACAAATCGAAACCATAATTAAATTGAAATCAAAAGAAACAATAAAATAAACAAACTCCATAACTAGTATTTATTAAAAATAACAAAATCCCTAATTGAAATTTGCAGAAATTGAAAACAAGAAAACAAAACAGAAAATTAAATTAACTAAAACCCTAAGCCTATGAATAAACTAATCAGAAATTGTAAAAGAAATAAATCATAAAACAAAAGGAAGTGATATTTGGCAGCCCAAGGAAGATGATGATGTGCGTCGATGCTGTTGAAGATAACGAGGCACGTGGACCAGGAGCAGCCAAGGGATGATATGCGTGATGTTGCTGGTGAAATAAAAGAAGAAAATCAATTGCAGTAGAACAAGAGAAGTGTGCCGATGTGCTGTTGGAGTAAAAGGAAAATCAAGAATAAAATAACCCAGCGGCAGCCAAGGGAGGATGATATGTGATCATGATATAGAGAAGTATAGAGGAAATAAATTGGAAAATCAAGGGGACGTGGGTTTCGGCAGCCTCTCTACCAAACAGAATAAAATACGATCCCCCTCTTCCAAACCCTAAACCCAATTATAAAATTGCGGCAATCAAATTGGTTTCCTCCTTGAATTTGATCTCTTCGTAATCTTTATTGGATTTTGTCCAGATGAGGTGGTAATTCAATTTTGGTAGAAGACATCTTGAAAAGAGGTTAAGTGGATCTTGGACTGTTGTGTTCTAATTGAAGATGGATTCTGAAAATTTTGCAGATTTGGGATTCTGTCCTTATTCTTCCTCTTTTTGATCCTTTTTCGTCTTTACGGTATTGGAAACCACCTGTGAACATTTAACAAATAATTCCATTAATTTATGAATACCAATTTTGCAAATCAATAAATATTAAGTCTAAATATATGTATTTTAATTGACTTAACAAGATCGCACATATTATCACCTGAGATTTTTTGACTATAAGGGATTTAGAAATGTATCAAAGGATTAGATAAAGAAGCTTAACTACATCTTTGTTGGATATGGTGTTGATCAAATTAGCTTCATAATCTATAACCTAGTGAAGCAAAAGGTGGACAGGAGTACAGATGTGGTATTCCAGCAGCAAGAGAGAGGTCTTGATCTTCTGAGAGGAGACAAATTATCATATGGAATTGTTAATTCTTTGCCAATTTCTTCGACTATTAAGCAGTGTATAAGTGAAGGAGATGAAGTTTATAACCAAACATATATTGATGATGATAAAATATAGCCTGGTAATGATAAGTTATATAAACCACGTCCAAATAATGCTAAAGATGAAGTTGTTGAAGATTATGAGCATGGGAGCAAATGGATTCAACATTTGGTGATATACAGCTTCGAAGGTCGGCAAGGGATAAAGGACCAAGGTTAGAATACCTATTGATTATTACTAAAAGGGAGCCTCCAAAAGTGAAAGAGGATCCATTTTGTGAAGAGAAAGATCTTTGACTCGCAGCTATGAAGGAAGAAATCAATTCTCTAAAGAAGAATGATACAAATGAGCTTGTGAAGCTTCCAAAAGGAAAAAAGGCACTAGAGAGTAAGTGTGTGTTCAAGATAAAAAAAGATGATGACAAGAATGTTAAAATAGCCCTTTTCTAAGGAGATTTGGAAAAAGAGATATATGTGGAGAAGTTAAAAGGTTTCAAAGCTAAAAGAAAGGAAAATACGTTGAAGAAAAGCTTATATGGGTTAAAACAAGCTCTAAGGTAATGGTATCAAAGGTTTGATTTTTTATAATGCATCATGGTTACAGATAAACTTATGTTGATGCTTGTGTGTATTTCAAAAAGTTCACATGTGAGAATTTCATCATTGTTCTTCTATATATTGATAATATACTGATTATAAGTAAAGAACATGGAAGAATCCAAAATTTAAAGGAGGATTTGTCTAAATTTTTTAATATGAAAGATTTAGGATCTACAAAATGGATTTTAGGCATGAAGATAACTCGAGATAGGAAGAGTAGGAGATTATGGTTGTCTTAGAAGAGATATATTGAACAAGTACTAAAAAGATTCAGTATGAAGCATGCCAAGCCAGTTAACACACTACTAACACCTCACTTCAAGTTGAGTAAGCGTGCATGGACGTCCCTTAATAGAAAAGGAGAAAAATAGTATATCTTCTAATATATACTCATTTGTACTAGGGTCTTTGATGTATATAATGGTGTACACAAAGCTAAATATTGCACAAGTTGTTGGGATAGTAAGCAGATTCTTGTTAAATCCATGGAAAGTTCATTAGGAAGCAATGAAATTGATTCTAAGATACTTGAGAGGCATGTCAAAATGGAATCTATGTTTTGGTGATGGTGAGTCAACTCAAGGTTTTACTAATGTAGATATGGTTGGAGATCTTGATGGAAGAAATTTCAGTTCAAGTTTTCTTTTCAAGTTTGTAAGGGGAGTCATCTCATGATAATCTAAGTTACAAAAGTGTATGGCTTTATCTATGACTAAAGTAGAGTATGTAGTTGCAGTGGAAGCTTGTAAGGAAATGTTTTGCTGAAGAGGTTTCTTCAAGAGTTGGATGTGAAGAAAGAAGACTAAGTAGTATTTTGCGATAATCAAAACTATTAATCACTTAAGCAAAAATACTATGTGTCATTCCCACACAAGCATATAGGTGTCAGATATCATTGTTTAAGTTATGTGATTGAGGAGCAACAATTGGTGTTGAAGAAGATTCCTATAGACATGAATGGTTGATATATTGACTAAAGTTGTTCTCGGAAGAAAACATGAGCTATATAACAAGCTTATAGGGATGTCTATCAAGTAGATGTTGGAAAATAACGTATCTTCCCTATGATTGGGCTAGAGGGGGCGATTGTTGAGTGTCCAATCTTATTTTGAGACTTTCGGTGATCGTAGATGCCTTTATAGTTTGTGGGAATAACGAACAAGTGAAAGCAAGATGGATGAAGCTCTACTAGGGAGAGACACGATTGTGTCCTTAACATACACAGTTGTTTACATTAACTGTGTAAGGACTCGCACTAGTGTAGAGTGATACATGCCCATGTCATCTGTGTATAAAGAAAAATGTGAAGAGCGAAAACATGCATGATCGTGTACACGCCCATGTTCATGAAATACTCGACCTTATATGACGATCATGTATCTCTATGTGACAATGTACACCTGCGAGTGCGGTGATGCTGAAGAGACGTGATCATGTACACGAGCGTGTATACGATAGTGTACAGTGCAGAAAAACCTACTTTGTGACATAAAAGAGGAAAATATGTAGGTTTTACATGAGAGTGCAGTTATAACGTACAAAAGTGTGGAAAAATAGAGAGAGAGAGTAAACACTGTTGTATTAGCATCATTTTTTTATTTTTTAAATTGGTTAAAGTGTTTGTTAATTATTATATCAACTTTACTTTAAATCCTAAAATTTTGGGAGAAGACTTCATTATGAAGTGATAAATATTCAAACTTTATAAATCGTTATTTGATCAATTTAGTAGATTTGCTTGTCGGGACTAGTGATTTTTTCTTTATACTAGAAGTTTTTAAAGTAAATTAGTGTTTGTTTTATTATTAAATTTTTTTTAATTAATTTTCTAAATAGTTGTGTTACTGTCTCCTACGGCACCGTACTATCAAGAAATGAGTATTGAGAAAAGAGAGCATGACTTCTTTTCAATTGGTGGCTTGAATTTCATAGAAAATAATTGTTAGCCATAAACATTTTAATATCTTATACAAATTAAAACCAAGCTCCACGTACAACACACTAGCTATCTGCTCCTACCATGGCTTTCCTTCTTTGTAGCTAATATTAATTAGGTTGCTGATGGGAAATACAGGTATTGCCATAATAATATGGACAAAACTCCTGGGATCGAGATCCAAAGTAAGTGACGTGGTTGCCCTACAAAATCCATAGTTGAAAGCAAAAAGATTAGAGACAGTAAAGGGTGAGAAATATAAAGGAAAAGCGAGGATTATGCCTTTTTCTCAACCAAGCCTGTATTTTTAGTTGCGCTATTTATTTACTTTCCAACGTTTAAAATAGGAAAGAATAATAAAATATCTACGTATTGCCGTCTTCACAGTATTTACTTATTTTCAAGAGCCAATATCAATAGTAGCTGAGAATGGTGTCTTTTATTTGGTAGCGCATAAGCTCCAGAAGGGTAGAAACAACGGATAGCGATTAACGACACTGACTTTGCTCGTAATCTGAAATATGGAAAACGGTTTTTTCTTTCTCATAATTGAGAAGAGAAAGTGACTGGAATTATCATTTGGTCATTATGGGCCGGGTGAAGATATCGATGGAGTGAGACAAGAAGACGGCTAATGATGTCTCATTAGTTGCTCGGAGAGATGAAAAAAAAACAGTTATAGGTGAAAAACAAAGGGACAAACTGACGCAAGGAACTATTGTTCATACTAGGCCAATGACAAAATAAGGAGGGAAAAAGAAGGAAATTGTGATGTTCTCAGTTCGGGTTGCCGAAGTCTTGACG
This sequence comes from Erythroxylum roigii, assembly GCA_027576455.1. Taxonomy (NCBI): domain Eukaryota; kingdom Viridiplantae; phylum Streptophyta; class Magnoliopsida; order Malpighiales; family Erythroxylaceae; genus Erythroxylum; species Erythroxylum roigii. The sequence goes on along the minus strand of JANZXV010000212.1, from coordinate 13,209,654 downwards.
AACTTCAAAAAGAGTTTTGGTAGCCTATGTTCTATCATCACTTACGAGCAATCTCCAGATTCTCTTCAAACAAATGCAACTATGTAATAGTGGCTCAACCTAAGAGATTAAGCAAAAAAACAGATTGATAATACCTTTTGTGTTTGAACTTGAAGGATGAATTATTTTCGGTGAAGATACCGGTACTTCAGCTCGTTGTTGTGGTTGTGGCACGAACTGAAAGTCGAAATGAGGATCGAAGAACAGGTATCTCTCGTACCTAAACTGACAACTGGGTGCGACCACTCTTCCTCCTCTTTTCCCATTACAACAATTAACAATGAGCTGAGTGGCCAAACCTAAACAGTCCGCGCATCTATCCCTCGATAATTCAGGAGTGCACTGAACCATCGCATACAACGTTTGGCCATAGATGGTAGTCACGCGTCCGGCCGCGAACTTGCTCTGATTTCCAGAGGCAGCACGGTTTGTCAGATAATCTAACAGGGAACTCAGAGCCATATAGTACTGAGTTACCTGAGAATTGTTCACATTATTTATATTGTACAAATAATCATATGGTTGGTACTCCATTTGCCCATAGAGGGTTTTGTTGGAGTACCTTAACATGCAATCGTCGTACCAAAGAATGGCTTCCTTGTGTATGGGGCAGATTTCTGAGGCCGCTTGGACTGATACAGAAATGCAACTCCGGCAATCTTCTGGCGATTTATCACCTCTGCAAAGGGCAATTGCGCAAACCTGGTCAGATCCTTGTCCAAATGAGCTATTTGAGAAACCGAAATTCAGGTCAGGACTCAAGGAGACGGAAATGAGGACATTATCAAGGTTTGATTTGTATGTACTGTTGACGGTGAGAGTATCATCCCCTAGGCAACGGTATAGTGGCGGAAGCTTTTGCTCTGCAAGTGTGAGGACAAGTTGAAAGAAAATGGGAGAAAACAAGAACAATATTGAAGAACTGATCATTGTCGTCATTGCTATCGTTGCTTTGGTTTTTATTTGTTGTGAATGGAAAGGGAAGCTTTTGCTCCACGTTCATAATTCCATTGTTTTCACAAAGAAAAACTTGGTAGCCATTAGACACTATATGACTTTGGTGTCTTAACAAACTTGCAGCTTTTTATCTCCAAATAAAGCCCTCCTAAACTTCAGAGAATTATTATCAGCCTTTCCAGTTGATATGTGGGTTACTTTGGACGTTAATTCCTAGGACATTTAACCTTTTCAAACACTTTTCTTGTTAGGTCCAATTGTTTTCCTTAAAAACGACCGGCAGGTTAATCCTAGGCAGGGCGGCACATAAAAATATGCTACAGTTGACTTGGATTTGATGTCCATTAAATGTTGCCGGAGACTTCTACAAGTTTTTGACATTTTTTTTAGGAGCCACCAATGCCTTGTCTTCCAGAAAACCCAAGCCTGTGGATAAAATTTAAATCAAGGCAAAACAGTTCTTAAAGTATTAACCTGGATCTATTTGTGTTATATGTACGTATTAACTGTTCATTACACTAACATAAATATGTAAATCTATTTATGGATCGAATGATTTGTGTACCTGTATTCATGATTGTTTGTCGTTATTGTAAGATGCTGATTTATTT
>JANZXV010000212.1:13112637-13126564 GCA_027576455.1 Erythroxylum roigii | reverse complement strand
TGATGAGATTTGTTTAGTTCTAAACTGGATGCTGACACGATTCTAACTTCAATATTTTAATAATTTCATGTTTGTAATCTCTTTTTCTAAGTTAAATCTGCTGATAAATGTTGGATTCCCTGTACTTGACAAAGCTGGTTATATTATATGCAATTCTTGTTGCTTTGGGGCTGCTGAATTTGTATTTTAGTGAGTATATTGCTTTGCAATGTAAATGGTTGCCCTTCATTTGAATGTGGGCCGATATTTTACTTTCCTCATCTTAGTTAATGAGGCATTTTATAATCTAAATGTACTGTTTGTTTAACCATGCTAGTTTCTTCAAGGAATTTTGACACTTGAAGATAGAACCTACATATTTACAAACTCTTACTCATTTTTCCAGTAACTTTTCTGTATCATGTTTTAATTGGTCCTTTAATTGTAAATTTACAAGACACATTTTGCAAATATCTACTTTAATAAATGTATTACGTTGTATAAACAAGAATAAAGTTTAATTACTGTATCTCGACTAGAAATATGGACAGAATCGAATAGGCTCTGGGACTAAAAGGGAACCACAGAACCTTTACTTGCTTCTTTGTTGTTTCCCCAAGAACTCAACTTGTTGCATGTTCTTTTCTTTTATATGCATTATGAATGACTGCTACATCTTTGACATGCTTCAAAATGAGTAATTATTTGGTTTGATATTCACTCTTTATGGGAGGGATGAGACTTAATTAGGTTGTCTCATCATAGTTATTCACTCCATTTACCTGTAGTTGATAGTAAATGATTCAGTCTCAAAACTAGCTTTTGGTGTTCATGCATCTAAGTGGCGTAATGTGTGTTTTTTACATGGTCATAGTTTTTACTACTTTTTCTGAAATCAGTATAACTATAAGCTACAATTTTCTAGAATTACTTGTGTTGGATGACTGAGGGGGCCAGCAACACTATTGTCGAACAAAATGACTAGCTCTAAGTGAATTTATATACAAGAAAGAACATCATGTCTCAACAAAAACCTTTAATATATTGGATATTATGTGTACTGTCTTATATAATACTACTAAGTCCTCCTGTACTCATTTGATTTGAGACATCTCTCATTTATAAATTCCTAGCATTGTCCTCCTTAAAAATGAGTCTAACTACATTGCACTAATTGTACTTTACCTCAACAAATCATTTGGGTTTCATCACACCTAGCTCTTACACCACTTGCTGGACCCTCCAAGTGGCTGACAACATTAAAAGGGAGAACAGCAACCAATTTTAAGTGACTGCATATAAAAGGACTATTTGAATCCAAAACTTTAAAGCAATGTAGTTATGGGTCTCTTTTGTATATAAACGATTTCTTCCTCGTGTTCTAATTCAATATGAGATCATTCCACTTTTAGAACCCAATTATTTGGCACTGGTCCAACATTTGAGGAGTTCATGTTTGTGAATGTCAGTGACTCGTGATTACTATTTGTGCTACGAAATTCTCATATATTGTCTTCTATTGCAACTCATTTGGTCTGTTCTCAAGATTCTTCTGCATATCTTATGGGTGGTTGTTTGTTACAGCTGTGGTGGTGGATGCCTGTCAGTAGAATATTCTGATAGAGTTGGGGAATTAGCTAAGAAGCATGGTCTCAAGCTTCACATTGACGGGGTTCGCATTTTCAATGCATCAGTGGTAAGTAAATAAAAACTTTTTGCTACACTCATTATGACAACCATATACAGCTGGTTGACATGCTATCGTTTGATGTATACTTACGTAGCTTGACTTAAGAAAATAAAATTTCCTAAATTTAAGATGTTGCACCAGATGTATGTGATCAGTTTTTGGATATGATTGTCCTCTGATGAGGACAATGAGGCTCCAGAAATTAACGTTAAATGGGTATTACTGCTTTTTCCTCAGACCTGGTGTAGCATGGTCAAAAGTGTTGTGCTTTGATTAATCTGATTTATCTTTATCCAGAACGAAACTAGCATGATTAATGTATGGATCCCATATCAAAAGTACAAGGTTCTAATACGGAGTTCCTTGGAATTAGGCTCTCCTACCTGAATAACAGTGCCTCTAGGGTGTGGCTCCTGTAGAGTTTGTATGAACATTAATCACGTCACCTAGTCACAATCATGCACAAGTATCAAGAACAACAAACCTCTAGGGTGTGGCTATTTGATTTGATTTTATTGTTTCATATTTTATCTTTTTAATATCTTTTTCATATTACGTAACTCCGACGCCTTCACACTAAAAACATCAGGAAAATGAACTAAAAACGAAAAGCTTACTGGTGCAATATACTATAATGCAAGAATGATTTGAGGCGTTTAAAAACAAATAGAACACAAAGGGCTGAGGGCTGACGGAGAACAACAGATAGCATCAAGTTAAATTTGAAAATTTGAATATTTTATTATCACTTTTAAAATTTTGGACTAGAATTTAAAAAAATTGAAAGTTTGGACATTTTATTACAGTCTTTTAAAGTTAAGGTTACAATTGAAAATTTGATGAAAGTTTGGACTTTTTTTGTAATTAACCCTATATTTTATTTAAATGGTGAAAATAATCAATAACTCCAAATAATGACTTAATTTTTATTTAATTAGATTTGTTATTTTGATTAGTGATTTCGTTGCACTTTATGACTGCATTTTAAAGTTCGGTGCAATGTTCTAATGTATCATGTATGGCATTCTGATTATTTTTTTGGAAGCACCTGTGGTTAAGTTGTTGAACCTAAACTTGTAATGCCTATAGGTTCTTGGAGACAGGGCTGTTTAAAAAAACCCGCGAACCTGTGAACCGGACCTGAACTGCATGAACCGAACCTGTAAATAAGGTTAACAGAACCTGAATTCAGGTTCGGTTCGAACCGAACTTGAAAAATCAGGTTCAGGTTTCTAACTTGCGGTTCTAGGTTAACCGAACCTAAACCACACCTATAGCAGTTAACCGAACCGAACCTGATTTATAAGCTTAGGTTTAAACCTGAACCTGAAATACCAAAAAAATCTATCATAATTTAGATACAATTTAAGAGGATATTAATAATAATAAATTCACTAGTATTTATTATATTAATTCTTGAGTGAAAAAAAAGAAAAAAAGGTAAAAACTACTTTAATTCTATGTTATTAAATGTTAATCTTGAGCATTGCTATTATAAGTAACAACTAATGCATAATACTCAATACTTCTACTTCAAATAGTAATTAATATGTGTCAAAGTTATTGATCGAAGTATTAAACTATTAATAAAAAATTCATTGACTAAAATAATATAATCATTTAGAGATTAATTAAAGAAATTAATAAGTGTAAAACACATTTATTAAGAAATCCTACAATTTTAGTTTTTTAAGGCACATATATTAGCTTAGATATTTATGAGATATTATAAACATTAAACAAGCAAGTAATACTGATTCTTAAAAATATATAATATAGTTGCTAATAAATAATAAGAATATAATAATATTGTCTTGTACAAATACAAATATAGTTTTATTTATTAGAAAGGAATGAAAAATGAGTTGATTTAGTAATAGACTATGAGATTGTATTTTTTTTATGCGGCTACGCTTTTTATAATATAATATTTGAAGTTTTAACTATGATATTAATTGTATTTTCTACACTAAGTTGTAATAAGAAAAAAGATACTTTTGTGTTTATTAGTTTTTTATTATTATTGTTTATTTTAACATGATAAAATAAGATTGAATGATGTTAGAAGAATAGTTTTATTAGTTTTTTAATTAGTGAGATCTAGTAGAGCAGTTCGTTCACTCACTGTTGCATCTGAGTCGGCTTTTAATACAGGAGGTCGAGTGCTTGATTCATTTCGTAACTCTCTTACTCCAAAGATAGTGGAGGCTCTTGTTTGTGGATAAGATTAGTTGAGAAAATTACAAGCTCCTCTTTACGTGGAAGAGAGACTTGAAGAACTTGAACAAATTGAATCAAGTAATCTAATTTACTTTACCTTATTTTAATATACAAACAAATAAAAAAATTCAATTAAAAAAGAAATAACGAGTCTCTCTTTTTATTCTTTATTTTCTACAGATGTGGCTTCATGTATAACAGTGGATTATCCTACCATCTTATTCGAAGAATAATTGTTTAATAATTTATCTCTTTTTTTTAAGTATGGATCTTTTGTAAGTTATTGTTTGGCTTATTTTTACTTTGCTTGGGTTTATCATATTGGATTAATCTTTGATAGATTTTATATGCATACTTTTATGAATATTTTGTATTTGTTTTCATCAAAATTTTTTAAAAAATTTATCATATATATTGATATGAATAGGTTATGGTTACCTTGAGAACTGAACCTAAAAATAGGTTAACCGATCCTATAGGTTCTTTAGGTTTAAGTTCAGGTTCAGGTTCGTGAAATCGCCGAACCTGACATTCAGGTTCAGGTTCAGGTTACTTATGAATGGGTCAGGTTACCCTACCATGAACACTCCTATAAAATGGAAGAGATTAAATAGTAAATTCTGTGTATTTGAAAGATATATCAATGTGGGGTATCTGATATTATCGTATGGAATCTGCTTTATGATTTTATTTAAAGGATGCCTTATAAAGAAAATATATATTCAGTGAATCTCATGGTAGAAAATGAACACAAGGATAAATAAACATAAAGTTGGTAAAACAAAAGAGGCTTAAGAGATAAAACTATAGTAGAACGAATAAACTATTAACTAATGAAGAAAATCAAAGCAAAGAACATTAAGGAGTCTATTCAATCCAAATGAGAGAGTTTACTATAGAGCCTTTTGATGAGTAAGATTTTGTCTTCTTATAGTAAGATGTTGATAATGATTTGATCATCCTTTACCATGTAATCTTGAGGTAGAACTTAGACTTGCATTATTGTAGCTTTGAGTCATACTACATTATTAGTAGCATATTTAGCTATTAAGTCACTCGTATAAGTGAGAATAAGATATCCATAGGTTAGAGATCAAACTAATTTAGATAAATAGTTTAAAAACACAATAATATAAAGATGAAAATTACAAGATAATGCATATTAAACAACATATAAATTTTAACCTAAAACAAGCTCATCAACTATGCTTATTACTACTAAATCAAATAAAAATTACTAAACATTAAAAATAAAAAAGTTGTAAACAACATAAGAAGCCCAACAAAAATCTTAGCCTATATCCATATAAAAATTAGATAAAAGAAAATGCAAAGATTTCCATCCATCTCCACTATAGAAAAAGAAAAGGAAGTGGTTTAAATTTTTAAATGGTCATGAAATGGATATAGCTATATAAAGATGTTAATCAACTATATCAAGCTCAGTGATCATTGTGAAACACATTATATGCTTAATATTCTATTCCAATTTCATAGTAACAAGATGGAATTCAAATACATAAAGGTGCAAAAAACAATTTAGCTATAAAGGAGCATACAAAAAGGTTAATCCTTTCCTTAATGCTTTCTCTTCTCCTATTGTTGTTCTTTTGTGTAATGTTCTTCCTCCCTTTTCTTATCCTTAATGCTAGTTCATAATAGAATATTAAGCATATATCAAGAATGTCCATAATAGAGAACTGGCATTGGTAGGATTGGCTAAATGTTGATAAACATCTAATGGGGACAAAACAATATGACATGTATGAAGGGCAGATAAAGCTCAAAAATGCTACGTAGTGGGTTCGGTAAGAAAATCATAGAGATGGTGTAGAGTGTAATAGAGTCTCAGAGTATCAAAATGGTGTGTACGTGGAAGAATGTTCAAGGTGGTAAGAATAAGATGAAGGTAATAAAAAGACTTTTTGGTAGAAGAACAACAATTTCTAGTTTTTCAGGAGGGCTGGTAATTGGAGGAAAGGATTTCTTAACGCTGGCATAGAGGGGGTGATCTATAATTGGGAGGATGAGATTAATTGCTTTTTTCAAGATAGGATTGAGAATTTGGTTTGGCTTTCTAGGTCTTGAGAGAAAATTAGCTAGCACGTTATGATGAACCTTGATATGGCAAGCTGTGAATTTATAATGAAAGAACCAATCTTTCCATTGAAGTAATTGGTTGTCAGGCAATATCTTCTTATGAGGCTTAAGGATTTTTGGAAAAGATGTATTGTCCATTTATATCACAAAGTGATAAGGGCTGAGGTGAAAAGTAAACTTTTCAATATCCTTCTTTACCATCAAATTCTCTTTGTAAATGGTGTGATAGTGCTTTTATTTTTCCTTGAGTTGGCCATTAGCATGACCATAATAATGACATTTTTCGTCAACTTCTTCAATCAAGATGGCACCCCAATAATGGTCACTAGCATCTTTCTAAAGGATACGTTGTCCTTTGTTAGGAATTTTTAAAGAGGGTGTGGATGTTAACTCAATTACTTTAAGTATTTAACAGCTTTGATTTGCCTTTTACTCCATGATGGTGGATTCTTTCTCGGTAATCTTAATAAGGAACTTGTATAATTGACCACGTGTGGAATAAAATCCCTGATGTAACTAATAGTTCCAAGGAAATGTTAGATTTGCTTTGGATTGAGATTTTCATCAAGAACATGTAATAATTTACTAGCGATATATGGACAAGGCTGATATAATCTTTCATGAAAGTTCATAGTTAGAACTTCTGTTTGGGTTGATCCAATATGACTCCTTTTGGATGAGAGCATGATCTTGTAATGCTTGGTAGGATCTAAGAAAAATTTAAGTAGTGCTTTATGATCTTTATGGGTCTTAGAATATAGTAGAATGTCATCAATGTAGATTAAAGTATTAGAAAGAATAAGCTCATAGATTTTTATCATAGCCTTATGAGATGAAGCGTCTTTTAGTTCGAATGACATAACAGTCCATTGATATATATTATTTGGGATGCAATAAATTGTTTTGTACCTTTCTTGTGAGTCGATTCCTAATTACCAAAAACCTACCTTCAAGTCAAACTTTGAAAATATTTTTCTTCCTTAAAAAGTAAGGCTTGAGTATTGATCCTTAATAGTAGAAACTTGTCATCTTAATGAATACATTAAGAAGTTTATGGTCAATGACCAACCTCTTCTTTCCTTTTCTTTGTTCAATTTTTTTGTTAACATAAAAAGCTTGACATAATCTGACTGAGCTCAATTAATCCTTGTTGAAGCAGAATAACCTAGTCTTCTAATGCTAGCTTTAAGTCATTAAGATTCATATGATTTGAAGGTGAGATACGATCCCACAATACTTCGTATTAAACAATACACCACCTGACTAATTTAAAGCATTATATTAATACTTTTGTTACATTTTTGTTGCGTGATAAAATTTTGTAGCACTATCGTATAATTTCCGCCTTTGAAAATGTCTCGCATTCCCATCGACCCCAGGATTTGGAGACGAGAAGCGAAAGAACTGGAAGTGTTTGACCAATCACGTTTACTAAGCAAAATATCTGTGTCCACATTTACAGGAATCAGACGACGTAAGCAAGCCACAGATCTCATGTAACACCAATATGGTGTGAATCCGCGTCAAATCTTCTGTGCCCTTTTCCCCTATGCCCCAACATTTTAATCATTTAGATTTTCTCTCTCTTAATTATTGAATGATTATAATGTTAATTGGAAAACGTAAGCACAGGAAAAAAAAAAGGTAAAGAAGATTCGAAGCCGTGTGAATCACAACCACTTACTGGTATGACTAATGTCATTATTTTCTATCCTTTTCTTATAGTCACGACACAGATTCCTAGTCTTGAAATAAAATTCCTAATCTGAACTCGTGAGCTTTACGAAAAAGAAAGAGAAGGGAGGTCGGTAGACACTGTCACTGACCCTGATGCCTATAAATGAAGCGGAAGAGAGCCTACCGTTGATGTTGCAAAAACAAAGTGAGACGGCGAATACAAATCAACTGCCAATAGTAATGGAAGGGACCGACAGAGATGGCGTAGGTGTAGGCAACAATAGGCCTATAAACGTCTTTGACGATAAGAAGTTGGGCATTGAGATTCCGGAAACTGCCCATCAGATCAGCACCGGTTTGTTTTTTTCCATTATCTTAAAGATTTCCTCTTTTTCTCATAATCTCGTTAGTTTTGGTTCTTCCTTGTTTTCTTTTACGCTATCGATAGTTGGCTTTGATTAACTCCCCTTTCACCGGAGAAGTGTTTCTCTGTGTACAACGCGGGAACTTTTGGGGCTATCTCTCTGGGATATCATAAAGATTATGCCTTTCGCTTTTTCCTTGAGAGATGGAGTGAGACTTGTTTGTTTTAGTGTTTTCATGATGTGGATTTGCGTGTGATGAGGTTTTCATCTGTGCTATCTGTCTGTTCATTGTTCAAAATAATTTTTGGTAATTTTACTTTTGCATGTGAGTGAATTCTTAATTGATACCTTCGCCTTTTGTTTTTATTGTCGTCTGTCATCTACGAACCTATGGATTGTTAGCCAGCAAAAATCACTAGACTCCAATAAGAGAAGGAGAATACAGTTTGACTGGGCTTTAAGAATTTCTTTATACAGTTAGACTGGGCTTTAAGAATTTCTTTAAGGTTAACTTAAACCAGACAAATGAATATGCAAGCTTTGCATTTTTAACAATGAATAGTTACCCTGGGCAGATTTCATAGTAATCTATGTTGATTGGTACCCTTTCTTTAGACATCAAATTAGAAGTATGTTTCGATCTTGGTGTAATCTTTTATTGGCATAGCTTTGTCTTTTCTTGGTTGCTCTTACTCTTTCTTTTCCTCCTTATGTGTTGCAACTATAGATTCATGGGTTCAAGTATGTGTTGTGCTCACCACTGGTATCAACAGTGCTTATATACTGGGATATTCTGGGACCATAATGGTTCCTTTGAGTTGGGTCGCTGGAGCCGTGGGTTTGGTTGTCGCCACCATTTTTTCACTGTATGCGAGTACTCTTACTGCCAAGATCCATGAACATGGAGGAAAGAGGCATATCAGATACAGAGATCTTGCAGGATATTTTTATGGTATGAGCTAACAGGAAAACAAAAAAAATCCTATCTTGATGAGTCATCCTATTTTTCCCAGTGTCAATTAGTTTTCATATCTGCTACACTTTAATATATGCTTGATGCTAGAATCTGATGCAGCCTTTTTCCTGCAGGTAGGAAAGGATATACTCTTTTATGGACGCTACAGTATATTAATCTTTTCATGTTTAACGTTGGATACATCATATTGGGTGGTTCAGCTCTTAAGGTAAAACGACACCTCAGTTGCTTATCCATTGTTAGGATCGAGGTTGGTTTGGGGTATATTACAAGGAATTACGTTTGTTTTCTTGTAACGACCTATTTTTCCTGGCTCCAAGGGATCCCGGAACCTGTGTTGTTTGAGTATGAACTCAAGAAAATTTTTTCTCATCCCCCATCGTTTGTACAGATTGGCAACATATAGCCTTAGGGAAAATAACAACTGACTTCCTACAGAGTGGCGTTATATACCACAACTCCACTACTCACTTAAAAACAGGAAACTGAAACAAATAACCACGGGAAAAGCAAATACATAAACTGGAAATCAATTAATTAAGGTGCCAAGTCATCCACTATATGGACGCCCCACTAGATTGACCCTTGAATTTGCCATGAGTGAAACGTTGATACTTCTTGTACAACTTGGGTCGTATAACATCCATCCATACTGCATATACACGTTTTCCTTAGTATTTCACCACTGCAATGCAATTTTATCATTTCACTACAAAATTGTTCCCACCTTTTTTTTCTTCCATTGACGAATAAATTATCCTAAATTTGATCATTTACTTTTGCACTCCAGATTGTGTGCTTACGGGACAGAACTGTTGTTATGAAGTTGTGAGTTCATTAGCATGATTTTTATATGTCTTTTTGCAGTTCTTATATAATTCAATGTTCTTGCTATGCAGGCAGCATATGTTCTTTTTAGGGACGATCATGTGTTGAAACTCCCTTACTGCATCGCCATTGCTGGATTTGTATGTTTTATGTTTGCCATATTAGTTCCTCATTTGTCAGCTCTAAGAGTTTGGCTGGGAGTTTCGACAGTCCTCACTGTGATTTACACTGTTGTAGCCCTTGTGTATTCCATCAAAGATGGTGAGTACATATTCTGTTTCCTGGTATGTCATCATACATAATGCTTCATAGTATTCTTTTGCAGCTTGCATAATTTTATGTTTGCAATTAAGAGTAGAATGATGTTTGCATTCTAATTGTATGGTTATTAGAAGTTGCCTAAATTCATTGGATTTAGGAGGGGAACTGCAGCATGTTCTTGTAAAATTATGGTCAATACCAGATACGTAAGCTGTGGTTTTATTTGATGTGTAGGGGTTAATCAAATTCTGGGTATCACCTGTCTCCTTCCTTGTTGTGTAGAAATCTCCTTCCTTGTTGTGTAGAAAGAACTGCTTACGAAATATCAGTCCTCTGCTATTTGGTCATGCTATTATGCTCTATAGCTTTCTTTGCAGTGATGAGCAATAAAGTTCTGCATTGATCCTTCAAAACTATCCCACTCTCTAATTCCCCTCTTTCATTCTTTTTAACAATAGAGTTCAGCTAACTTATTCTGACTATTTCCGTGACTTGTAAATGCCAGCATTAGACAATTGGTTGCTTAATCACCAACTTTTCATCGTTATGATTGATATAGGTGTCAAAGCACCAGCCAGGGACTATAGCTTCCAAGGAACAACGATTAACAGAATCTTTACGACTGCTGGAGCAATTGCTAATTTGTTCTTTCCATTTAATACTGGAATGATTCCAGAGATACAGGTGGGATATATTAAGAAGCATAGTGCTTATGTCTTTTTCTTCTGGCTTCAAAACTTGGTTTACTGATTTGCTACATGGTTTACTGATTTGCTGCAGGCGACAATAAAGGAACCTGTTGTTGGTAACATGTTGAAGGCACTGTATGTTCAATTTACAGTGGGAGTTATACCATTGTTTGCCGTTACTCTTGCTGGGTATTGGGCATATGGATCGTCCACATCAACTTATCTGCTCAGTAGCACCTCAGGTCCAGTTTGGTTGAAGGCAATAGCCAACATTTCTGCATTCTTGCAAGCTATCATTGCTTTCCATGTAAGACTTTTTCTGTCATCTACCAGCATTTTTTGCTTCTGCTAAGAATATTCTGTACATTTTGACGATTAACCTGCTTGTAGATATTTGCAAGCCCCTCGTATGAGTACCTGGATACCAAATATGGCATTGAAGGGAGTGCTTTGGCAATCCGAAACTTGTTGTTTAGAGTTGCAGTAAGGGGAGGGTACCTTGTTATTAGTACACTGGTGCCAGCTATTCTGCCATTTCTTGGAGATTTTATGAGTCTCACAGGAGCTCTCTGTACCTTCCCTGTTACGTTTATCATCCCTAACCACTTGTATCTACTTGCAAAGAAGAACAAATTGACCACTCTACAGAAGTTGTGGCATTGGCTTAACATTTGGTGTTTTGGGCTCATGTCCATTGCGGCTGCAATTGCAGCTGTCAGACTTATTGTTGTAGATTCCAAAAGTTACCATGCATTTGCGGATCTTTAACAAGACTTAGGGGTTATTCGATTGATTATACTTCTTAATTACTTCTTGACAATTTTATTGCTCTGGATCTGGTAGCAACATGGCTTGAGCCAGAAAAAGTCCGATGCGGCTTTAGATTGATCCATTGGCACTCAAGTGACCAGCAGTGCATCCAAGTGAGGAACGTGAGATTTCCACAAACAATAAATGGTGGGTGATCATTTGATCAGAAAAACATAATAACGCCTACAATTGTCAAATTTTAATGTAAAAATGGGTTCCAAAATGTGATCTTACAAATTAAATGGCAATTAGTTCCATTTATATATATACTTTTTTATTTTTATTTTTGTTTTCAGTTTTTATTTTTCTTTTAAATAAAAAACAAAATTTTGTTTAGTTATTTTTATTATTTATAATAATTATATATGAGATAAAATTTAGAGATGAATTATTTTTATTAAATAAATTTATTTTTCATTTTCATTTAATATTTATTATCAAATTATTAATACAAATATTTTATTTTATTAAAATTAAATTTTGTTAGAATATTTTATTTTATTTTAATTATTAAATTAAATTTTATTTGATTTTTTTGTATTCTAAGATATTTTGTATTTAAAATATGAAATTTAATATTTTTAAAAAATAAAATTTAAAATAATTATATAAATTAAAATAAATAATTAAACTATACTAGTCATAATTCTTGTCAGTAATTATGTTAAATAATTAAATTATTTTTAAAAATATATCTAGTTGGTATTAGAAATGATTTATAACAAAGAAAATAAAATTATGAAAATTAGAAAAAAATCATTAAGAAAACCAAAAACTAGAAACATATTTTTTTATTAAATTTAAAATGAAATAGAAAATAAAAACAAACAATAAAAATGAACAAGCATTTAGTGTCTGTTGTTTAAGTTTCTAATTTTCCTTTTTTAAAACTTAAGATAACTAAACTAGCTACATATTGATTATGTTTTCTTTGTATAACTTTAAATTTACAAAACCAACTACTAAATACTTACAAGAAAGTAAGACAGAAACAAAAAGAAAAGATATGTAAAGGTCATCAAATTAAACCAAATTGTATTGTGCACAATAGTTTTTATAATTATATACTTATAACTTACCTCCATGATAGATACATGCCTTCCAAGAATTCTTTTTAGATCTCTATAATATTGGTTCTCTATCAAAATAGAAGTCATTTTAGGTAAGTGCATATGATCTTATATAGGTAGTGATCATTTTAGGAATATGATCTTATATAGTTAAATAAACAAAAATAAATAGGATAAACAAAACCTTTAATTCTATCACAAATATAAAATCAACCATATACCAAGGCATGGTCCAATAAAGCAAACCATACTATCCCAGGTGAATGGAAAGATTTGCATTTATTCAATTGAGAGGGCTTATTGCAGTTGATATTTCTATAAAAAAGTTGGACATTATGTTATTAAGAAAGAGTCAAATCTTGAAGGTTATTGAATATACTTTTTTTTGAGTTTGTAACTAATATCATGTGGATTTATATTGATATTTGTGGCTAAGATTTTATGGGATTCATAGTTGAAATTTTTGATAGGATCAAATTCAAATAACTTTGATTCTATTAAACATTTCGTGATAAAAGGTCATGTATTATACCTAAATTCATATCAATAAAATGTAACAAAAAAATCCCATGCAAATGTTTATAAACTATATCCTTTATTTGATATATTCTACTTTCAAAATTTACAAGAAAATATGACAAGGGTTATTATTTCCAAATCTTAATAAAGAGCTTTTAAATGAAAATAATGAATTAATAAATATATGAAAGTCATACAACCAAGCTATAAAAGATTGTCAGAGAAATGAGGCTACAAGCCATACACATTCAATTAAACCTTAGACTTATATGATAAATGGAAGCTAACAATTGAGTGCCTCACACATTTGGGCATGTTACAAGGGTGAGGACAAAAGAATCAAAATACATGCAAGAGTCTAAACTAGATGTCATATCACTCTTTCCATTTTCAAGCCAATTAGAAGTGATGCGAAAGTTTGATTAACCAGATTGCATGTTGGTTAATCATGGATGTTTAACTTCTTCCTTGACACTACCTTTTGTTCTTCATGAAACTTTCTGTTCATGTCATGAATGTGAATAGTAACCTCTTCCTATGTGTTCTAAGTATAAAACTTAATTGGAATGGAGGAGTTATTTACCACTACGTTGGGTATTGTGAATTGATGATTTTAATGCGTTCATTAAATCGTTAATTTCAAACCCATTGCTAGAATTTCGATACAATCCGTAATTGTTATGTTGAAATTCATGTGTAGCGACTAATGATTCGTAATTATTAGGGATAACATGACCTAGGTT
>JANZXV010000212.1:13099268-13112537 GCA_027576455.1 Erythroxylum roigii | reverse complement strand
GTAATTATATTTCTTAATAATTATTAAACTAAATTTATTTAATTTAATTGAAAAATTAAATTAAATGATTAAACAAAATGAAATTATTCATAATTTGATTAATAATTAAATAATGTATATTTAATTAACACTAAATCAAATTAAAAATAAAAATAGAGAATAAAAATCACCTTTTACAGTTTGTATCATTTTTAAAATTGGAAAAATTTTAAATTAAAAACTCAATCAAACAAAAAATTTCTGAATTAAAAAAAAACTAAAAGTAAAAAAGAAAACAAACAAACGCTAAATTCCACATTTATATTGCGATTGTTATAAAATTGACAATATTCTATTATTTTGTAAGATTACATAACATATAACTTATTCATACATGAAGTGATATCTTAGAAGATACAAGTATAAAATTTTCTTATTCAAAAATTATTTTCTTCATAATTAAATGGCACAGCAAATTGTTAGAAATGATTTTAAAGTTGTACTTTGTTCTGTACCCCAACTGAGCTGCTGATTGGCAGTGGTCCTGAGTTCTACAAACTAAAGCTTCTTAGTTCAAGTCTCTGTTTCTCCGTCTATCCAGTCGAGCTTTATCAACGAACAAACAATTGCAAGAACACCTGATGGTGTTGAAGCCCAAAATCACTGATCGAAGGACAGCATACATGAAAGAACCATTAACCCAAGACCTTGGATCTGATGACAATTGGAAGTTAAAGTAATGTATACTCGCAAAGATCCAAGTTTATCCACAAAGTTTTTGCCGTTTGGTTTGTGGATTTCATAAGGTGGCATTACAGTGTCTGGAGCCAGCAGAAAGAGTTACAGATCAGTAATTTTGACACATCAAAGAAACAACGTATCAATTTCTCAAATCACGACAGATGTGAATCTGTCTTTTCAGCCGTACTGCTCTACTATGCAAACAATTTCAAACAACCAGTAGAATTTCCAATCCACAATATTCCAAGTCCAATGTCTGTTATGCTAAATTAGCAATAACAAGCCATACAATTGACAATATGCTGCAATGTTTCTATAATTTAGCAAACTACGTCACTCTGCCGTTTCAAAATGCTTTAATATCTTTCTGCATAATCCAGACATTGTGATGCCACTTCATGAAATCCTGAAACCAGTCTGCTAAAAATAAAATAAAAAGGGATGAACTTAGATCGTCAGCAGTAAACATTCCCGTAAATGTAGTGTATTCACTAGGGCAAGAGAAAAATAGAAAGGGTCATGGGATAGTTTCAACTTCATATTCATAGTTTCAGCTTCAAATTCAATGTTTGCATTCTTAAATACCAAAGAAAAAGAGTCATGAAATGACACCCAGTATGGGCACAGGTACGAAACTCATAGAAGCAAATATAAAGTGAACAATATATAGCCGAGTTAAACCAAATCAATGAGATTCACGTCTGTATCTCCATGTTATCAAACTAGGTTTATATTCTAACAGCATCTACATAAAACTGATGAAAATGCAAAGCATAAATATCCTAAATAGTATGAATATTTTCAACACAAACTCTTCCAAGAGCCTAGTATATTTGCTATCCTTTAGCCACTAAGTTACATCATGCTTCTAGCTAACTTAAGCGGAAATCTGAACTTTCGTCACTCAAAAGTAACAGACGCTATTATGCACGTCTTACAATGGAGAACATTGGAAAGAAAGGGGAGTTCAAACAAAACGTATTGTAATTCCAACATTGCTCTACATGACATCCCATATGGAAGGGCATATGGTTATCATCTAACTTCAACAGTATCATTAGGCAAAACACAAAATATATACACTCATATATAATGAGATCAGGGATATATTAACT
Organism: Erythroxylum roigii; assembly: GCA_027576455.1. Taxonomy (NCBI): domain Eukaryota; kingdom Viridiplantae; phylum Streptophyta; class Magnoliopsida; order Malpighiales; family Erythroxylaceae; genus Erythroxylum; species Erythroxylum roigii. Next base: position 13,110,702 of record JANZXV010000212.1, on the reverse strand, counting down.
GCCACACGTTCGCTTCTCACCTCGGTAGTTTATCCAGATACCAACTTTACAACAATGAAGATGGAGTTCAATATCAGAAGAGGAACTCTCATGTACTGAGTTGCGTAAATGAGACCTATAAGCTGCGCCTTGAAGGATTTTGTGCGACCCCCAGAAAACTCATTAAAGCTCCATCCTCTAGGTGCTAGAAACCGATCTTCATTTAGTATGGCAAAAGCATTTGCAAGAAGCAGACAACCCTCCAACAACGTCCACAAGCCCATTTCCTGCGCGGTACACAACACCCTAATCAATAAGATTTCCTTCACCAACGTTAACAGAAACTCGAATATAAACAAGCAACAGCCGTCTGAGATGCCATAACATTTTTTCAGACCCAGCCCAAAGGCAGGCCGAACAGGTCAATGGTCATGCCAGAAAATTACATTTACTGAAATGGTATTAGGATTTTCATTTAACTCAAATTGGTGCCATTACATTACTTAAAAAATATGGAAACCAATTAGAACTAAAATCCCACGCCAACCTCATTTAGCCTATATATTTAACTGCAAATATTACACAAAAAGCAAGTTAATTAATATAAATTAGAAGGTACCGGCTACGAAAGCAACAGAGGAGAGGTGGAGCAAGCTTGGAGGTGTCAGAGAATACCGACGACGGCGACGAGAGAGATTTGATATAGATGGCGGTGAAGAGAAGAACCGTCTGATGGAGGGAACAAGGTGGGAGATTAGGATTGCGGTAGTGTTCCAGATCTGGAAAATTATGAACTCTGAAAGTTTTCGAAAATAATACTTGCAAAATGATTAAACTCGGCCCGATATTAAGCCTAGGTCCAAAGAAAATTTAGAATGAGAAAAAAAAAACGACGTCGTATCGGTTGGTGAGTGGGTGGAATATGAATTCCAATTAAAAAAATGATTTCCCCCAGTCGTTTTTCTGTTGAAACTTGAAACTTGAAATTCGCCGCCGTCGGTCCCTCGCCCATCACTTACCACCACCGTTGCCCGCTGTCGTCTGTCGTCGCCGTTTCAATAGTTGTTTGCCTTTTACGGTAATGTCCCCTCTTTTTTTCCTCTTTCTGCGCTTTCCTTTCTAGGGCTACTGCGCTCATGTCATAGGAAGAATGCGTTCCTATGGCTTTATTCGCTTCAGTTGTTTCTCTTGATTGTCAGCCACACCGTTGTCTCTATCTTTATGTTGGTGGTCGTCACTGCCAATAATTCCGGTAAGGATGGTCGGATTTCTCTAGTCTGTTGCAGAAGCTCATAATTGGAAACAACTGGGTGCTTGTCTCATCTGCATTCTGCAGTTCTATATAACTACCTTAGCCTCCGGTTCTGATTCTGCTTTCTCTTATGTTGCCTGCTTATCTGTTTGAGATTCTTGGAATCTCTTTGCAATGGATCCAAACACTGGCTTTGATATACATCTTTACTTTCTTAATGGTATTGAGTTTGACTTCATAGGTTGTTATATTGCTTTGATCTGATTTCTCTTTTTCACAGACACTTTCAAGCTTCGCCCAGATTCAACAGATTCAAGAAATAAAGCAGTTTGTTTACACATAAAAACAGTTCTAGGTAAAGAAAAATTAAAAAAGTCTTATTGGTTATGAATTTATGATACGGATTGTTCGAGTTTGGAAATTGGAACTGACCTTAATTCAAACTAAATACTCGTTAAAGTTTTCCATTTCAAAGATAAACAAACAAAAAGTCAGTATTTACAGACCCATCCAGCTCAATCAAGCCAGCTCACCGAGAGGGCTTTGGACAAGGGCTGGTGATCGGGTCAGGTCATATGAAAATCCCTCTGCTGTTACTAACCCACAGCTGTTAACGACTTAACTCTCTTACTATCTCCTCGCCACTAGTGTATCTCTTCATTTAAATTTTTTTGAATATCATAGTTCTTGATCTACTTCTTAAATTATGGCACCAAAGCTATGTGATTGAATTGGGAATAAGATTGTGTGAATTTCTGTTGCTGTCAAGGTGTTGCTAGTGGATGGTAAAACAATGGCAAGAATTAGGGATAGAATGGAGGATTTCAAAGATGCAGTCAGGCACACCTCTGTTTCCTTGGGTTATGACGAGGTATATGCAGTTCTTCTTCAATTTTGTTTTGGAGCTAAATGTTTTCTCTTTTGTTTTAAAGTTCTGATTTTATCTTTCTCTGTATGTGATCTTGGTTGGGTTTTACAGCCTAAATTGGCAACCATTATGGCATCTTTCATCATTCATAAACCTCGCCAACGATCAGCTTTTACCAAGGCTGCTTTAAGAACGGTATTTTCTGTTGACCAGTTTTGTTTCAAAAAAGTAAAAACATTTTTAACTTATGGGCAACAAGGATCCAAGGATTATGCATTCTTATTTGTGATCTTAAGTCCTTGTTTTTGTTATCAGCTTGAAAGTATTGAAGCTTTGCAACAGTTTTTGTTGGAGCATCGGAAGGATTATGTGGATGTACACCGTACGACTGAACAAGAGAGGGACAATGTTGAACATGAAGTAAGCAGTATAGCTCTCTTTGTTATGAGCATCATTCTTATGTGATATAAACTTTTTTCTGCCACACTATGACAAACTGCACAAGCCTCCATGTTTTATTCTTAATCTACTTAAAATGCTTGAAAAGAATGTGTTTATGCAATCTAATTTCCAAACTTGGCAACCATATCATACCTTTTTTATGAGCAGCAGTTGTTTGATTTCTTTTTTTTTTGTTAAGTAGCAGTTATGTGATTTTAATTGCTTATGCTCTGTTGAAGATGCTTTTGTCTCTGTTCCACAGAACTGTTCAATTCAGTATCCTTTTATGGTTTTTCCCCATGAACAGTGGCTGCTTAATTTAGTTGTCCTGAAATTTAAGATTATCCCCACTTCCCGTCTGTTTTCTACTATATTTACGGTTTTATTTATTTTGTTTCTTAAAGCGTGTCTCTGTCCTCTATCATTTGCAGGTTACATCATTTATTAAAACATGCAAAGAACAAATTGATATTCTTAAAAATAGTATAACTGATGAAGAAGCAAACTCAAAGGGCTGGCTTGGCATGAGGACTGATAGATCCAATGCTGATACTATTGCACATAAACATGGAGTGGTATGTTTCTGCTCAACTTCACATTTTACGGGAGGTCTACTCATGTAATATCAAGTAGTTATGGAATTCTGCTTATACAGATATGTTAATAATATATGGACTACTATCTTTAACCTTTTCCTTTTCTGATAAATGAGCCTGATCTTTAATCTAATTTTTTTAAAAATTTGAATAAGGTTTGAATTAACTATGATAAAGCTATCTCAACATTGCAATGAGTTTACTATGAAATGAATGACGAAGCCAAACTACAAAGACAACTTACATAAGCAAATGAAATTTAACAGTAATGGTAACAAACTCCATCTGGTCGTCATTCCTATGGATAGTGCGTGTTGATCAAATTTAGCTATCAAAATGGCTCTGATCCAATTAATAGTGTCTTCAGCTAAGTTGTACTTGTCAACTTCCTCTTGCCTATATATCCTCTTATTACATTCCTTCCTTATAGAGTAAATGGTTGTTGTGAAGGCTATTTTGTAAGTCTTGCAACTTCTGATTTGCTGTACATATGATCTGATTTAGAGTTGATGTCCAATCATAACTGATGTAGGTATCCGATGGCAGATGTAAAATTCTTTTCCAAACCACTTTGGAATATCTGTATTGAAAGAATAAGTGATCTGTAGACATGAGGTGTAGGAAAAGTGTTATTTGTTAGAAGGCTTTTGATTTATGAGTGAAATGGACAAGTGTGGTCACTGAAATTAAGTGGTGTATGACCTTCAGTTGAATGTAAAAATACAAGTAGAAACTGCTTCTCTTCTGCATCCGAACAGTTGTAGGAACAGGAATGTTTTACCATATCTCTAAAGTTACTTTTTTCTGTTGAACAGTCAGTGGTAGTTATTCAACAAATCCAAGCTGTTACACAATTATACCTTTTTGTTGTCATCAAATAGAATAAGAACAATGTTTTATTTGGTTAAATTTGCGGCTTTTTACCTCTGCAGGTTTTGATTCTGAGTGAGAAACTCCATGCAGTTACAACAAAATTTGATCAGCTCAGAGCTATACGTTTCCAAGATGCTATTAACAAAAGGATGCCGAGGAGAAAGCTTAATCGAGTTGCTGATTCAAGTACTGTGGATTCTTCTAAAAGTAGCAACTCAGAACTCAGGGACCATGAAGAAAACCTACCTGAGCCACTGAAAATTCAGCAACAGTTGTTGGATGATCAAACTCGTGCTCTGCAGGTAATCAAATTATTAGTTGTTTGATAAGTCCTACAAATTGTCTCCTTGTGTTTGTTTGCTTAATAAGGAAGTCCCGTCTAAGAAATTATTGTGAAATTGAGTGGGATTGTCCTTCCACTTGTTGGGCAGGTAGAGCTAACCAGTCTTCTAGATGCAGTCCAAGAAACTGAAACTAAGATGGTAGAAATGTCTGCGCTGAATCATCTCATGTCAACACATGTTCTGCATCAAGCACAACAGATAGAGCATTTGTATGAGCAGGTCAAGGATTCTGATCCATCCTCGAATTTGTTTTTCTCAAACTGCATATTGAATAATTTGATTCTAGCTTGTGTTAAGAACTTTAAGAAGTTACATTTTGCTCCAAAAGATCTTTGTCTTTCCATTGGAAACCTTTCTTCCTATCCTTTTGTTGTTTCTCATAAAACGTGACCTGATATTGCCGCCAAACTTACAATGGGATTCTGTGAATAGATGTGGTCTGCCCTTTTGTCCAAGAACTCTGTATCATGTTTCTGCATTTCTTAACTGCTGTGGTATCTCACTGGACAAGTGTAGAATGAAGGTTTACTTTCATTCAGAATTTCCATACACCTCGGCACCTGCTGATGATGTTCAAATCTCATTAACCTGTATGCATATTCTCAAATGGATCAATATCTAGAACTGTCCTGCGTTACCTATGGATATATTTGTCAACTATCAAATTACTTGTTTGGGAGTTGAGGTTTTTCGGTGCTCTTAGAGTTGCAATTTCTTTTAACAGTCCATTTTTAATCCTTTCGAGTCCTTGATACAGGCCGTTGAAGCTACAAAGAATGTAGAGCTTGGAAACAAAGAGCTTAGGCAAGCGATACAGCGGAATAGCAGTAGCAGGACATTTCTTTTGCTTTTTCTGTTTGTACTTACTTTCTCAGTCCTCTTTCTTGATTGGTATAGCTGAAAGGAAGCTCTGCCTATGTTCTCATGTTATATATTAACTGCTACATAACAATTTTTTTTCCCTCGAGGCTTTTGTGGAACAAAGTGAAGAAAAGAAAAGAATATAAGAACTCGTTACACCATTATAAATTTTCTCAAAAGACATGGTTTAATGCTTTGATGTGAACTAATCATTAAAGTTTGAATATGGATTACAGATCAGTCAAAGCCAGGTATTTATAAACGGTCCTATTATATGTCTAGAGTATTGGTGAACAAAGAATGTACAGAAGAGTTTTTGTTGCATTTACAATTAAAAATAGTGTTTTGTATCCCATCCGAGCTGCTAGTTAAGCTCTGAGTTTGACATAATACTGCATTATCCGTACTGCCTCTGGCATCTACAAGTAAAGCTTCTTTTTGATTCTCTGTTCTCCATTTGTCCGGTGAAGCTTTCTCAACACATGAAAAATTGCCAGAAAACCTGACAGCGGTGAAGCCTGGAAAGTCTGTTGTGATCGAAGGACAGTATAGAGACTATTTTGAACTGGAACTTTCTTCTACCTTAAACCCGAAGCTTGGCCCTGTGGTAAAGATAACATCTTGCTCATGTGTGCTTCTGACTTCTCACAGATACAACCAGGAAAAGGATTGGCGTAGAAATTTTCCTCGACTCTCGGGGACTCTCCGGGCAATCTATGGCGTGGGCCTCCGATCCTATCTCTATGCAATGTTTTTATCTCTGACGAGAATTTATCCCAAGATATCTGGCCACTGTCCAGTTGATCAATCAATCGAACAAAACGGTACCTGCAAAAGAAAATAGAAGATAAAAACATTGCCAGTGTTTTGTTTTGGTGAAAACGTTGGCATGCGATCGAGGGAGTTACTGATAAGCGTACTTGTCAAGGTTGATAGTTTTTCTGTAGCCTTCAAATTTTCGATGACCAGTGACTGCCTTGGCCATATTGCCGTCGTAACTATACAAAAAAATGTCACTCTCAACTGCAACAACGTAGTCCAGGGCTGCAAGCTTATTTTGGCGGTTCATGAAAGGTTGGAGTTCTACTTCTGTTGCTACTGTTAAATGAGTGTATACTTTGGGATACTTGTCTCGAAGTGCATTGATCCCATTTGAGCCATAAATTTGGCCGGCAACTATATAAATCGTAGTTTCAGAAGGATAACCCATTGCCTCCAGGAACACGGCAACCTCTCTTGGTGTCATGGGACATAATCCCTCCAGTCGTCGATCTGTACCATTGATGTTCTTTTCTTTCCAGTGCTTTACTTTGATTCGCATTCTCCTCAGTTCCTTGTTCTCTGCTTTACTTAGGTTGTGACTGCAACCTGTAAATGCAAGCATGTCTTTTTCATATCTGCAATCAATCTTAATCGTTAGCAACTTATTAGCAAAAAAAAAAAAAAGAAGTCCTGCAACTCAAAGACAATATCTTTAGATGTATCATTTAATACCTTAGATGGAGCGCGATGAAAGGTTCACCATTAACTCTCAGTCTATTCACTAACTTCCTTCCAAGCTCTTCTATTTCTTCTGTGAATCTTAGACCCTCGTACATTGCTCGGCAACGGAGCCTTTGAATTGAAGCGGCAACGCCATTGTTGGCTAGGCGTGAATCAGAGTGTGTAAATTTGATCACTCGGTGCTTCTTTAGTAGAGAAAGGATATCCTTTCTGTAATAACTAGGCTGCCAAGTGTTACATACGACTTTTTTACACTTAAAAATCATTAACAGTTCTCTTTTAGGGAAAGAAATGACACTTTTTAAACGTCAAAAGCCATACCTTAGACCAAGAAACTGGAGGCTTATGCAGAGGCTTTATTGCTGCAACTTCTTGGGGAAGCAACTCAAGGATCTCGACGTCGTCTCTTAACGTTTCAATGAAGTGCTTCCAGTTGAAGATATCTTTAAAATCACTGAATGATTGACCACTTCTTTATTAGGTTATGTTATGCAAATAACAAGTTTATAATTACTTAGCGGAGCCTTCAACTATCCAATAGGCACACGCACCTCGGATCTGTCCAAAAGGAAGCATGATCTAACGATGGAAGAACCAAAGTGGCATTCATGATTTTTGTTATGGCAACCATGTCACTTATCTGCATTTCAACCAGTAATAGTAAGAAAATAATACGTACATGTTTACTTGGTTTATAGTATAATCGTCCCCACAAACTTGCTTACCCCAGTTTTCATTTGATTCAATCCGCCGTTGGCATGAACAAGAACGTACCCGTTTGTCGCTTTAACATTCCCTAGATAATACCATAATTGCCAGTTGTGAATCCGGGAACAGATAAAACTAATTGAAAAGCACATCGAAGGATGTAGCAGTGGAGAATCCAACTAGTCATAGAATTAGAAACTTGTAGCCGGATCATACTTGTTTCACTTCTGGATCGTTGATGGCACTTGAAAAAGTTGTCGCTTTCGGGTTTCATCCAAATATCTGCATTCTGACAAGTGAGACAACGTTAGTTCTATTTTAGTGTCAATGTTAGCGATTATTTGTGCCATGAGGCACCAATTATAAAGTTATAACATGCTTATAGATTGACGCCACATTCATAAACTAGAATCAGAAAATAACTTAACACAGTTAAGCGAAGCGAAACAAATCATAACCAAGATAAGTTTAGGACCATCTGCAATTACGAGACAAAGAGGCAAATAGTCCACACCTTCTGAAAGGTCAGAATCTGAAAGAAAATGAAGGTAACACTTGTTTGAAAACAAAATACAACTACAATACGGAGGAGTAATCAAAGTCACATACTTTTACCAAAACAACCCTTAACATGAAAAAAGAAAAAAGGACAACTGTCTCATGACAGAGGCATTTGTATGGAATGAAAAACCAAGTTTGATTATCATTGTTGATCCATGGACAACTACACAGGGTCGCAAACAATATCACTGTTTCTCGTATCAGAAACTTTAGATGGCAAGAAGGGACAGCACGACTTGAACGGTATCAAACACACGTTCCCATGAAAGCTGTTGACGTCTGACATTCCGCCTCAAATCTAGCTTGTTTATCTGCTTATTGAATACCTACCTACCTAAACTGAAGTGTAACGTATATCAATAATTAGAAACTAAAAGAATACAAAGATTTTGGAAATGAAAGGAAAGACCAGAGAAAGAACCACTAATTAAAGACGTTCATCTTCGTGCACAATTTGCATGGATATAAAGGTTACGTGTCCGGCACGAGGTACACAACAAAGCCATTGACATGATTATATCATACTTTGACAGGGCTACACTTGGAAAAAAGTTATACTGGAGATGGCGCAAACACACAGTTTGAACCTGATAGAAATGTTCAGAATCTGACCGGAAACTTCTGGGTTGAGGGAGGTGATCTGGCGGAGTTGGGGGAATCCTCAGGAACGCGATATGCTCTTAAATGATTCATAATCGTATGTCGCTTAAGAATCAACTTGGGCTCCAACTTTTGCAAGCTATTTAACAATGCGAACTTGGCTAGCATGGTCAAGAATGCAAGAAACATCAAACCAACAAATATCCAACGCCCCAGAATCCTACCGGGCCTCAAAAGCTCGGGCAAGTGACGCACTCTCTTGCGGAGAAGTGCTGCTCTTGTGGTCATCGACGTGTTGAACCCATAATCAATAACTCTCCTTCTTGTCATGTAAGAAGAAGCGGTGCTGCAAAAGTTGTCCCGAGGACTCGACATGATATAGGTAGACCAATAACATAGATAAACAGACGCAGAATTTTAGATATATAAAATAGTTTTATATTTGAGAGAAGAAACAGAAAAAAAGTTAGAGAAGAGGGAAGTGGGAAAGTGGGGTGGTAACGAGGAAAGAGGGAAAAGGAGAAGATGAAGCTTAACGGCTTATTTTTGTAGTTTTTTTCTTAAATTTTCTTTTGGTTTCAATGGCCTTGTGAATAGTTGGCTGCGGAATGTTTGCCGAAGGAATCTCGAGTCTCATGCGTTTATGTCTCTCATTTCATCTTTTGTTGGAGACACAAGTTCTCACCCTCAACCATAATCATTTGTAATTATATCTATCTTTTGAAATAAAATCATTTGCATTAGATCCTATGTCTATTTGACCCTGTTTTTATTTTGTCTTATAAATTTCAGTCATCTATTTATACAGAACTTACGCAAAATTTATATAAATAAATAACTAAAATTCATAAGACAAAATAGAAATAAAATAAATTGGACAAAAAATTCGGATTCAAAAACATGCAACTTAACGTATATCCTTTATGCCACCTTCGCTGACTTTTCGAATGAAAACAGCAAGCCCACTTTCAACATGGATCTTGACCAGTACAGCTAGCTGGGCTAATTTAACTTGCATTAAGAGACATTAAGATCCACGGCCGCCTGATATCAAATTAAAAATAAGCCCATGTTGTGATTTAACAGGCCCAGGTAAACAATACTCTTAAAAGTGAATTTCAGGAGCCCCAGGCCAGCCCATTGAGTATGGTTTCTATTTAAGCGGACGAGTCAGCAACTAGGGTTTTAGCCTCTGGGGGTGTGCTTCTCGCGGTCACTTCGGTTCAGCTGTTTTGCAGGGACAGAGTTGTGGGTGAGAGAGGTTACCAAATCGAAAATGGTCAAGGGACGCCAAGGGGAGAGAGTCAGGTCTGAAATCTATGCATTTATATGGCCTTTCTTTTGTTTTACTTGATGGTCTATGTACGAACATTTTTTTTTAGTATGATCTAATATGTTTCGTGATTTTTCTTCTGTTTTCTTTTTCACGTTTTAGACTCTACGTGAGAGGAACCGTCTTGGGGTATAAGAGGTAATGATCTTGGCCCTGAACGCAACTTTGGTATGCATGCCTTATAGTTCGTGGGTTGTTGTTAAGCCTGCCTTGTGAGAAACTTGAACTGTTAAATTGAAAATTTGTTGTCATAGGTTTGGGCATTTATAGGGTGTTTGGTTTTTATTGTTAAAAGCTCTAGACGAAGAATGGAAATGAAATAGTTGGGTTATTTTTGTTTGACAGTACTATAGTGTATTTCTGGGTTTGTAGATTATGCAAGATATGATTGCTGCAGAAAAATTGTAGCTAAATAAATATTAGTTTCTTGACAAGCAATTTCGATCTTGTTGTTGCTTTCCGAAAATGGGGATTTGGAAAAGTAGTTGTGTAGAATTGTGTCGTATGAGTTGGTTTGGAGATGTGATGGTTAGTTGGATGCCAGGTCGAAGTCAAACCAATATCCAAACACTTCACTTCTCCAGATTGAGGGAGTGAATACCAAGGATGAAGTTGCATGGTATGCTGGGAAGCGCTTGGCTTATATTTACAAGGCCAAGGTGAAGAGGAATGGATCACATTATCGTTGCATTTGGGGCAAGGTCACCAGACCTCATGGTAACAGTGGTGTTGTTCGAGCCAAGTTCAAGTCCAATCTGCCTCCAAAGTCCATGGTAATGGAGTAAAACCTGTTTCTTGATTGCTGTATCAAAGTTTCTTTTTGTTCTTGTTGTTGAATATGTCTTGTTTCATCTGCAGGGAGCTAGGGTCCGAGTCTTCATGTACCCCAGTAACATATAAGGTACTTTTATCCCATCTGTAATGCTTCTCATGCATTTATTGAACCTTTCCTTTTTTTCTTTTAATTTTGGCGAGTTTCGTTGCTTAACCATATCTCTTGGAGGGCGTGTTATGGCTATCATGAGGTTGGATTTTTGTATTCTTTTTTGTTGTTGAGATTTTGCCTAGTGAGACCCTGGTTTAATATGGAGCCTTTATGGTTCATTTCAGGGGTGTTGTCTAGTTTTATATGGCTGATTTGTTGCAGAATATTCTTATTGTGCATACATTTGACTGTTGAGACAGCCGTGATCCTGCTCTTAGTTGCTTGTCTTCTCGTCAAGTGTTTAAATAGAAAACAATAATCTTATCTTGTTGCCTTAGATGTCCTGTTCCGTTGTCATTAGTTTGGGTTTTGGACATTGTAGTTTTAGTTATCTTTCAAATCTTGTAATGATTATATTCTTTTCTTAATCCATATATTTATAAATCCTTGTCAATTTTCAGGCATTGTAGGTGGCAGATTGAGTTCGTTGAAGTCATGAAGCAATCTGCATTTGTTACTCGTTTCTCTATGCTAAGTATTGTGTGTTCTTTTGGTAAGAGTTGTTTTTTGTCTACTTAAAGAATGTATGA
>JANZXV010000212.1:13077025-13087616 GCA_027576455.1 Erythroxylum roigii | reverse complement strand
AGGATGGAATGGCTTGGGTTTGGAAGTGAGCCCCTCTCTTATTTTATTAAAACTTCCAAACAATGGAATGACCCATTTTATTCCATTCCATTCCACTCCATTCCATTCCATTCCAATGAAAATACATCATTTGACAATCCAATTTTGTTTGAAATTCTGTTCGTTCCGAGACCCCAAAACAAATAAGGGCTAATTATCCAAAGCTTTAATACCCGAACAAAGCCCAATTTCTACTTTCGGAGTATTTTGTCTGTACAAATCGTTAACTATCACGCTAAATACACACAAAGAAGAAACAGAAAATTAAGCAATAATTACAGAACAGTCATTAATATAATTACAAACGTACCAGTAACAGCTTTTCCCGCCTACACTAACTCCAGTCACAACTACCTCATACTCCAGTAAAAATACAATTTTAAGAATAAAGGCAACGTAAGATCAAGACTAAAACTAAAACCAAAGTGTTCCACACTTCCTCTAATTTCAAGGCACGTCGCCTTTTAAAATGAGATAGTAAAACCCACAAGTCATAGAGGATAAAAAGCTGTCAGTGATGTTTGCCCCGTTGTCCAAAGCCCATATCCATACATCACTAAGAAAAAGAAAGGTACAATACACCATCGGTTACAAAACTCTGTTTTGGTCAGAGCAACAACAACCAAATTATAATCTTTTGGAGTTCTTAATAGCGTTCAGCGAGAGTTCCACATCAAAGAAATTTTAATGTCAAGGCACTGTAACACTCCAAGTCTCTCCTAACTGTAGAATGTCAAGGCACTTTAACACTCTGAGTCTCTTCTAACTGTAGACAGCCATTGGTCAACATATTTCTGCTTAAAGACGAATTTAGAGTGACCAAATTCATATCATCCTTGTACTTGTCCCAGCATGCTTCAAATTGGGGGCCCTTGCATCTTGCGATAATATCATATAAGACAGCAGATTTTTAGCCAAAAATATGACTTCAAAGAACAAAAAATAACCAAAGGCAATAACGAAGACAATAACCATCAATCTTTACCGCTGGATCAATAACAATATCTCAAGAATAGTTGTTCTAATTTCTTCACGAGCTATTCTTAATGCTGCTTCCTTGTACAGCATAACAAGTTCATCGACCAATCTGCAGCCAAAGATGCTAAAATTTAATCCTGACATTACATGCTTGATGAAGGGAATCACATGAAAGATCAGCAACAGAATAGGTTCAGAGCTGCAACTTCAGGATCATTCATACAGCAAGTGGTTCCACAAGAAACAAGAGGATATGGATTTTACACGAAATCCTCGATCATCAATTTTACTTCTGAAGAAACATCATTAAAAAAAAGGTTTTCAATTTTTCTGAATATTGACTGACAGTCGGAAGTCAGTGAACATTGTTCAACATACTTTCATAATCAAAGAGTTTTATATTGACATTTAATTTACAAATGGGGTTGATAGATTATAATTTGGTTCACCTCTCAACATATGGTGTGTTCCTTATCCATGTTAACTTTACAACTGTCCGAATTTGTTTAAGAACCTGCAGAAGAGTAAAATGATCAGCATCCAATATACTTTAGCATTCTTTGCAAGGGTAAATTTTGAGCAAAACAATCTCATAAACAGATAAAATGCTCCCCTAAACAGTGAATGGCATCTTTCGTTCTTTACGAAATTGTTACCCAAAGGAGATTTTAGTAATAACTTTATTTACGAAGTTTCATTCATAAAGCACATCTGGGTCTACATAGTGCCAATATGATAGAACCACCAACTCTTTGAAAATTAACACATATTGGACAACTTGCACTCACCAGTAAAACTGTTCCAACTCTTGAAAATTAACACATATTGGACAACTTGCACTCACCAGTAAAACTGTTGGATCATCATCAGCATGCATCCACTGAAAGAAAAGAGGGAACATCCGCCTAAAATGTGCCAACAAAAAGACCCCAACCTCACAGAGAAGTGGTTCAATATATTTAAGCCATGTGATGCGACGATCCTTATTCCTTGGTTGACGCTCTAAATGGCCAAGCATCTCATTCAGCATCCTCTCAAACCTATACAAAAAAATAAGAGACCAGATAGAAAAGATTATGAACAACACTTAATAACATATTTTGTATATGCAGTTCAAAACTATCACATCCACATAACTTGCGTTTCCCAAAGGTAGGATGCATACCACTGGCTACGAGGATTACCTCGCTGGATACAACTCACAAGCAACACTGACATCTCAACTACATAAGGCCAAATCTCATCAGATGAGGCAATATTCTGGCAACAAGCATCAAGAATCACATCTCCATACATAACAAGCTCGGCAGCATTAACATTTTTCCCTAGATGTATGAAGCTAATCATACCCTGCCCCTATAACCAAGAAACAGAAAAGAGCACAATACACCAATGATCAAGTGTTATCAATCACATATGATGAGAAAAGGGAAGATAGTTCAAGGAAGAACATACTTTGATCTCCGGAGACCAATGATCAAGTGCAGTCAATCCACAAGGAATCACCAGAGTACACAAATTTCCCAAATGTGGATACTCAACCTTCAAAATAAACAAATAGGAAATCTCAGTTTCCCCAAACTAGCAACAAAACTTATGCAGATGTGAAAGTAAAAAAAGAAAAAGGCGCCAAACCTGAGTAACGAACCACCTGAACTGATAAGCAGCCAAAATCGCGTATCCAACAGGAACCCTAGCAGCTGCAGCGCAGACCTCGTCACCATCAACACTCTTATCAATCGAACTCTCCTTAACCCTATCTTTCAACAGCTGCAAGACTTCAGGCATCAATTCCACCACCAATATCTTTTCTTCACTCACTAACCCACACTCCAATCCCAAAAGCTCTTCAGTTCCCAAACCACTGGCACAATAAGCCCTGGAGAGGTCGGAGAAAGCAGATTTCGCCGAAACGCACAGGCCCTCGGGGATCCAGGACAGTAGTTCGTGAGTTGAGGACCGAGAGGAAGCCAACAAAGCACATGCTAGGCCAAAATCCTTGATTAAATATTGGAGCTGCTTCTCAGAGACGTTAGGGTTAGGGTTCCCATTGGTGAGAAGAGATTGGAGTAGGGATTTCACAGAGATGGCGGAGCCTTCGGATGGTGTGTAGTGTGTTCTGGAGAGATCCTCCAGTAGTAACCCTCTTAACCTGCAAGTTGTAAAGACTATCACAAATTTGACATGAGCATTTAAACTGATCTCATATATATATAGGTGTTTCAGAAGGAGCTTACTTGAGTAGATGATCATGGAGACTGGTCAAGGAATTCGACATGTTTTTGGCTCGCAGTTGAAAGTTGAAAGTGGCTTAGTGAGCGACTTCATAAGTCATAGACACACTTCAAATGGCGGCGTAACATGTGTCGGCGTAGGATGTTACGGTGGCAAAACGGATGTTTCTACTTTGTAGGATGACTTAGGCCCGCGTGTACCATCATAATCAAACTTACTTGACAATAAGCATAAGCCAGGTCTCGTATGACGGAGAAAAGGTACACGTGCTTCTTAATAAAAAGGAAGCGAACGCAAATTTAAAATAACTGTTTACAGTTCCTACCAGCGTTTTTTTTTTGTTTATTTTCAACCTAGAAGAAGAAAAAAGATTGCTAAACTGTTCGTGAAACTCGAAAATTCGACTGCCGGTGGCGACTTGATTCAACATTACCATACAAAATTACTATTTTATGACTATGAATCTGCCATTGTGTCTGTATTTGATCCTACGTATGGAAATTTGATTTCACAACCGCCAAGTAGAACCAGCACCTTGGGCTTGACATTGCATGAGTTTCGAGAAATACTGCAAAGCCCTTTCCCGTCTCACACAATTCACATGAGAATTTCGACAAAGAAAATAGACCCCAAAAGTAAAAAGACAGGTATTCGGATACATACACAATGACACTATGCCCTCTATTAAGCCCTTTTAAGAACTGGATAAAATTAATGTCGGGGGCACCAATAGCACCCAAGTTTGATGCTCCAGATGGAATTTTACAGTTGCCAAGAATGTGCATTGTCATCACGTTCTATCAATCAAACACAACATATGACAAAAGCATAAAAGGTGGGGAAAATCAAGTTACGCCGATTTAGTTGGCAGAGGGGAAGGGGGGAAGAAAACACACCTTAAAAGAAACACATAAAGCCAACCACACAAATAGACATGAAACTTTTTAGGATAGGATGATCAGGCTTCGGGCATGGCAGCGGCGGCAGCAGCAGCAGCGGCAGCGGTAGCAGCACGCTTCATTGATGCGGATTTGATAAGGTGATTGTAGCTCCCCTTCTCCTTAAAGAGTTGGGAGAAATGATGTTTGCAATACAACACACCCTCCAGGGCTGCATAATTTGACGGGGATATAGCACATCCACCATGTGAGCACTTGAAGCATGATTTGTGATATGCTTGGCTCTCCACTGTCACCTGCAGATAAACAAGTGAACCTCAAGGAGAGTACAAGTACAAGAAGATAAATGTACAAGTTTGACCATTTATTTAACTCTAATTGATTTGAAACTTATTAAACATGAGGCGCTGGAGAAAAACAAAAATTTCTGGTGATTCCCAGTGTCATTCAATAGAGCTTAAGTATGTCTGACTGGCCATATTTTGTCCTCCAAACAAATAGACAACAAATTTCATGAAAATTATCCCCAGCTAAAGCAACTTTCTTAGTTCTTATTACCATTGTATAACCTTCCAACCTAGACCATGTTAACATAGATACAATACATACAGCACAATTGACTAAACTTACAACGAACTAATCAGATCAGAACATGCTTATGAAGCACTCCTGCTTTGCTTAATGTTCCATTCATGCAAGATGTAGCTATCAACATGACCTGTCAATCCATTCTATTACCCATTTTTGATATCTTTCATTTATAACAAAATTTCCCTTTCCAATTTGTCTTGCGGCATTAAGAAAAACAGTATTACTTGGGATAAAATTAATCCATATAGAAAGCGATGCACTCAATCATATGTTTCTTCATCCAGTTGAGACAAATGCTCTTTTCTGCCCCACATTTTGACTTTAACGTGACTTTTTTAGTCAAAAGATTAAGTTAACAAATCTTCCCATTACTCTCAGTTTGTACCATTAAGATCCAAATCAGACAGGAAACTTAACTGATTCAGGCATTCAAAAGAATCTGGAGAAGCTAATCAGATCATAATATTAAATGATAATGAACCAGTATATCATGAAATTTTACCTTCTCCAGTGGATAAGCAGTTTTGCCACAAGTTGCACATTTTTCTTGTGTTCCAGAGAACATGCTAGCAGCTTTGCTGGGTGACCTTGTCTGAAACCAGCACAAGCTATTGAGAGTTAAAGGCATCTCCACTAACTTAGAAAACACATTATAATAAAACTTTAAAATCAAAATAAATGTCAAATAAGTACGTCATAACAAGGATCCTCACCAGTTCAGGAGTCAACTTCTCAGCTGATTTTGCAGCTGTTGAAAAATGAAATTATTAGATAATTGAAGGCCTAAAGTTTAATTATAGAAAAATTGAACATAGAAATTTATGTTGACAAAAATAAGAGACTTACGGGACTGGAAGTTTTTGTTGAAACTACCCGTCTCCTTAAACAACTGCTCAAAATGAGGTTTACAGTACAGTACACCTTCCATGGAAGAATAATTGCTTAGCTGAAAGTTAAAAAATAATGTGTTGAAGTCAGCAGCAATCTGATAGCGATTTGATTCTAATAACCCAAAACCAAGGGTATAAAATACAAATAATTCAAGAAATAAATAGTCCCGTAATTGGGATGAGCAATAACTGTTATTCAAGTATCTGTTACTCCAGAAAGAAACAATGAACAGCCAAATTAATAGACTCCTGCTTTCAACCTAACCAATTTACTGACAACAACTATTAGCGTATAACTTGGTAGCTTGATCGAGGTGTAATCCCATAATTTTATACATTCCAACAACCTAAATTGCGCAACACTTAAGCTACTCAACCAAATTCACAAAGAGACCATAAAAGAGCAGGATCAGTAATGGTAAAGATAAAGATGCTACCTTTAAGGTGCCTTTGCAGTGAAAGCATTTGAAGCAAGACTTGTGATAATTAATACCATCCGCCGATAGAAGTTCCATAGGATACACAGTCTTTTCGCAAGCTTTGCATTTCTGTTGAGTCCCCGTAAAAGACATAGTAGCTAGGAGTTTGTGCGTCGGATCTGACAAGTAACTTACCTCCTCAACACAACCTACCGATCACATAACCCCGGATCAGATTTAGAGCAAACCCATTTATAAGCATCAGTTGCTCCATAAAGCAAGCTTTAATCTAATGGAGAATGAAGGTAGAGAAAAGCATTGAAGTTTGAAATCTTTATATATGGCGCAAATCTTCATTTTCAATGTGCTTTAAAGGGTATCTCCTAAACATAGATTTAACTTTCCCAAACATATGTAACCGATCTGACACTTTCAAATAAATGCAGGTACCTAAAAAAGCCAAACCCACATAACCTATCAAACATAAGCAAACATAAAGCAACAAAAACAGATAAACTAGTAAATATACAGAGATCCAGAAATGGGGAAGTCATTCACAGATGTAGGCGTACCTCGGTGAGATTGAGTCTAAGACTGAGGCTCTCGATCTGAAATAAGAATGGTAAAACGACGGAGATGAAAGAAATGAGAAGGTGGAAGAAGCAAAGCGAGGTGAGAGAGGTCAGCTATGAAGTAGAAGAAAATTTGGTAACTATAAAGAAAGGGGATGGAGCGGGAGCGATTATTGGGTGCTTTTAGACGCTAGCGGATGCTGCGAAGTGGACGATGACGATGATTAGTGATTATAGAGAGAGAAAGAAGGAGTTTGATATTTATGTTTATAAAATATAAAACAATTGGATTGTGCGGAGCGCAGAGAGATGAGAGAGAGAAATATCTTCTTAGCTGGAACAACTGGGGTCCACGCCTTGAGCACTTTACTACTTGGTTTGTCTTGTCCAACGACATCTCCTTTACGATTAACGAGGTTATTTTTTTATCTCATCCACAACAGTATCCGGTATAAATTTGCTGGAAAACGAAATTTGGAAAAATTTTATTACATGTAGTCCTATTTTTAATTAGTAAAAAAACGAGGTCTTTTTTATCTAGATTTAAGAGAATGCTTTCTTGCTCGGTCTCAGTCTCAACTCTCAAGTCTCAACATAATAAAACGACACGGAAATCTTTTTGAAAAATAAATAATGAACAAAACGACTACAGAAAACAAACGAAACCGTGTACGTAGTCTTCTCGCAGATGGTTTCTTAATCTTAAAATTGCAAAGGAAATGGGGCACATAATGTGTAACTTGTGCCTAATTCATATATAGTGTAAATGACAATTTAAAGAGTGTCACAAAATTTGTAACTACTAATATTTCAATGGCATGCCATGTGACTTATCATGCCACATGCCGTTTGATGGTAGCTGATCATGGTATGGAAATATAATCTTGTCGGCTTCACGCCTTGCCTTATCATTTTTAACCGCGAGTGGATGTGGATCCCACCAAGTTAAAGTTAACGTAGGCAAGAAAAAGAAGCAGGATTGAATGAATTCTTGGGAGGAAGCGGCAAACTGGAGAAGCACGAATACGGAACGGATCATCCCGAGCTTCTCTCTCATTCGACGTGGAATGATGGGTTAAATGTACCATCAAACTCAACCGCCCTTTCCCGCCATCGCAAGATCAAGTCGATTTGCGCTGTTCACAATCAAACGGCTAGCAACCAGAAGGGAAGGGACCCACTTAACAGCAACCCAAACAGTTACAGTGACCACTGACCCCACTCTTCCTCTCTCGCAAGTCGCAGCCATGAATGTCCTCCTCTGCTTCATCGCTCTCAACTTCCTCTCCTACTCCAACGTCGCTTCTCTTCCCGTCATCGGAGTCACCTACAACGCCCCTCCCCATCCCTCACAGTCGACGGACAGAATTGCTTCCGCCATCTCCGCCCTTAGCCTCCACTCGGTCCGCCTCCCCAACCCTGACCCAAAACTAATCCGATCATTCTCATTCAGCAACACCTCTCTCCTCCTCTCCATCCCAAACATCCTCCTCCCTCCCCTCGCTGCCAACCGTTCCCTCGCTCTCCGATGGCTGTACGGTCACCTGCTTCCTTTCTACCCTCGCTCCAAAATCTCCCTCATCTCCGTCGGAAACGACGCCGTCACTCACCTTTCTCAGTTCCTCGTCCCTGCAATCAGGAACGTCCACTTGGCGCTACGCGACCTCGGCATCAAGAAAGTATCCGTCTCCACCACTTTCTCTTTCCCCACCCTCGTCACCACGCCGTTTCCACCTTCTTCTGCGACGTTCTGCGAGCCGCTCGATGAACTCGTGATCACGCCGTTGCTTCAGTTCTTGGAAGAGACAAATTCGTCCTTCTTGGTGAATCTTTACCCTTACGACTTGTACAGGATCAACTCACAGATTCCCTTAGTCTTTGCTTTGTTCCAAGATCATCCCTTTAATTTCAGGGACGATTTGGTCACTGGAGTCAGGTACCGGAACCTTTTCGACATGATGCTCGACGCTGTCATTACGTCCCTGGCAGTGGCCGGTCACGAGAATATTCCGGTGATTGTTACGGAGACCGGTTGGCCGAGCTCCGGCGAGGTTGACGCAACGCCAGTATTAGCTGAGATGTATATAAAGGGTTTGATATCACACCTGAAGTCTGGTTTGGGGACTCCTTTAAGAAAAGAAGGTGCCCAAGAGGTGTACATTTATGAGTTGGTTGATAAGGAGGAGGAGGAGAAGCAGCATGGTGTTCCAAAATGGGGGATTTTGCATGCTAATATGTCTACCAAGTACAAAATTGACTTCTCTAGTAGCCCCAAGATTGGCGCAAGTATAGAGGTTTTGGTGGGTATTTGGCTGGCGTTAATTGGTCTCCTTTTTCACTAACTTGGGGGTTTCTTGCTGGAAAAGAAACTATGAATCGGCAATGTCTGTTAAATTTCTATGGAACTTTTAGCGTCTTCTGTTTGTGTTGTGGCAGAGTTAACAATGGCAAATTGCACGCTGGTTTTAGATAGCTTTAGAATTCTTTGTCTAGCGACTCGTACATAGAGCAGAGTTTTGATTTTGGTTGTTGAGACTCTCTACAGCATTTGAAAGAGCAGTTCTTCTGCTACGTATGATTAGCTTGGAAATCGCCCTGTGTCTGTCTGAATTGTATTGATGTATAAAATTCTATTCAATGGTTGCTTATCAATGCTTGACAGAGTGCTCAATCTTACCTTCTTTTATTTCGTTAAGTCTTAGCTCTGGCGTCTCGTGTCAAAGACTTGCTAACGTGATATCTTTAATTCAAAGGGTTCACCAAGATATATCAGTATATTGAAGTATTGGCTAATTTCATAATTTTTCAATGTCCACATACATAGACGGAGTTGAACCTGATTCGCGATTCTATCTCTGTGTTAGTCTAAAAGGTGGCATTTCTGTTACTTTTCTCAGTCGCTGAGAAAGGAAACTAAAACGGAAGAGTTAGGCTCGTAGTTTTGTAACTGGGCTCATAGTCATAGCCTACGAAGATGCGCGTGTTCCTTTGAATATGAAACTCTCTGTCCTTGGAATCAAGTAAAAACTTTTACAAACATTTTAATGTACAATTAGAAAATGAACGAGCAACAACAGCGAGAAATCCCATCTAAATTGGCAGTTTCAGTGCATGCCTTACTCTTCACGTTTAATCAAGCATGTCATAACCTAATGGTCTAAATTTATATAACAATGCTGCCGGATGATATCTACCTTATCAACTCCGAGAGGAACATCTGCAACCCACCCACCCACAATACTTTTACAGATTAACGTCTAGAACAGACATTAGATACAGTGGCAAGTACCGGAGACACAGAGCCTCTGATTAAGCATAAAAGCTTAATGATTGTTCTCTCACGTCAATTCCGCAGATAGCAGTTTCAATCGCCGTGACGCCAGACATGAAACAGATCATTTCATTACAAGAAAAATAGAGTTTAACGACGAAAATTATCGACGAAATTTGCACATATTCCGTCGGTAAGTTTAATTAGCGACAAAATTTACCGACGGATAACGGCGTCGGAGAAACGCTTGTCAATAAATTTACCGACGGAAATGTTTTCCGTTGGTAAATTTATCGACGGTTATTCTATTCGGTCGGTAAATTTTCCTGTCAGAAAATTACAAACGGAAAAAATTTCCGTCGGTAATTACCAACGAAAAAAACTTCGGTCCGTAAATTTGCTGAAAACTATTTTTTAAAATTTACATGCAAAGTGTTTAGTTTCTGTAGGATCTCGGCCTTTCGGCCCTCGCGTCTTCAAGGCCTCGACCTCCCGGGCCTCCCGCCCACCCTCTTGTAGATATTGGCCGCTTTGGGCCTCCCCTCTAGGGCATCGCACCCTCACGGTTTTGTTTTTGCACATGACTTTCCAGGAGGTCACCCATCCTAATACTGCTCTAACCCTAGCACGTTTAACTTCGGAGTTCTGATTGGATCTGGTGCGTTAGGGCATGGGAAACGCGTCTACAAGTTTTCCG
>JANZXV010000212.1:12980538-13000744 GCA_027576455.1 Erythroxylum roigii | reverse complement strand
TATTTCATAGGATTTTTCCAAGAAGAATAGTTAGTACCATTAAAAAGAGGAGGGCGATTATTTGTGTTACCTTCTTCTGCTATGTTGTTGTGTGTCAAATTCAGCACCATCCCTGGATTTTTTTTCTTTGACACCAATTGAAAACGGTCTAGAAGGGGGCTTGAATAGATCTTTTAATCTTTTTGCAAAGTGCTACAAAACAGTGAAATAAAACACACGAAACAAACAAACAAGTTGAAATGTAAAAGAGTAGAGAAGATACCCAAATACAGTGTTTATAGAGGTTCGGTGCTAAGGCCTACGTCCTCTACCTAAACTCCCACTTAGGATTTTGACAAAGCTCTTTACTACATACTTTTTAGTTCAGTATGAACTCTTCCAACTCAACCTGACTTCCGGCTCAAGCTACACCTTACAAACGATTTATTTTCCATCACAAATCCTACCTCCCAAGTGATTCTTCTCTAATCACTCAACTTATAATAATAACAATGATAGAAATGAAGCGGTAAAGCTCAGTACAGCTGAATACAATTAGAATATGCTAAGAGCAAATTGAGAGCGATGTGAAGATAATTTTGAACTATGGTAAGGATGCTTCGCTTTGGACTTGTGTAATCAATCCTCTGAAGTTCTGTCCTTTATTTGCAGGCTTTAAGACATTTTTAGACGTTGTAGAATGCTCCTAGCCGTTGTAGAAAGCTCCTAGCCGTTATATGAAGATTTTCTTCCGTTTGAAATCAATTGACACAGTTAAATTATGTTTAGCTGCAACTGATAGTCGACTAGTCGGTGTGTAAAAGTCGACTAGTACATTATAGTCAACTTGTCCTCAAGAATTAGTCGACTAGCACTAACGTTTTTCATGAAACTTTCTGCTCCACTCTTCGAATAGTCGACTAATATGATGATAGTCGACTAGTCCATTTAACCAACTGACAGGTCTGATTCTTAATAGTCGAATTGCAACATGATGGTCGACTTGTCCCAAGCTCCAACTGACAGATCTCACACAGTCTACAATCTTTGATTGTTGAGATGCTTATTGGAACTCTTCATACAAGATATTCTCATGAAATACATGTTGTTTAACTGTGATACTCATTATTGCAATCTTGATTTTCACAAATCAACTTTATTTAAATTTCATCTGACTTGAAAATCATCAATAACATAATAGTCAACTTGTGCCATCATTAGTCGACGAGTGTACCACCATTTTAATCCAAATACCTGAAATTATTTCTTAACCAATTCTTTAAGTTTTATTATTATCAAAACATAGAAGGATTTAATTTGTCAACCTTCATTGGTCCAACAAGGAAGGCGTCAACTCTTGTTTTGAAGGCTAAGGTTCTACATTCAATACTTCTTCATTGTGTTCTACCAAGATTAGCCTCGAAGGACGTTGTGACAACGATCGATGAACAATGCATGTTTCATCTACTCAATCAACAACCCATTTGTTAGATTTCGTTTCCTGAACCCAACTCTTGCTTTGATACCACAACTGTTAGATCCCGCTTGAATTCAGAATCCAAGTCTTCCTGATACCATAATACTGAGCGTGGTTCCTTGTAAGGTTATTTCAATGAGCCCAACGCTTCATCTGATTTCATGACACGTGAGCGTATTTCCATGAAATCTCTTTAACCAACATTGATTCCTCATCATTCTCATAACATCTCAAGCCATAAAGCCCACACAACAAATTCACAATAATCACAATTTACTTCTTCAAAATTGTAGCTCTTAGTCTCTAGTTTATTTTATAGCAAGAACCACCTCATTCGGAGCTCTATAGCTTAAGATATGCTTAAAAATCCAAAGTATGTTCATAACCAAGTCATGCTCTTCCAACCGATCCCTCAATTTCTTTCCATTAATCTTTTTCAATGCAACACCAAAAACTACAAATTTTTATTGAAAGGTAGAAAATCGTGTTAGGAATCTATCACTTCAAGAATCACTTAATTTGGAGTTCGGACGAAGAAGTTATGGTCAAAAGAATCCAACATGTTTATGTCCTTACTCACATTGTACATGCAGCACAATTGCCATAACTTTCTCTACAGATGTCAGATTGACTTTGTTTTTAGATGGTTTCGAAGAGGACTTCTAGGTCTACAACTTTGATGCAGAACTTAAAATAATATTTTGTCATTTAGAGGGTCAAAACATGGGTCGTGTAAACCAACACGGGCAGCCTGTGTGACTTTCGGGTGTAATTGTGCTCCTGTGCTAGAAACACACGGCCTGTGTGATTTTACATGGGCAGGCCTTGTAACCTTCAGGTGAAAGGAAATTTTCACCCTACAAGACCCCTCCAAAGGATTCTAAACTCATCCTAACATCCCCTTTTACTCATAATCTTTCCAAATCGAGCAATCCTAGTGCGATATTGCTCCTGCTAAGTGACCGTTTCACCACAATAGCTTAAGTTGTTGTGTGAGGTCAACTTAATTGATTTTATATATTCACTAACACACCCCCTCAAGTGAAAGCCCTTTAGACTTGAAACTTGCACAGGCTCACTCTACCTTGGGCTGAATAATAGGTGGGTGGTAGGATTTGAACTCACGACCACTTGGTCACAAAAGCTCTGATACCATATTAAATAATCATTTCGTCACAATAGCTTCAGCTGTTGTGTGAGGTCAAATTAATTGGTTTTACATATTCAGTAAAAGCTCCATAAACTCTAATTATTCGGGATACACATCCTAAGCAACATCACCTACTCAAACAATCATATCTCTCAACTCTGACATCCAAAAATCGCATACTTTATATCGTTGGAAAGATATAAAGACGAACTTGGAAGTCAGAATACACATTTTACGCTCATGAAAAACTTGAAATTTATCCCCACTTCACTTCCTCTATTACAACATCATTCATGATAAGTCAACTTCCAATTGGAATTCATCCAACTCTCAACCTCAATTCATTCGACTCCTCATATTCAATAACATCTCATCATTCACCAAAAATCTTATCTTTCTTTTCCATAATATCTCACTTATATATATATAACAATAGTTCATGCTCAAGATTCATCATCTCAAGTTAATGACTTCAAACATACCCAATTTCAACTTAACATCATCCATGCACAATTCACATTTCATTAACATCATAAGATAGATGCTTACAAAGCTTTAAACACATCTCATGCCATAATACATCATTTTACAAAAATCCCCAAAATACACAAGATACTTGAATGAAAATTGCTCAAAATGCAATTACAACTTTGTTTTACATAAATTACTCCAAAACAAAAGAAAACAAGCAAATTCGGAGTGATGCCTTGATTCATTTTCACTCGATCTCTTGTTCATCACCTGAATAGGGGAAAGAGAGTAGGGGTGAGCTTAAAAGCTCGTGGGTAATAGCTTATAACGGCAAAATAAGCAAAACCATTCAAAAAGTTCATTGCCATAGAAAATTCTTGTTGAAATCCATAAAACACTTATTTCTCAAATTCTCATCATGTAGTCAAATTTATAATCCACAAAACATGAATGCATCAAACTTGTTCACATATCATAAGCATATAAGCAAATCAAAATGGTTTGGGTAGATCCATAAACATAACGCACTACACATTTCCACATAATGGTCCTGTGTAGTTGTAAACTTGAGGGAGTCCATGAGGGAGCTCCGTGCCACTAGTAGGCAGGCGGGAGAAGCCTTCAACTTGGTCAACGTGCACGTGACAATTCTTGGATGGACTACCAAAACCCACATAACATGTATTTCAAACTTGTTGCCCAAAAAGGCACTTTTCGAAACTTGATTTTTCAAAAACATGAGGTATTTCGAAAATACTTTCCAAAAACATGATTTCATAAACATGTGATCCTTTCAAAGAAACCATTTTCATAAATCATCACACAATTCACATATCAAACATGTAGCAATTCCATAATTCATTCAAGACACAATTAATGCAACACTTATGATGCAATTTAAATCATTAAATTTCCTTGATTTAAAGAAAACAAAAGGGGCTTATTTACTCTATTATAAACATGAAACCCACCTTAATTTCCTTGCTTGAAAACCTTGCTCAAAAGCCTCTACTCTAGCTCCTCTTGCCTCTCTTGATTTTCTTCAACATTGACAAAAATACCCAAATCAATAGACATTCTAATTGAGAAACCCATAAGGCATATTCACTAAATTTGATATTAGAAAACGTAAACCCATACATTTCTTAAGCTTATGAACCAAAATCTTTCTAAAAATCCAACAAATCAAACATACACTTACCTTGATTCTTCACCAAATGAAGAGTTTGTTGGCTCTAATAGAAGCTCTCATCCTCCTCTTCCTTTTTCCTTCTTGAACAACTTAAAAACCCAAGAAATGAAGAAACCCTAACTTCCTCCTTCCTTTCTCTCAAAACCGACACTCTCTTTGCTTTCTCTCTAATTTTCGTTGCTTCTCTCCTTTCCCTCTTCCAATCCACGTTTTTGCCCCTTCTTAAACACAAAACCACTCCTTTATTTCAAGTTTTCCATTAATGAGTGTACAAAGACCCTTATACCTTTCCTTACATGCCTTGCAACTTAAATGGCTTAGGTGATCTTCCCAAAAAGCCCTCATACATACATACTCTTACTACTTAATGTAACTAAACCATATTTTAAAATCCTACTAACATCAACATAATAATTAACTCCAAATAAAATAATTAATCTAGAAAGACCTCAAAATTATTTAAATCATGCTACTCCTTAAAAAAATCAAGACCTTTTTCTAATCATGTAATTAAAGGAATTTGATAGCACTTCCTTCTGGAGAAATGTTCCTCATTGTCTCAATTTTGTAATGACATCAAAATCATTCAATTTGATTCAATAGTCCAAAAGTTATACCCAAACATTTTCGGACTATTCTTATACTGAAATAATATTCTGTGCTCAACTTCCATCCAAAAATTGATATTCTTAGAGACCGAATTAAAACTCAATTCAATCAAACGATGTGTAGTTCTAACTCTCTAATTTAATCCAAATTAAGAATCATCTCATTTGGATAACTAGCACAAAAGTTATGGGTAAAACACCAAAGCATACTCAATGAACATGTTTCAATTACATTTTCTAACTTTTAACTACCAACCTTTCATATATAACCCATCTTGTATCTAAACCATCTTTTCTATTTCATTTCAAATTCAATAATTCTCCTTTTCTTTACACATAAATAATTGCCAACAATTTCTCATTTAATAGCAAAGTTCGGGGTCCAACAAAAAGAGACTTCTACAACTAGACGAACTTGAAGAGTTTCGTTCCAATGCGTATGAAAACACCAAACTATATAAGGAAAAGGTAAAGAAATGGCACAGTCTTAAACAAAAGGAATTAAAGTAGGAGACACAGTTTTGCTATATAATTCAAGGTTGAGGCTGTTTCTAAGGAAGTTAAAATCTCGATGGAGTGGACCTTTTACGGTTATTCAAGTTTTCGATCATGGAGCCCTCAAACTAGAAAATGCTAATAAGGAAACTTTTAAAGTCAACGGGCATCATTGCAAGCCATATCTCGAAGGAGCGATTCCCAAGGACAAGGAAGTGATTTCCTTTTGTTTGAACAATTAAGATGCCTCAATAGATGCAAGGTCAAGCTAAAGACCATAAATTAGCACGTTTAGTAGTTCGATTAAAATCATTGGGTTAGATAGGGTTATTTTAAACTGTCAATAAAACTTTGGTGATTTGAATTGATATGGGATCACTAAGTCCCTCACTCTCTTTAAGCAATTCATAGATAAGACAACAATCTTAGGGGTTTAATCGATTTATTCTCGTCTCCATCATCGTGAGGCTTTGCTCTAACCCTTTTCTTTTTAAATTCAGTCTTTTTTGTTTTTTGTTTTACTTCAATTTATATTTCTTAGTGCCATGTGTGTTTATTGTCTCCTTCTCACATTTAGGACAATGTGTTGTTCAAGTGTGAGGAGGGTTATGTGTTTTGTTTTAAATGTGAATTTTGCATATTGTATGATAGTTTTTTTAGGATACATTTTGTGAATTGTGTGAATATGTCAACAACTTAGATGGAATGAAATTGATTTAATTTTGAACATAGTCTATTAGGTTGTAAAGAGTCATTAGCCCACAAAATTAGTGAATTGGGTTCTTTGGCTAAATATGCTAGTTAATTAGAATTTAGTGTGACCCTCAAAATTGTAACACTCATTTATAATTTTATTTCTTTTGACTTAAGTAGCTCTGCTAATGCTTTTTCATGAAAAAGAATAGCTTAAGCAACAAGGTGGGCAAGAAAAAAAAGTGTGTTGGTTAATAAATAACTATTCCGCTGGCCTTCCGGTTATAAATAGAGGTAGTAGCCAGTTGAAAATGTGATATAGTTGGGTAACCGGATCGACACTCATCACAAATGTGTGCCTCCACATTAAAAGGCTATAATGACATTTCAACCAAGCAGCTTAATAAAAATGACTTTGTCGAGTAACTAGATCGACATTATCGCCAATGTTTACCTCCGAGTAAAAGACTAGGTCCATGCTCAATAATTTAAAAAAATGTTTTCTAACAAAATCTACTAAACTTGTAAATAGCTTGAATTTTTATGAATACATACTTATGAGTAGTTACAAGGTTTAAATGACCAAAGAATTATTAATGTGTGTACAATTGAAAAGGGTGAATAATTTAACACTTGGATCCGAATTAATATGTATATTTAGTTCAAAGCTCTTAGATGCAGATTTTCCTTATTAATGATTTGATAAAACTTGAATGATTTTGTTTAAAATTAAATTTATTTCATGAAGTTGAAGTCATTGTCTCATTACTACATTGTGTGTTGTGTGATTTTGTGTGTTTATTGTTTTGTTTGCATGAGGACAAGCAAACGTTTAAGTGTGGGGATGTTGATAAGCATAAATTACATCATGTTTTAGGGCTTAGTTTAATATGTATTTAATTGTTAATTCAATTATTTAGTACGTGTTTAGGTTAGAATTTTGTTAGTTTGTTAATTATTTATGTTTTAATTGTTGTATGGGTTAGTACACGTCTTTGAGCTTAATTATTATGTTTTTGAGGTACCTTAATGTATTTGTTAGTATTTTAGGGTCAACATCTAAGAACGGAGAAGTTTTGGAGACACTCAGGTAGAAACAATGGCCCACGATCGTGGCACAATAAGCCACAATCGTGACAGAAGCACTGGAATTGGACCATGATTGTGGCCCATAAGCCACGATCGTGACGAAAACCCAGAACATTGCTTACGATCGTGGCCTGCATGCCACGATCGTGAAAGATGGCCATGGTCATGGCCTGCATCGGACAGACACACAGACACTCAAAAACGTCTAGTTTCAAAGGATTTTTCGTGCCTTTTAGACCCCAAGAAAACCCTAGGACTACTCATAACACAAAAGATATTTAAAGAATAAGACAAAAAGGAAGAGGAAGCTTTTGGCATCAACCACTTTTAAAGAAACCCTAGAGAGAATTATCAGGAGATAGAGAAAGAGAAGAAGGAAGAGAGAAGAGGAGAAGAAGCCGACTCGACGTACTTCCCAGATCAGGAGTTTCTGATGTCACTGCCTCCCGTCGACTGGTCAATTTGTATTTCCTGCTATTGTTAGTTTTATTATTGTATAGAATTGGAATAAAAGTTGATTATAACTCTTCTCTCTTTCTAAACTAACACCTTTCTGGTAAGAGAACGGATATATTCATCTTCATATAAGGGCAGTCAAAATAATTATAACCCTCTATAGTATAAAAAGCATTCAAGCTACTGCTCGAATATCCCAATTAGATACAACATATACAAAATATCAAAATACTCTTATTGGAACTCTCCTCACCACCCCTAACAATAGAAGTGTTATATTAACAATAAAATCCAACTTCTATAATTAATTAAATGACCCAACCATCTCTACTAGATTGAAGGTCCAAATCCAGATTGTTGGTGTTGAGCAAGATCCCATAGCCATCATGGTTACGTAGTGTGGGTGTTGAACAAGATCCCATAGCCATCATAGCTACCCTACATCACCAAATTATTTATCGTATGCAAAACCATGCTCTAATTTTGTACTTTCAAACTTTACAACAAATGCTTTATATATGGTGACAGACAGATCCTATGGAGACACTACCATTATTCAAATCCCTAAACAACTGAGACAACCAAGATGACAGCTTGCCCTTTTTTATACCTACACAACTATCCTCACAAGGAACTTACTTGTGTCTCCTGTCAAAGAAATACTAAACTGGTGGACTGAAAATGTAGCTACTCAAAATTGAGTACTTCACCGCATTGATTCAAAACTAGAAGGCTAGCTAAAATTTTTTATCTCTCATTTTACTACAAAAATCTCTTTATAATTGCATCGTAGTATTTTTCTGGCCACAATAGAATCTTTTACCATGCAAATCTTCTATCAGGGGCTCTGTTAAATCGATCTATAAAAAGTCAAGGGAAGAAAAACCTCAATCCACTGGATAAATCTTGATGATCTCTTTAGTATTTTCCCATAAAGAGCTATGAGCAACCCTCTGATTCATTATGTCTGTGCAGATGGGACATATTCTTATATTAGTCATATGAATGGCCATTTCCTTTGGGATATCAATCTATCTATATGTCATCTACACTGTCGATGTTGGGAAGATGATAAGTTAGATACAAATTCTGAAGCAGCGGATTATTATAACCAAGGGGCAAAAAGAAAACATAAATGTAAACCCTAACAGTGCCCTTAAATATAAAGATGGTTTATGGATGATGACGATGACTCTAAGCGCTAGATTGGCATCCCTAATGAAATTTCTATCATATCATGATGCAAAGAGTTTATCATTCTCTACAGTTTGGTTGGAGTTCATTAGATAGAGAGAAAATAAATTCGTATTTGAAATTAACATTATTGAACTCATTTATGTAATATTTCTCAATAATTTTTTAAAAATACCTTTAAAAATCTCTCTTGTCTTAATAACAACCTTTTATTTTAAAATATTTTAAACATTTTTTGTCACTTAATTGGAAGTCTCCAATAAATTCTTTACAGATCATTCCTAGCAAGGTTCCTACTTGAGAAAGTTTGATAGTCAAAAAAATAAACACAAGCAATACAATATCTAAAGAAAATTGCTCAGCATTTCCCATCACTTAAGATTTCTGATAAAGGAAAATGAATCTTACTAACTGACTAGAATTCCCTCATTCTCTTTGCCGTACTTTTTCATTATATGGCTTACATATTACGTTGCATGACATTAGCTAGAAATGATTTACATGTATGTATTCAATTGCAATACAAAAACATATATGTGTTCATGTTAAGGCTTTGCTCAATAATAAATATCAAAGTTTTAAAAACTGGACCAGACCAGTTAGTCTAACTTAAAATAGTCTGAATTGATCTGCTGTCTGGTTCAGTTTTATCTAATAACCTTTCAGAGTAAAAACAGGTCGTTTTACTATAGAATTGGCCAATTTTATCACCAACCGATCCAACCAGTTTATCGATAAAAGGCTGGCTAATCTTGTTTCATTCAGACCAAATGTTCCCCTCGCTAAATTCACTCTCTCTTTAGTCACCATGTCTCACCGCCTTCTTCCATTTCTGTCCATCTTTGCTAGATCTCGCCATCATCTTCCATTTCAGGCCATCTGCCATCTTCGTCTAACTTTTAAAAAACAAAACTCTCTATGCTCGTCGCTACTCTCTTCTCTTCACCATCCTCTTCACAAATCTCATCATCTCCATCTTTCGTAGTTAAATTTCTTGTCTATGTTTGGTTTTGCCTTTGATTTCTTTTAAGGGTATTGCTAATTCTTTTTTGTGTCTGATGCATGGACTTGTTGTAGTAATATATAAATCTTTGGTTTTGTAATTTAGGTATTTCTGGGTAGTGTGGGTCGTGTGCATTGGAGAGCGAGAAGGAATTGAACAAGCTCCACGTCTTTAGACACCATAAGTGAAGTCTAAATTAGTTGTTCCTAAAACGGATTTAATGAATTTGGCTTCTACAATCCTTATGATTTCTTCTGGAACTCAACAAAATGAGTTTTGAAATCAATGAAATGAGTTCTAGAACTAGCATGTGATTAATTCCGTGAAGATCCAAGTCTCCAATTGAAACAATCCTTTGTCCCATTTGGAATGAGCAAGGATTGAGATTATTCTCTAAGCGTTATAATTGTCTCTGTGATGAGTTAATATACTTCAGGCAGAGATGGGCAGAAGTTTCTCACAATTCATACCATGCCTTACTATCTCTCTCTCTCTCTCTGAGATGCTGATTAACGTTG
Organism: Erythroxylum roigii; assembly: GCA_027576455.1. Classification (NCBI taxonomy): domain Eukaryota; kingdom Viridiplantae; phylum Streptophyta; class Magnoliopsida; order Malpighiales; family Erythroxylaceae; genus Erythroxylum; species Erythroxylum roigii. The sequence continues at coordinate 12,990,419 of JANZXV010000212.1, read as the reverse complement.
CAAACAAAGTCTCCTCAACACTATGGCTCCAACTTGAATCCGAGAGTTTGTTTTGGAGTGAAATATATAGATTTTAGATTGTGTTATTTAAGTTTTAGATATGTTAAGAGATAATGAAATATAGAATTTGTTTTGGAGTGAAATGCATATTCTGGATTGTGTTATTTAAGTTTCTGATATGTTGAGAGATAATGAAATACATAATATGTTTTGCAGTGAAATACAAATTATGGAGCTTGCTTACAAGAGTACCAACTATAAAAGATCCCTACTTTATTCACATTTATTGATTAATTAGTCTTCTTTAACGTTGTGTTATATATACAATTTTGAATGAAAACTACACTTACAATATTTTAGCAAGATAAAAGTCGATTATTTGAAGTAGTGCAAGTAATTGCTAGAGCAAAGTTTAATAAGTGAGTGTATTTGGTTTTTTGTGTATATATGTGATTTGATTTCATTCACCAATCTACTATTAGTTTTTTTTTAAGTATGTGAATTGATTTCATTCACTGTGTATGTGATTATTGATTTGTGTTGATCTTTAAAGGTGCCTTTTCTAATAATTTCCTAGCAAAATGATGAACTCACTTGTCAGCATGAGTTTTCAATTAAAAGAATTCGATTACCTTAAAGATGATACTGAGAAGAAGAAAGATCTTGAAATTAACATAATTACAAAAACTAGAGTGAGAATTGTGTATTATCTAACATATTAAAGTAGTAGTTACTTTTTTTTGTAAAAGAAAAATAAAGAGAAATTTTGTAACTAAAGCTATACATGGTTAAACCTTAGATCTAATTCAATTTAGAATTGAACTTTTAAGATTTGTTTGAGAGTTAAACAATATATTAAACAATACATGAATTTAGTTAAATCTAGAATTTCAACTGATTTGTATGTTAAAATGGTATCTAAACAACAATTTTATTCTTGTGACTATCCTTTTATATATTTACGATTCACCTTAGTCAATGAGATAAGGTTTATAAATTGTTAAAAAAGGGTATCTTAAAGAAAAATTTTAAGTTTGTGACTGTTGATGACGATAATTATTTTAAGTAGAAGACTTTTTCCCTAACCATAGTATATCTAAGTATTGTTATACTTTTTAGGGTAAATCATAATGGAGAATATAGAATCATTAGAAAAAGATTCGATGAATATCGCATCATCTACTCGTGGTAAGTCCGATCCATCACGGAATTATTTTTCTTCTCAAACATCTGATGGAAATATCCAATATAACTGTATGTTTTGCGGTAGAATATTTAAAGGGGTAGAATTTATATAATGAAAGAACATCTTGCTGGAGTTAAGGGTAATATTGCTTCTTGCAAAAAAGTACCACTTGATGTATTTGATATGATAGGAAATTGCAGCAACAAGTCAAAAAGAAAAAGGAAAATTAAGAGGCTCATGATATATCATTTGGAGATGATGAAACACCACAAGTACTAGACAAAAGAAAAAAGGAAAGCTATTGCTGACATAGATTCTTATTTTTCTTCAACAACTACTCCATCTGGTTCTCAACCTAGTCTAAAAAGTGTTTTGACTGATAAGAATGTTGTTTTGCGATGTAAAAAAGCATGGGCTAGATGGTTCTATCACTCATGCATTCCTTTTAATGCTTTAAATTCACCATATTTTCCAGAAGCAATAGATACTACAACAACAATAGGTCCAGGATTTAAGGTACCTTCTTATTATGAGTTGCATGTGCCTTCACTTCAAGATTTAAAAAAGGAATGTCAGTTAATTGTGGATACATATAAGTCTAGTTGGGAATTAATAAGATGCACTATTATGGTAGATGGGTAGATTAATCAAAGATAAAGAACCTTGATTAATTTCTTGGTTTATTGTAATATTGAAACAACTTTTATCAAGTTTGTTGATGTTTCTGATATGGTAAAAAGTGCTAATGCTTTATCAAAATTATTTTCTGAATTTTCGAGTAGGTTGGACTAAAGAATGATGTGCATTTTGTTATAGATAATGCAGCTAATTATGTATCAGTTGGGTACTTATTACAATCAAAATATGGACATATTTATTGGTCTCTATGTGTTGCTCATTATATAAATATTATTTTAAAAGATATTGGTGGTGTGCATCATATTTCTAGTTTTGCTTCCCGCGCATCTAAGATCACAATTTTTATGTATACTCGTATCATATTTTTGTCATGGTTAAGAAAGCAAGAAGATTGGGTTAAGTCATACGTCTCGCTGCTACCAGGTTTGCAACTACATTTATTATTTTGAAAAGTGTTTGTGAACATAAGCAATTACTTCAAAATTTAGTGGCAAGAAAATACTTTTCAAGTCATAAGATATCAAAGAGTAAAAAAGGAAAAGAAGTTTGTGTTATTATTCTAGATAATAAATTTTGGGATGCTTGCTTGATCATTGTGAAGATTGTAGCTCCACTTATAAGGTTATTGAGGATTGTTGACTCAGACGAGAAGTCGTCTTTGGGGTATATATATGATGGTATGTATAAAACTTACAAAACAATTATAGATTTTTTTAAGGGAAGGAGACATTGTACAAGTTGTATATAGATATTATTGACTAACGATGGGATAAGCATCTTGCTCAAAGGATCCAGTTAGTGGCTTATTTTCTCAATCCTTATTGCTGATATAGTAAAGACGCACGTATAATTAATATTATAGGCGATCTGTTTGATGTGATTGAATGCAAAGGTGTTTTCTCTATTAAAGAGCAATCATAAGCGGTAAATGAAATTAAATTGTATCGTGAAGATTTAGAGAGTTTTGCTAGATCATTAACAAAAAGAGAACTTATGATTAAAAAATGTAGCTAGGTAAGTTTTATACAATTAATTCATTCTTTATTTATTGTTGATACGTTTATTTATCATAACTATTAATTTAAAATGCAAATGAGTAGCGGAGATTATTCGGTGACAGTGTTCCAATGTTGAGAAAACTCGCTATTAGATTACTTCGTCAAGCAGCTTCTACATCAGGTTGTGAATAATTAAAGCGTTTTTAATGTAATCATACAAACAAACGAAATCGTTTGAAACATTAAAGACTAGATGACCTTGTTTACGTTGATAATGAAGAATATGTATTTTAAAGTTTTATTTTTATTTCATTAATTTTATTTTTATTATTGACTTTATAATTTCTCTATTATATATTCAGAGCGCTTAGTAAGAAGAAAACGTATGATCCAGTTTATATCGATTGTATTGAACATACTGATTTTTAGATCGAAGAAGAAGAACCATCGCCTAGTCTTGATTATAATAAACTTGAAAAGGTAATTTATGAAGAAAATACATTTGTCACAACAAATAAATTAAGAACATTTACTGATAGTTAGTTCATATCTTATTTTGGTCATATTTAAGTTAAAAGTATAATGTATTATAAGTTTACAATTGGATAATTTCATAAATTACTAATTTGTAATTTATTTAAATGCAGTGGAAAAAGTTAATACAAATACTTTAGATGAAAGTATAATTTACGAGCTTTTAAATAGTGTCGAAGAATTTAGAACTTTTGACAATTATGAGACAACCTCCTTCACAAATAAATTTTTAATTTTTAATGTTATTTTAAGTTTTATATTAGATTTATATTTATTTATTATTAATTTATTACATAATAATAGACATTAATATTTTTATTTCAATAAATATTTTTTTTACTTATTCTTATAAATTTTACTTTTTATTATTATATACCGATTTTATAATAATTTACTGCCCGGTTGAACGTTTAAAATTTTAACCTTTCTTTTGACTGATTCACATTGACAAATATCGCCGTCAGCAGAAGTTATTTTTCATCTTCTTCGTCAACAGAAATGCAACGAAAACTGCGTAAATACACGCGGAGAATTTTGTTAAGAGATATTCTTTTAAGACTTACCAGAACTTTTAGAATCATAACAACTACTACTAGTAATACTTGTAAGAAAATTGCCTGGACAACAAATAAGAGTGACACGCCAAGAGTGGGAGTGCTTTCAGATTACAGAAGGAAAAAAGAAAGCTTATTACACAGACTAAGGTCCACAGCAAAATCAACGTGAAAAGAGACCCCCAGCAAGATAAGAAAAGAGACGAACCAATTTACAAACAGGACCAATCATGGGAAACCAACAGGATACAAGTGCTCTAGGTGGAAACCAACTTCTCTGGAAGGAAGGGCACAACAGTATCTGGAAAATCTGTCCTTGATCCAGCAAGGGAGTAATATGCTAGTATATGTGCCGGATGCTCAGCTGTAGCAGGGATCAACTCGATATTCCAAAATGGCCGAGCCATTGCCATAAGATCACTACCTACTGGTGATGATGCTCTGTAACCTTGAACCCACAAGTATCTCAGAGAAGGCAGCTGCATGGCAGCTCTTGCCAATGCACTCTCACTGAAGCAACAACCCCTCATCTCTAATTTTTGAAGATTTGGGCAACCTTTAGCGAATTCCATGAGCCCTTGATCAGAGTCCCCAACATAACCCAATAGCATCCATCTTACATTTGGACTATACTGCCCAATGTAACGAAGACCTCTATTAGTCAAACCCCCTGGTCTGAGATACAGACCAAATCTTCGGAGCATAACACAGCCCCTTAACAATGCCCGAACTCCATCATCAAGCGGCAAATCAGTTATCATTTTTTCTTGATCAAGCAGGACCAAACGAAAATCAGTTAAGTTCTTTAAGTAAAAACCTACGTGCTCCAGGGCTGCGTTTGTGATATCAGAAACATAAATAGCTATGTATTCGAGCTCCAGGCAGCCCTGAGCCAAAGCAATTAACCCCCTATGTGAAACTTTGCCTTCTTCATCTTCCATTTCCTGTTCATCAGCACCACGCTCAACTCTAAGCCTTTTTAAATGTTTGCAACTTCTGGCAAGAACTTCGATTCCTCTATCTCCAATAACATTTCTTGCCTGCAATGAGTATTTTCATCAACAGATAGCTCGATACAAAAGAGAAAGAATAATATCTTAGAAGGTTTTTCTATATAATGATATTTGTATATGTCCTAGGATAATAAACAAAGATGAAACAAAATCAATAATAATTTTTATCTACTTATCGTCAAACTCATGCAAATCTATGGAATTTTGAGAAAAGGTGAATGGTACAAAAGTTCTTTGAGTTGACATAACAAAATCCCAAAATCAAGATAAAACTATCATCAAACAATAAAATAGAGAAAAAGCAAAAGTGCCTCTCGGAATATCATATGTTGACATGCTACAACTTTGCATCAAGAATCCAACCAGAAAAATGATAATCTACGGCCTTCAAAGAATTCTGTATAAACAAGGAGATGAAATGAGGACCTATAAGGTCTGACTACCAATAAAATATAGATAACAAAGAAATTTCTGCCAATACCTCGAGTACTTCCAAGTTGGGGCACCTTTGAATTAAGTCACAATGGTCCTCTGTGTCGAGTAATGCATAGAGGAGATCCAGCTTTTTGAGGTGAGAAGCAAACGGGAACACTATTGGCATTTCATTTCTCCCCATATAAGTCAGTCCCAACCGGCACAACTTTTCTGGAAATATCACGACATTGTACCTATCTGGTTGCTCATTGAAGGAACCCCCACAAAACTCTTCTAAAGCAGATGCAGAACGAAAAAAATTAACAAGCTCCAAGATTTCGCAGTCACTAATTTTCACAGATACCAAGGAGGGGCAATTTCTCGCTATCAGCTCAAGGTCTTCATATCTGATTTTGCCAAGATCGATCATGTAAAAATTTAAAGTCTCAAGAACTGTATTGTTTACAGCAAGCTCATGAAGCCAGTCACCATCTTTCTCTAAAATTGAATTCTCTTCCAAGAATAATGTTCTCAATTGCCTGAAGAAAACATAAACATAAGCACCAAGATCAATATCTTAAGGCCCCTCATTCCGTGCATAGAAATCAAAAATGGAACAGGAAAAACTTATGACCAAAATTGTCTCAAGCAACAATGATCACCAAGAAAAAATAATTTTTATGCACATAGGATTTATACTTTTCACAAAATGATGCATGTGTAACCGCAATGACACAATGAAACAGGTTAACAGCCACTCAAGTAAGCGTTAGCAATATACACCAGGTAAAACTTCCAATCTGAACCATCCAACAACTTGGAAGTTAACCCCCTTTCTTAGTCATTATGATTTAAAAACTGAAGGATAGTTGCTGCATTCCACCAATCTTACCCCTACTAGACAAAACAAAATGACTAGGGGCTAACATTTAACCCAAAAATCATTCACATCGTTTTAATGCCTAAAGCAAAAAGTTCCTACATGATTACAAATGGAAAGAAGCGTACACCGATGACAAATGCCAAATGTACAAAGGCCATCAAGGCAAAGAGTGATAAAAGAAGGAAGAGAATTCCCACACATAAGGAGTCGAGTAATTTCAAAATAAAAATTCACGACAATACCCAGATAAACGATGAAGAAACCGTCACCAAACCTTTTTTACGTTTCAATCATTGAAGGAGCATTTTTCTATAGCTCGGGTTGATTTAGCTCAACCTATTGATTTAAGTATCAATCTTAATCAGGAAACAATAACAACAAAGGGAAAAGGAATCGGAAAGATTCAGTTTTTAGTTAAACCCGTCACTCGAAGAAAGAGAAAAGCATAGTACCTGCAACCTTTAGCCACGTGCACAAGGCCATCAGTAGAGAAGCCAGAGCACTTGTCAAGCTTCAAATGCTGCAAAATCCTACCGCGAGAAGTCGCTAAAAGCTCCAGATCCGAATCTTCCACAATCATGCGACGAAAGTGAAGCGACCTCAAGCAAATGAAAGAAGTGGCGATTTCTTTGACCCAGGGCGTTACGTAACCGCCCCAGTCCTCAGGTATCAAATTGAACATGGCGGCTCGCGGTTTACCTTTCAGTTTCAATGATTCCAGGTGGCTGAAGCGACGCCGTAGCCGATCTGGGCTCGTTGTGTAACATAAAGCGATGGTTATGTGCTTCCTAGTCAAAGCATCCAACTCGTACCATCGACGGCACACCAGCGACACGGCGTCACGGTCACGTGGGTCGTGGATGTAATTTATCACGCACCCAAATACGACTTCCGACATCCCGCTGCTGCTACTCGTTTTATTGATTTTATCACTACCACTGCTGCTGCTGTTCTGATTCTCCCCCATCGCTTCTTAACCAAAACTCTTGTTCCCCCAAAAGATTCCAAAACTGAATTTTATCGAACCAAAAATTGTTTCTGTCAACTTATTCAAGTTGACTGAGTGACCACTGATGCGGTTTCACGGATTTGAAGCTTCTCTATTGGAAGAAAACTGATTAATAACCAAAATCCGATCTTAAAGAAAAGGAACCTACAATTTTTTTTTTTTTTGGGATCAGAGCAGCTTCTCCAGAAAGAACAACACAGAACGACTCCACTCCTCTGCACACAACTAACTAATTGTAACAGAGTTGGGCGTTGAGATCGAGAGAGCTAAGAACACCAAAAGCGGTTAAACGCTAAGCGTAGATGGACCAAACAGACAAATACTAGGTCAGTAACGGAAAGCGAAACGACGAAATTTTATTTAACAAAGTATAAAAATGGAAACTTGATTTCAGGCGCCGCGAACTTGTTCAAGCAACCATCGCACGAGAAACGATCCAATCCGACCCAGACCGAATCACAGGATCGACCAATCGAGAGCTGACTAAGCATCAAAGAATGTAAGTGGAGAGAGAGAGTAAAGCAGCGGAAAGGAAGAAGAGGCAGATCGAGAAGGTAAGCAGCAATGAACGGTTGCGATTAACGGAGAGGAAAACATGACGGTGACAGATGAAAACAGTTTATACTTTGGTGGGCAGTGGAGTTATACGGACAGCACCTATCTATAACACAAATGTTTGGTGTTTTTGGACTAGTAATAATAACATTTTAACCTAAGTGCTATGCTGGGGTGTGTAATAGACAGGGACATCCATAGATGGCGAACAAAGATAAATCAAAGCAGAAACGACAAAACTATACATGGGCAACCAATCACCTGTTATTTCTGACGAGAGCGAGACCCAAAAATACTGTTCTTTTTCTTAATTTGCAGCAGTTGAAAATTGAAATTGAAATGCCAAATTTCGAAATGTCCTCACCCCATTTGCGTGCGTGAGTTAGATGGAGGGATTTATTGTTTTTATAGAAAAAAAAAAAAAGAGAAAGAGATAACGCCGATATTTGTTTTGTCTTTATTTTATTCTTTTGTTATTATAATTAAAAGTAGAAAATATCTTGGTGAATTTACATTTTTCATTTAACATACACCAATTAGCGTCCAAAAATAACCGGCAACTGCCATTTGGGTTACGTTATTCCAAGATCCAAAGTTCCATTAAGGGATTTGGTGACGTATAATAGATCAGCCTGCTATTATAAATGTCTTTTAATAATTTTTAGACCATCATGAAATACAAACCACTCTTTGGTTCTTTCTTCAATTTTTAATGTGGACTACAAGATGATTAATTTGCTTTCCCATAAGTAAAATCGAATAATTTGTAGATACCTTTGGATATTGAATTGAATTAGAAAATTTTAGTACAAACTAGTTATACATATAATCTTGCCAACATTTAATATTATTGTGAATTTAAGGATTAAGCAAAGCAGAACAAAACAAATGTACCGTTGACATTTATGGAAGCGTGGCTAATTATTGGGGACAGTTGTGACGCACAAATGGTGACTAATTAATTTAGAATTTTAGATGCCTTTCCTTCCGTTATTTTCATGCAACTGTTTTCATGTACAAACAACCAACTAGTTAACTTTAATCAAGCTTATGCTTCAACTTTTAAGTTATCAAGAAAACGACACATCTTTTACCTGCCAAATGGTGTTTCATTAATTTTGGTTTCATATATATATATAAACACGAAACATTTGCATTTACAAATGCTACCGAAGCTGAATAATTCATTTTCATTTTGAATTAAAAAATGTTTACTCTAGTTTTATAGACAATGACAACAAATATGTTGTCACTTTGGATTGTCTTGGCACTTGAATTTAAAGATAATTAAGTGTAATTTAAATTATAAAACATATTTCCCTTTTTGCATATTCTTTGGGAGATTGGAGATATGAAATGAATTAAGATTAATCTTTCACTTTTCAAAATGTTGTCTGAATGAGTATTGAAGCCTGTCACCTAAAATTAGTGATAGGAAGTAAAATAGAGTCCAATTTTTAAAGAGACAGCGATTTGGATCTACAGTTTGATTGGTCCTTGGAAAGCTAAACACATCGCATGGGGCCACCACTAATTTAATGCGAATCCTCAATGCCTTTAAATGACTATTGTTGTTTGTTTAGATAGTCTTTACCTTTTTCCAGAAAGAAGTTTCCCTGACAAAATTTCTTTTTCAATTTAGCAGTTTTCATTGTCCATTATAGTAATTTTATCAATTGTATTTTAAATAACTGTAACCCAAACATACTATCCTCTATCATTCACTCTCGCTAAAGACTGCGGCATACTGAAAATGAGCATGGTATAAATATAATACGCGGAATGCATCACTTATTTTTGTTTCTATTTGAATAATTAAAAATACTTAATGCTCACAACTAATCTATTTTTGGAACATATTAAGGCAAAACTAATTGTCAAAAGTACGCTTTTTAAATAATGAAACTCGTAGATCATCATCACTATCACACTCAATCCGAAGTTTCGCAGTGAAGCGGGATCTGGGAAGGTCTAATAGTTCACAGCCTTATCCTTACATAATAGAGAGACTATTTCTTATAGACCTATATGCAGATGTGACAGAAAAATAGTGATGTAGGTTAAAAAATTAAATTAGTAAAAAATGGTGCGCAAAA
>JANZXV010000212.1:12952579-12967769 GCA_027576455.1 Erythroxylum roigii | reverse complement strand
AATAAAAATATAAATAAATTATTTTTAAATATAAATCAAATAGAATAGAATAATATTTAATATAATAAATTTGATTAAATAATTAATAATAATACTTTTATATAATTAATAATAAATTGTATGTAATTAATAATAAAATAATAAAATTTTTATTAATGAAAATATAAAATATAAAAAAATTATTGTTTAAGTCACCGTGACTTTAATTGTTTGTAACGGTTGTGACATGTTTTTCGTAAATCACAAGTTTTTGTTGTTTTAAAACCATAGCATTTGAGTGTTTTTGCATTTTCGGTTATAGATTGTGTAGGAATGTTATATAAGGGTATAATAGTTATTTATTATATATTACATTTCATTTTATCCATCTTCTAAACAACATTTCATTATATTACATTATGAATCATTTCATCTCTTTCAAACAACTTTTCACTGTATTACATTCTCTCAAACAACTTTTCACTATATTACATTCCATTTTATTAAATCTAGTTTAATTTAGAAGCGGTAAATATTTACTTTAACAATATCTATACATATATGAAAATAGTTACTTTTTTTGGGTGCGGTGCGGGAGAAAGGTGGAACCCAGCTTTCATAATGACATATCACTAGAGTTTTGTATTCCAACTCGAGAATCTTATTCTCATCTTCCTTCCGGCTCCTCCCCACCGTCATCTATATTTTGTCAAAGGTGCCTATAGTTATCTAATGCCTTCGTCTACTTGAGATTAGCAAAATACAAAATTCACATTAAATAATGAATAGATCATCCACTCCTTACTTTGTTTTGATTTCATATCAAACATGGTGTCCGATGCCTTAGGACAGTACTGATTAATTATAGGAACCATGTCAAACCAAATGACAGCATTCTTTTGTTGCCTGTAGACACTTGGTAAATAATAGAACCCGCTGTGCATTATACAGAATGTGACCTACAAACGGACATAGGATTTTCAAAACCTGGGTAGCTGATATTAGATTGAACTAGCTAGGCCTGAGTAGGGGTTGAGGTGTTCGCCTATACCTGATACATAGACCTGTGATTATCAATTCTGGGTTTCTTCATAATAACAACGATTGTCGTGGTGACGATGGTTGCTTGGACCGGGAGTTTCAAAGGTAGAAGATAGAGAATGATTTATACGCGAAGAAGTTTTCAACACGGTGTAGATGGCATCTTTATGTTACCAAAGTGAGCTGGAAAGCCGAGTGAAGATCAAAACCACGTGGCTCGGGCGACGTAATTTAATTGTTGCAGTGTGATTGATCCAAATATCTGTATGAGATTCAAGGATTTGCTTTTTTTTTTTTTGATGCAAGGATTTGGTTATTAGTAATAACTATTTTAAAGTCGTTATTGGTCACTGGTTAACAACTTTTTAGCTTGTAAAATATTCCTTGCTCTATTTTCTGTCTTCTCTCTTGAAAATTATGTCATTATTTTTTATTATAATAAAAATTTAATTTAGACTTTCATTAATTCTTTATATTTTTTGTGCGATATATCTTGAATTTTTTGTGAATTATAAATTATAAATTTTAATTAGTGCCGGACAAAAATATGGGGTAGACATCAATCTTATACTACTTAGAGAGATTTTTAATTCAAAAATAAATTAATGTCAATATAGAGTGTGAGATAAGCGCTAGACTCATATCATGACTTTTAAGGACACACAAAAATAGAATTTTAGTATCGCTAGGTATTCAATAAAAATATAGCTTCAATTATCTTAAACTTATGTAAAAATAAAGTTTCATTATACTTCAACTTTTGTTAGAAAGTCTGAACTCATCTTCAAAAGCTAACTCAAGGGGAGAGGTTTGCACACTATTATAAACTCTTAAATGTCTCATAGTTGTTCGATATGAGATTCCTAACACACCCCCTTCAGTCCAGAGCAGAACTGAACATCTGATGGATATATTGGCCAAAGGGACATAACCCGGCATCGCTCCAAACCATCGAGACAAACTAGCTTTGATACCATGTTAGAATTGCCTAACTCACCCCCAAAAGCTAGCTCTAGAGGGGAGGTTTGCTCACTATTATAAATTGTTAAATGCTTTCATATTTGTCCGATGTGAGATTCCTGACACACTCCCTCAGTCTAGAGCAGGACTGAACATCTAATGGACATATTGGACAAAGAGACATAACCGGACACCGCCTCAAACTATCGAGACAAGCAGGCTCTGTTACCATGTTAGACGTGCCTAACTCACCCCCAAAAGCTAACTCAAGAGGGAGATGTTTGCACACTATTATAAACTCTTAAATGTCCTTATAGTTGTCCGATGTGGGATCCTGACAACTTTTTACATGTAACCTCATGTTATAAATCCCTTTATAAGAGTTTTGTAAGTAAAAATTTTGGAAAGTTGAGAAGTTTGTTATCATATTCATTGCCTCAGGTTTTAACACCTCCACCCACTATATATTCAACATCTTCCCTATAGACAAACTTCCTATTATAAAGTATAGTTTATGCCCCATCTTAATCATCCATCTCAATTTACCTACGTACAAATATCAATGTTACATCAAGCTTAAAAAGGCATTTGATGCAAGACAAGCACTTCATAGATAAGGCCATACATATTCCACATAGACGATATATAGTAGCATTACAAGCTCAAATGTCCATATGAATCAAGTCAAAGAAATGTTGAGACTTGGTATTAATATATTATTACATGCAAGTGGCACTATTCTTCATTTATAACAATAATCATAAAAAGGGAAATATCTCCTAAAACTAGATATTAAATGTTGGTGTTGCCCATTAGTTTTTGTCCTTCACTTACTGTACTTATCAAAACATGAAAGCTAAAAATAAACTAGGGCTTCGCTAGTGATTTTGTAACAACTTTTTAGCGTGTAAAGCACTTCTCTCTCTCTATTCTCTTTGCCTTCTTTCTTAGCAATTATGTGGTTAGTCTTTTACCCTAGTAAAAGCTGAGTTAGAGTTTGGGTTAATTTCTTATTCTTTCTTTTACCAAAAACGTCAGTCTCGCATTTTTAGACAACTGGTCCTTTAATAGTCCCTAGGCCCTTTTCTTGTGCAGATTAAGACGTTTTGAATTAAGTGTTCTTCCTTTCATTTCATTATTACTTAGCTTCCTAATTTTTACCCAATTCCTTTTTTGTCTTTGCTTTATTTCTAGAGGAATCATATGTATAGAGAGGCATAAGACAACATCTGGCAACCAAGAGAGCGCCATAGGGATACGTGGACATGGTGTCTTTCTTTAAGGTAGGATAAGGTGACAGCAACTCCTCCTCTACTTGCCTTGTTTATCAGTCATAATAAAGCATCATGAAGAAGAAAAAGAATCGTAATTTCAGGCGATTATCTATATACTGAAATGTATGGTAAGAATTGCTCCATGAGAAAAGATAACAAGCAAAACCCATATTCCAGCATCTTTAATCCATTACGCAGAGCTTTACTAAGCCAATTGCTGAAAATAGCATAAACCTTCACTACTAGAACTTGATATAGAAAACACAAGGTGGGAGGGCATATGAATTGCGTTCCTGATACTTCCAGTTGGATCCTCTCAATTTTATTGGAGGATGATATATAATGCAAACATGTGGAAAGAAAGCTTCATTTCGGTACTAGCTTTAAGGCAGTTCCTTGCTGATTTGTGACAATCTCGAAGCGAGATTTAAGGATTATAAAGTTCTTATCTGGTGTTTTCTTAATTCTATCGATGGGATTGGATCCAGGGTTGGATACAACTTGGTCCTTCTCTTTAACGTATCTGGAAATCTGTAGCTGAGAAGAGCAAGATCAATGTTCAGGTCAGGATCAGAATGGTTCAGAAGAAACGCCTCCTTGCTTCAGTGTCTTTTTTCATCTTGATTTAACTTTGAAACCCAAGGAATGCCATTGGAAACCGTGCAGAGCCAGTTAAGTAATTATCGTTTTCAGTTAACAGTCCTTCCAATTATGAAACCCTGGCTCCTGTCAGCTCTCCTACCTGTTATATGTATTCCAGGTTGTGAACGTAAACGTGGACCAAAACCGACCCTGTCTTGGCTGTGCCACTATTGTATAAGAGTGACGTGAGAGCTATGCTAGCACCCATTTATCCCTGTGTTTTGTTCCTCTCCTTTTTATTATCAATCTATTTTCTAATTTTTTTTTAAAAAAACCTACAAAATCCAATTAAATACCTTTGTTAAATGTTTCCTACTGATTCCTCTTCGGCTGGGGGTGAATAAGGGACTGTTTGCATCAGGAAAACTCTCACCAGACACACAAATGCTAATAAGTAAACACTATCTTAGGCGAATCTCTGTCCAACAGTTGGTAAGAAGAAGACAATCAACGAAAACCTGCAAGGCTGGTCGCAACCTGTTCCTTGTAGACCTACTCTTTATATATTATTTTCACCACACACGACACGCCTGACAAATTTTCCTTGCATCAACTGTCCAATTTCACATTAAAATACTTAGGGTAAACAGATTATGATTCTTGAACTAAGTCAGTCTAGGCTTGACAAGTATATTATTGATTATTACAAAGATAAGGTTGATCCTCCAATGCATTGGGTTGGCGAAAATTTTATTTTAATAAATATCATGTTTTCTTTTCAATTATTTCTAATTGTGTTTTTATAATAAACATTTTAATATTTATAAATTGCTCTTATTTTTAATATTTACTCACAATTACAGACCAATCTTTACTTAGATTACAAAAATTAAGAACTTCTATACTCTTAACGTTAAAGATTTATATGCTGGTAAAATTAATTTCATTTTTATTTTTTTAATACAGTTCAACTTCTTACTCTATGTTTGGTTAGAATGTACAGTTTTTAACGATCTATTTACAAATTTTTCTTTTAGTCCTTCCCACATGTATTGAAAAGTTGTTTAAATTGAAGGTTTGGATTGGATTTGGGTCCCAACCTGTAAGGAACAATTAAATTGTTGATCCGACGCAGCCCGCATTTGTAGGCATAACAATCCACAGCTCTTGCAGGCTTGGAGATAATTTTGACAGTTGACACCCCGTGTAGGGAAAGGTCACTTTGTAAGGAGTTATTATCTCCTGTCTAGTTTCGTTTGAACCCCATACTCTCTACAGAGTCAAGCGACATCATTTCCTCGGTTAATCAGAAAACTGTAAGAAAATATAGTATGAACCTCTCCAAACCCTGCTGCACTTTCACTCAATTGTTAATTTTCGCTTAAGAGAATATCAAACAGATTGTTAAAATACCCCATTAGGCAATCGATGGGTTGTTCTTACTGTTGATTTTTTTCCTTTAGTTTAAGATAATTATATACTTCAATGTGCAACAACAAATGCATTACAAGCTAAAATGTAAACGTCTACAAAGCATAGCAAAAACATATTAACATCAACTGATCAATGAAGGAATATAAAAATGAACAACTGACAAGATAAGCACTAATTACAACTCAAAATTCTTGGGGGTTCAGTGGTCGGATATATACATTTTGTGGGAAGCAAAACAAAATCTACCAAGACAAAATCAAATTAAAAAAATCCCCCACGTCAACTCGTACTTTCTTCAGTCGTACTTGAGGGATGAGTAGTGTTATCATCAAAGGCCGATCCAGTAACAGCAGTAGATCCGTCTTGCGGAGCATCTAGACCTTTCAATAAAGCATTGAAAGTGCAAGAGCTACCACGTAAGCGTTCAACCCCATCCGCTATGGAGCTCTCAGGCAATGAAACCAAATCCATTGTTCCAATGGCATCAACATCACTTGACCCATTGTATATGCCTCTGCTTCGAGTGACGAGTAAAACCTGATTGTCATCAGTATGATTCAAAACTGAAGGCAACGCATCAATTAAAGGACTTGCAGGACTTGAGCCACTAATGAGTAGCTGCAGAGTCTCTCTTGCACCCTTTTCCAATAAAGACTCGGTTTCAGGAATCAATGGATTCACAAGCTTTGGATTCAAAGGTGCGATAGCGCCTGAAATACTTGGACCAGCACTCACAAGGTAACCCTGACCTGAGGAGCAAACATCAATCATCGGAACATGCACAATTGGGTCACAAATCAAAGGTGTGAATCTTGCGATCGGCTGAGACCCAGCCCTGGACAACTGAAACATTGGGTCTGGCAAGAAAGCAGGAAAATCCAAAGAGGGTATATTAGCCAAAGTGAGAGGTGATGTCGGAGTTAACAGGCCAGAGGACCTAGTAGCAGACAGTATTGAAGAAAGTGGAGGAAGCAATGGTGTTCCAATGGATGGGAGAGGAAGTTCCGTAGATGATGAAGGGCACTGCAAAGTTGATGTACCTAATGGGCACCAACAGTAGTAGGGGGAGAAGAGAGGAGCATCTGTGGAAGGCACAAGAGACTCCGGGCACAAAGCAGGTGGGATAGCCAATTTTCCCAGAGAATCTAGAAGATTTGATGGTTTCATCAAACAAGTCTCAACTTCAGGCAGCTTCTCATTTTTAGATTCACCACAGCTAGATGCATCAGTAGTCTTGGGCACTGTCACCAGAATGCTGTCAACTGCAGAAACACTGCTATCCACACACCGTCTCAGCTTCTCCCTTGCAGCATTTCTCAAACAAGACAAGCTTCTGGATAGTCCTTCTTTGAAGGAACTTGCTCTTGGACTTAGGCTTCCCTGGCAAGGTAAATGCACCTTCCCTGAATGACTACCAACATGTCTGGCATGCATAGACTTAGTTGGTATTGCTATTGCCTCTGAAAGTTCAGAATTGGTACTAGAGTATACTGAAATAGCACATGAACTTTCTTGGAAACTTCCCATAAGATATGCACGTAAATGAGTAGCAAAACATTCAAGACGTGATTTGCTAATTCCAGTGAGTTCGGCAATAGATGGCTTTCTCTTGAGTATATCCTTCATCTATCATCCAAAGAAAGAAAACTTTCAACAGGAGAAAAAGAGAAGGCAGACAGTAAAAAAAAAACAAAAGATTACTAGATTATGTCATTTGTCATTTGTCATGCCTCCAAACTACAATAGACAACATATTCATCCAACTACATCCTCATTGATCATTGAATTGCTTCGTTTGGCTTTTGCATTCCCAACTTATAACAAGTTGAAAAGAGAAATCAAAATAAAAGTAAGCCCATCCAAAATTGCAGATCAATATTACAAAAGATCACTGCTCAAAAGATTTCATTTCACTTGAAAATTGGTTGTTATCAAATTAAATGAACATGCCGCACAACTACAAAACATTGTTTCTATAATACAGAATTAAATATAATAAAAATTCAACACTTCCAAGAGCTTAGTGACTAAAGAAAACAAGTTCCAATGTCCATCAAAATTTCAAGAAAAACTGCACAAGCATATGCACTTTCATCATGTCATTTTTTTCATTAAATTTACCTTTGCAAGCAGCTCAAGTCCCAAAAGCTTAGATTTCTCTGAGCACCAGAAGTAGAATTCTCTATTATCTGTTGTCTTTATGTGAAAAGATCGTCCAGACCTATCAGCTGGGATCTCATCAACCTCAACAGCAGTGCACTCGTTACTAAGGGTAAATAGTCTCTCTGCATTCCCATCGTCGCCAATGAATGAAAGCCGCAGATCAGATGATGGCAACACTGTGAGCATCAAGTTACCCCTGCAACAGCAACAAGAAGAGAGAGAACACTTTCAAAAAACTAAATAATGGTCATCAAAAGGAAGTAATAGAGTGGGAAAATGCAAGTTCAAACTAAATCACAATTATGATAGGAACTTTTGAATGCAATTCTTCAAACTCTCCAAAAAGGAGAGCACATATTAAAACAGTGAAAAATGAATGATTTGCGCCAGCAGTTAAGATATAGAGCATAAACATACTATCATACGCATTGGCTTTAGAATAAAAATACAAAAGAAGTCAGGAAAGGAGTAATAACATGTTGCTTTGGTATCCACCCAACAAATCATATAATGCTTGCTGGAAAGGCTCGAACCCCTTTCTGTCAGACTCCACTCCCTATTACTACCAATATTTTCAATCATCAACTCAGCATAATATTATCTAATCTTAACCTTTGCTTACCACACATTTGGACTTTCCTTTTAAACAATTCCAGATTTTAGATCATGATACACTACAAATTACATCCACCTGAATATTTTCCTACCTTCAACAAGTAGTTAAGACATCTAACAATTTGTATGTGAACAATACAGAAAGTAACAATCACAATAGCAGTTCAAAATAAAATGTGAGATCGATAATCTTGTAATGAAATGTTTAGCAGAACAAAAACCTTCATTTCATCCGATAATAATCAATGAAATATATGGAAAAAGTCAATATGTTTCAAAAAACAAAAAAAAGTAGCCCAGAGAATATAAAAAGAGCCAAAAACTGCAAACAAAACTGAGGTAAGACTTTTCACATAGATTGCTATTCCAGTTGATTAAATGCAGCATATTAGATCCAAAGGGCAGTAGTAGGCCTTATATCATACAATGTAGGGGATGAAACTACCTTTACTTCCTCATAATTCAGAGATCATAATAGAACACGCCCACTTTACCTACAAGTCAAAAGATATTTTCACTTGGAAGCAGAACATTATCATCACAAAACAGCTAAGCATTGACCAACAATTTATACCAGCCATCATCAACTTAGAAATAATACTTAAGTTAGCAACATAAATACTCATGGTAGATTTCCAGCAAAACAAATCCTAGCACAAATCCTGTTAATCCAAATAAGAATAACAACTATAATCACAAAATACTATAGCTGAACCCTCTATCCTCATAACCAACATGAAAAGGCATGATTGTTAGACCAATATTCACATGGTCACCAGACATCATAACGCAACCCCACTCAAGTCATATAGGGTAACATAACTAGCAGTTAAACAAAACAGAGTGAAGTCTATTCACAATGTAAACGTTCAATTACATCTTGATGCATATGGAAATAAATAAAAACATGACGTGAAACAAGTTAAAGGATAAGACATAAACATATGCACACATTCATCTTGCCATTAAATGCAAACCATCAAGGCAAGATGAGAAACATAATTACGGAAAAATCTTAAATCTACGCATGTGCATAAAAGCACAAGCACAAAAAAGATCCAATCCTAATACAGATACCAAGATATACATGTTATCAATTGCATCTGCAGACTTACAGGTGCATTAAAATAGGCGGAAACTGCAAAAGATCAGAATGGTATGAATAAAATTATACCATAGCTTCCACCATTGACCGAATGTACTAATAGTAATAACTAGCATCAGGCAGCAAAAGAACCCAAAAGTTTTCTTGCCATGTCATTGTCAGAGTTTAAAACACGGACAAAAGCCAACAAATTACCGTAACAATGAATGTAAAAGTCACAGTCCTCTTTGTGAAATTAATACTAAAAGCGATGAAAAAGAGAAAAATAACTGATACTAGCAAGCTGTGCTCATAACGAACACAAGAACTGATGAAAGGAACCCTTGTAGGAAATGGGCTAAAATGATAATAATCAAACAACAAACATCATTCATCACGGAAATCAGATTGGATAATAAAGAAAGAATAACATAAAGTAAATTCAAAGCATGGAAGATAATTCATCAAACAAGATAGAAAAAGTACGGGAGCATGAAAATTTTGACCTGACGTTGTACGAGAGATATGGCAAAACCAGATGCACAAATTCATAATAAAGAATCACACATTCCCAGAAACAAACAAAAGGAAATAACATAAACTAGAATCCACACCAATTCAACTACCTTATAGAAGTAGGGCAGAACATGGTCCCCCGCTTGTTAATCTTGCCGACACGAATTGAAACAAGTGGTATGCAAAAGCACCTGGCTAAGATACCCACCTCCGACAGCTCAAAGTGCTGTTTATCAAACACACAGACACGCACAAACATCAATCACAAACGTCGCATCAAAGCATTTGTTTCTGTCGTTCTACTCCAAGTTCAAAACAAACCTGGTTCAGATGTGCTACTAACTGATCTTCGGCCAAGCCACTGGAAGCATTAGCTTTCAATAAAGGCTTCAACCTCTCATCGGCTCTACACGCGCCCATGACTTGCATATCCAGCGCCTGAAGCCACTGCAAAACCCTATCTTCACGATCGTTCCTTTGAAGTAACAAATCTCCGTCTCCGTTATCCAAAAGAATGTCCGTCAACCTCTCCGTTAATCCAATCTCGCTCCTCTCTTGCGTCGTCGTCCCAATGGATCTAACAGAGGAGGAGTCAACGCCCGTCGAGACTGAAGATGACTCATCGAATTCTTCGTCGTAAACTTCCTCTACATCACCGTAATTGAATACTTGTTTGTTAGGGTTAGCCATAGCAAATCTCTCCAAGTTTAAATTCGAAACCCTAAATTTTCAATTTCTCCTTGAAATCGCAATCGGAGGCCTCCTAATCCGAGTTTAAACTGGATCGGCAAATGAAGATCAATCAAGACTTGAGAGAGGCAGGAAACCCCAATTTCTAGACAGAGCAACTTGAATACGTCAAACCCCCCTTGTGCGCACCTATGAAACGGACGACAAGAAACTATCGGCTTTCTTATGTAACAGCTGGCGGACACGAAAATGGTATAAATCCAAAATATGGCGTTGATTTGGGATCCGGAAGTCACTCCCTATGAACTGACGTCAGATTCAGCTGGTGGGACCGACGATGAAAGTAAGTGCCATGTCAGCAATGTGGACGGCTGTGGACGGACTTCCATACAATAAAAGGCGTAAGACCTTACGGGTGACGAAACGGCGCGTACAAAAGGTATCAACCTAACTTTACGTATGATTTTAAAAAAATTTTACGAAAATTATTTTAATCGGGGAGAAAGAAAGCTCTCGGTTTTTTTTTCCTATCCTCGAAAATTTACAAGAATCTTTAATCAGAATGTGATGTCAATACAATATTTTTAAAAATGATTATTTTTAATAATTTAACATTAGTTACTAATAAAAGTATTAAATAAAACTTATCTTGAAAATAAATTTTATATTTGATTATTCATTAATACGTATTAAATTTAGGATACCTTAAAATACATAAACTCATATTTTTAAAAAATATTTCTTTATTAATAAAAATATTTTAATCAAATATTTAATTATAGATAATTAATTTTGTAGTATTGTCATGCCGCATTACAAGTGGGTCTATGGGATAAAAATTCTTTACGTAAAGATAAGGTTTCATAATAAAATATGATGAATTATTAGAAGTAAATGGGTGAATACTGAATAGTTTACGAGTAGATATATCATCCATTTTGAAAATTGGTAAAAGAGGAGTAGGCGGAGCACACGTTTCTTCTTCTTCTTCTTTTCCATCTTACAAGTCAATCGACAGAGGTTTGACTTGATAGGCTTTGATGTCTTTGAAAGAATTTGTCTAAACAACGGATAAGAACACAGACTAATTCCAGCCATTGATAATATGGTTTTATTCTTAAGGGCATATATCATTTTCATAAATAACATAAACATATTTTCATGTCTTTCCATTTGATCTTTAAACATGCTTATTTAAGTTTGAGCATAGTTTTTAAAAACTTATTTAGCAAATAAATACAAAACAGTGGATGGAAATGGAACAAAACAAACAGTTACTCTGGCCCCTGTCAAATAAATAATATATCCTTATCCTGCCATCCCCATATCGCAAAGCATGAAAACGTAGGAATCATTTCAGGCCTCAATTTGATTTCAACCTCAGATGAAAAATTCACACTTTGTGATTCTAACCTCTAAGGCGTCCAATTACAAGTGACGGTAAGCTCAGGTCACACGATCAATAACTTGGTGTAAAACTTACCTCGTAAAGCGCATGCGACTATATCATTTTGGCGCCAAATAATCATAAATGCCCCAAGCTCTACAAACCGGTGAGTCTAACTGAAAGCATTAGACTTGGGTAACAAATTTGTCAAATGCTCAAGTTCATTCATCAGGAACGGTTCCACTTATAATGTAAATCATCAAGGTAAATGGTTTGGCTCAAAATTTCAAAACGTCCCTGTCACAACAGAGTATAGCTAGAGCCCATCGGTGTAACAGTTAATCTATCGAATGTCTTCTCAATGCTAGATCACTTGCTCTTTTTTGGTTCCCCTGAATAATCATTCATAAGAGCGTCAACATCCTTCCAGAACAGGCCCTCTACTAGAACCCCGTCTTTGGTAAACCTACAATATTTGGACGGAAGACAGGTCAGGGTGAGAGCCTTGATAAATACACCTCCAAGTTTGAGAATTACGTGCAAGTTTGTGTGTGTGTGTGTGAGCTTGAGTGAGCAAGAGACCATTGGGTAACACTTTTGGTAAACTGCACCGTTTTCCCTGCAGATATTGATTTAGGATCTGCGCTTGCTACCGTAAGTGTGTACTCATCGGAAAATCTTGGCAGTTTTGAAGAGATCACCAAACCAGTGCTTGTGTAAGATCCCTGCACAAGTAAAAGGCACCATAGTAGGAGAAGGAAACCAAATTACAACACCCTTAAAATGCTTAGCAAAATTTCAAATGCAACAACACAATGACAACAATGAACAGCAGTACAAGACATAAATGCTTTAGCAGCAGAAGAAGTAAAAGCAATAACTTACCGTAAGGCAATAAATCTGAAGCTTCTCATTACACATATACAAAAAAATACAAACATTTATATGCACATACATACATCATCATTAACATTAAATAGTCATTTCTATGTTATAAACTCTAGTTAGAAATGACAAGAAAGAAGATTAAACTGAATAGCTGATAACTCTGAAGGCTTAATGCCTTTTGTAACTAGAGGCTTGTTCAACATTAATATTCCAAGAGGAAGATATCAATAGGGAACAGAAGTTATATGACAACCCACAGAAAAGCGGGAGAGAAAGAGAAAGGCACCAATTTTAATGAATTGATTTAACTACAAGACTGAAAAGTATATAGACAAAGCCCGTGCATATTCATTTCCGATAGTGATGTTGCACCAAATGTAGAAGCAAGAAGAGATTAATATTAATGGACACAATTCTGCACACATATTGTTATGATAACTGAAAAGAATTGGAGCCAAAAATTTGCCCCCAAGCTCATTAAGATAAGGTAAGAAACATGTATGAAACAGAGAGCACATTTGAAAGAAAGGGGAAAAAACAAACAAACAAAGCCACATCACAGTACAAACACCACCAGCCCCTGACAATAAGTCATATCTATTCTCCAAGTAGTTTCCAAATCAACAACACAAGTGACTGACATCTCAATTTAAGAATTCAATGTCCAAAAGGCCCATGTACTAAAGTAATAAATCAGTAATGACAATCATCCTTTGCCACTTAGCCATTCTAATGTTGATAATAAGATAATGAACTCCTCCAGGACAGCTATATTTACCATATCCATCAGAGCTATCTCAATAATACATCATATATTTGAAGGGGACTCACCTCAGGGGGGTAAGTAAATAAGATAGCATTCTTTTCCTTTGAGTATATGACCAGTTGCAACAATGCATTGAAGACAATATACTTGCCCGAGTCAAAGATCAAACAAATCTAACTTCAACACAATTATAAAATCAACCTTTTCTTCAGAATCTTACAGAGAAAATATGCAAACGTTTATCCTAACAGAAAAAAAAAATCCATTTAAAGGTAATGAACACTTCAATTTTCACCATAACTCAAGCTAATCAAATTCAAAAGGCCATAGGGAACGACATCCATCCTCCAAAACATAGAAAACTTCAAAAGAAAACATCGAGATAGCCCTTAAAAAGAAAATACAAGAAGCCAAAGTTTCTTATCAACTTAGTTTCATACATCATTTGCAAAATTGGTACATTTTTTCTCATATTACAATGAATTACATGCACACAAAATATTTCTGTTAAACAAATTCTTGCCACTTGGTAAAAGATAACTGAATCGATTTACATGTCAAAAGGGAACACACAGAAAAAAGAATTGATCATACAACAAACTTTCCATGAGATAAACCTATGCTAATCTTAGGAAATTATTGATCACTTCAACGATTCAAGGCATAAAGAGATGAAAACTATACATGCACAATACAAGCATTATATACGTATAAACAAAATTCACTAGTCTAGAAAACAATTCTTAGAAAAATTTGATTGGTGGTCAAATTTTTTTTTAAAAATCAAAATTCTCACACAAAAATCAAATCCCTGAATCACATTGTTCGTCTAATTATAAGTTTAAAGTGAAATTTTGACCTCAAGAAGCCAAGATGTCAAGAATTAACGGAATTAGCCCGCGTTTATGGCTCTCAATTAAACAATTTTCAAGACTTAAAATCACTTTGTACAATTCTGAGCAACCAAAAAAGTAAAAGGATATAATCCAATGCAAGTGACCAAGAAATCCCTATTCTCGGGAAACTTCTTATTGTAAAACTGGGCAACAAGAGCGATGACAATAACGATGAACCCAATTAACAGCCTGACGTTGCTCAATCTAACATCTTCCACGTACCCGCGACTAGTAACAACCTACAGATTCAGAGACAGATTAGATAGGGATCTGGAGAGGGAAAATAATTTAGGGTTTTACCTCAGTAACGGACTCGTCGAGGATGTGTTTGATGGAGTGGTGATCTAAGAGATTGGCCTTCTTAGGGTTCTTGTTCGCTGTTTCTGATTTCTTTTCTTGCATGTTGGATTTGCTTCGTTTCCGGAAATGAGAAAGGCGGAATTAGAGAGTAAAGAAACTGTCGTCGAAGTGTCTTGACAGCGACGCGGCTGCAGTGACTGCTTCTGCTGTGGCCTTGTGCCAACTTCCTCATATAAATATAAAATCAATATTATGAATACAGAATGGGTACCGGTACGGTAGTATACAGGCTTCGGTGGATGTAACTTGGGCTAATTTTTTTAAGTTTGTAAAATATTCCTTAAAGTTTTTTAAAATTATAGAATATTCCTTCAATATATTGGAAGATTTCATTTATAATTTTATATCATTTATATTTCAAAAAATAATAATAATAGAAATTTAAAATAATAACAATTTACTTATTTTATTAATATTATTTTTGCATATTTCACAGATAAATAATAATCACAATTAATATGAAAAAAGATCATTTAATCATCATACAAATATAAAATTAAGAATAATACAAAATATTTAAAATATTACAATTTTATCATATAATAAATAATAATT
>JANZXV010000212.1:12916171-12932761 GCA_027576455.1 Erythroxylum roigii | reverse complement strand
GATATGTTTGTTTCATATGCTTATTAGATTGTTGAAATGTTTTGATTTCGATTAATGTACCTGAATGTTGAACATCTATGTTTGTTTACTATTAGTAATATATAACTTTCAGTTATTAGATTACTTTTGAAATGCACCCATATGAACACCTCTGTTTGGTTGACTATGTGTTCGTAACTTATTAGATTACATGTGTATGCTTTAAATTTTTCAGCAAAGTTAGTTTTGTTATATGTTATTTCTTTGATAACTCTTACTTTGTCGTTTTTTTATTAGGAATGGCTATGGCTGCTTGTGGGAGGGGAAAGAATAAGTAGGATTGGAAGGATGATGAGGTTAAAGCTTTGGTTAACGTTTTGCAAGAACTAACTTCTGATCCTTATGGAAAGTAGATGGGGGATTTAAGAATAATTACATGGTTGAAGTGCACAAGATGTTGCTGAGCAAGATTCCCAATTTTGATAAGGATGTTGATCCCCACATTGACTCTAAGATTAAATGGTTAAGAAACAAGTACAATCCAATTTCTGAAATGTGTATGCAAAGTAGCTGTCAGCAGGATGATGTTGAGCATAAGATCAATTGTGAGAAACAATGGTTTGATGAATGGTGATTGGTACGGACATGTAACTCAAAAGTTGATTGAACTCTTATTTTAGTAGTTTATTTTCTCATAATTATAACATTTTCTTGTTATTACGCTTTTAATCTTCTTCTTCTTGTAATTCTTTTTTACAGAATCACAAGAATGCAATTGAAATGTGGAACTTTAAATTCCCATATTTGTGGAAACTGGACATGGTGTGGGGTAAAGATAGAGCGACATGACTCAAAGCTGAGGATATAGCTGAAGCAAGTGCTAAGGTTAATAGTCCAAATAATATGACATTGTATTCTTCATCGGATAGTGAAGATGAACTTGTTGTGGTATCTGATACACAAGGATCCTCGGCTATTCCTTCAAGCAGCCATGGAATAAAAAGGCGAAAAAAACTTGTCACTAAGAAAGGAAACTTCTTACAAGAAAAAAAGACCAGCAACACTTCAGAATACTATTGAGTGAAGGTTAGACAATTTCACTGTTAAGTTTGAGTCTATTTGCGAACAAATGGCCTCACAATATGCAACTGTTACAAATGCTTTGATTGCAGAGTCTAAATCTGATTCCCTAACTGATGAGAAGATGCAAGAGCTCATGAGTGAGCTTCTTAATATTGGCATATCTCAAATAGATATTGGTAAGGCTGCTCTGTTATTATGTAATGATCTTGCCAAAGTTCAGGTTTTGTTCACTTTGCCAAGTCATTTAAAAAAGTCTTTTGTACTTGGATTCCTCTATCCATCTTCTAATCTATGAATCATTCGAGGAAGCATATTAATATTTTTGTAAGTATTATGAACTTATGATGCTATTGATGTTGCCTAACCAGGTTATTTTGTATCAGTTGGGTCTTTTGTAGATGTGATGCAAATAATGTTTGTAGTGTTAACCTGGTTATTTTGCATCAATTAAAGGCTTTTGGTTAAGGTATTGTGTATACGACAGATATTTTATATCATTTGCATTATCAGAGGAATGTAAATTGTATTAAACTATATTAGTTGATTTTATTATAACAATGAAATGGTGGATATTATGGTTATGTTGATGAATTGTACAATATTTTCGATTATTAAACTATATTTTGAGGATATTATGTAACTAATGATATGTTGATGTAACAAAATACTGGAGTATTTTTTTTCTTCAAGAGCTATTAGAAATGAAATATCGCAACATACTTGATTTTAAACATTCTGTCATTATAAATAGGGTGCATAAAATATAATTAATTAAAATATATTTAAAATTTTATATAAAACAAAATTTTAACAAATTTTATTTTTCAAGATTTTTAACAAACCAACCACCATCAAAGGTAATGGTAATCATTTCTCCATCTTAACCAACCATCATAACTATAATGATTATATCCATTCCCACTCTTCATTATATTTATTCCTATTCTCATTCCCATTACTCTCTGTAAACCAAACACTCCTGTTGAGATATCCCGATACAAGTAGATCATGTAAATCATGCAATATGGGAAATGTGGGATAAACCTTTTTCTTCAATTGGTTGCTTGTGATTCGGTCAATCTAGTTGTTTAGTGGGTCTAGTTACCTATTAGCTATTAATGGAGTATCTTTAGTATTTAGAATTCCTTGTACTTAGGACTAAGGTGGTTACTGCAGACTTTGTATTTAAACGTTTCAACTTTCAATTATAAATGTTAGGGGGGATTTTTAGAGTCAACTTAAGTTACTGGTTTATTCTCACCATAAGTAGATTTTTTTGCATATTTGGTTCTGCATATTTGCTTTTCTCTTTTCATTTGTTCTAACGGGTTTTGACTGGGACCTATCAATTGGTATCTGAGCCATGTCGACGAAGAAAGAACGAATCAAGAATCTTGAAGCAAGTCTAGGCAATTTGCAGGACGGAATGAGCTGAATGGAGCAAGGTCTCGCCGATAAGCTTCATTCAATGGAAGAAGCGATTGCTCGATTATCTGATGTAGTCCTTTCTCAAAGGGAAGGATCTGCTAGCAATTCTGGTTGACCCACAAACACCCAGGAAGGAATCAAGGGATAGTAGAGGCGGGATGCCATATGTTCTCTTCTAAACTCGCAAGGCTTGAATTCTCGAGATTTGCCGACGGTGACCCCAATAAATGGTTTAGTCGTGTGGAGCAATTTTTTGACGATCAGGAAACTCCGAACTTGCAAAAAGTTCCTTTAGCCTCCTTCCACCTTGAAAGTGAGGCAAACAAATGGTGGAAATGGCTTCGCAAGACATATATCGACGAGGGGCAATAGGTGATATGGGAAAATTTTCAGTCAGAACTTTGGACTAGGTTCGGGCCAACAGAATGTGAAGATTTCGATGAGGCGCTTTCTAAAATCTGACAAACAGGAACCTTGTGGGATTATCAAAGAGAATTTGAACGATTGGGCAACCAAGTTCAAGGATGGACTCAAAAGGGACTAGTAGGAACATTCATGGGAGGGTTGAGACCTGAAATCGCAGATGGCATGCGTATGTTTAAGCCCAAAACATTGAAGGAGGCCATAAGTTTGGTGCGAATGAGAGAAGAGCAATTAATTAGGGAACAGAAGTTTGTTCAACCTCCACGGTCTATGCCTACATCAAAACAATTGTCATGGGAAGAATTACAGAAGAGGCGTACACAAGGGCTTTGCTTCCATTGTAATGAAAAATTTACACCTGGACACAAGTGCAAGGGTCATCAATTGCTCTTATTGGTAAGAGACAATGCAAACAGTGAGGAGGATATCACTGAAAGGAAAGAAAGTCGAGCTACAATTAAAGGTTGCAGTGAAAGGGGAGGGCAATGTTGAGATATCACGATACAAGTAGATCATGTAAATCATGCAATATGGGGAACATAAACCTTTTTCTTCAATTTGTTGCTTGTGATTCGGTCAATCTAGTTGTTTAGTGGGTCATGTTACCCATTAGCTGTTAGTGGAGTATTTTTAGTATTTAGAATTCCTTATACTTAGGATTAAGGTAGTTACTGCAGACTTTGTATTTAAACGTTTCAATTATCAATGTTAAGGGAGATTTTTAGCATCAACTTAAGTTACTGGTTTATTCTAATCATAAGTAGAAATTTTTTGCATATTTGTTTCTGCATATTTGCTTTTCTCTTTTCATTTGTTCTAGCAGGTTTTGACTGGACCTATCAATTCCCTAAATGAAAGTAAAAAGAAGCGTATTGATTAATCTACTTGTCACATGGTGAATTGGAAGCAAACTGATTTTTCATCAGATTTCAAAATAGTCAAAATGAATTTTGCCAATTAAAAATAACATAAAGAAGAACTCACTTCTTTAAGTGAGAGCTTACTTCAACGGTGCATTGTTGCTAAATTGTGCACCATAAACACACACGAAGACGCAAGAAAGAAAAGATCATGAGAAATGGAGCATAAGCAAGTGCTAAAACGCAAAACGAATTTAGATGTCCATCGGACGGCTAGTGGAATGTTGCGTATTTTTTAAGTCAGTTCCAATCCGACGGTACGCATTTTTATTTAAAAGAAAGTTAAATCTTGGACGAAATGGGTCCGGTTTTGGGCTGGCCCAACTAAACCCTAACCAACGCTTGTTAAATGGATAATGGGAAATTCCTCATCTGATCAAAGATTATTGTCATAGCTCTCTGCAGAAATGTCATACGAACGCTTCCCAGAACCCACCGTTTACGGCAGAGCCATGGCCACGTCACGACCTTCACCGCCCAGAGCTCTCGATCTCGAACTCACGATAATCTCCGCTAAGCATCTCAAGAACGTGAATTGGAAAAACGGCGATCTCAAGCCCTACGCCGTCTTCTGGGTCGATCCTGACCACAGAGTCGCCACAAAATCCGACGATTCTGGTTCGACTCGACCAGTATGGAACGAGCGTTTCACTCTTCCTCTCTACCTCCCTCTCCAAGACTCCTTTCTCACTCTCGAGATCCTCCACTCCAAGCCCAGCGAAACCCCCAAACCGCTTGTCGGTACTCTGCGATTACCACTCAAGACCTTACCGGACCCGGATGATATTTCCCGAATCCGGAAGTTTGAGCTCACGCGCCCGTCGGGTCGTCCGCAAGGTGTGATCAGGTTAAAACTCGGCGTCCATGAACGACCCTTGCCCCCACCTCCCCCGCCCCCGGCAGATTACCATACTACCCCTCCACATAGTTACTATTACAACATTGCCCCCATGCCGCCACTCCCTCAATCTCGTGATTACAGATACACCAGTGCCCCGCCTCCGACGTCACCATCGCCGCCGCTTCAACCTTACGGATCGTATCACGACGCTTACTCTCCTTCATACTACTCTCAGGGGTACTACTCGTCCGCGCCGCCGCCACCGCCTCCGAGACCTTTTGTGGATCGGGCGGGTGGTTTTGGTAGGCCATCTGCTCCGGTGGATTATGCACCGTACGAACAGAGGCAGAGAGGAAGCACAGCGGGGATTGGTACGGGATTGGCTGTGGGAGCGGTTGCTGGGGCTCTAGGTGGTATCGCATTGGACGAGGGATTGAAATATGAGGAAGAGAAGATTGCAGAGCGTGTGGAGAATGATATTGGGTCGAATTCTCGTGATGACTATAGCGAATATCGCACTGATTATTGAAGGTGAATATGTGGTAAACTTATTACTTTTAATTGCGTTTGTATATAATATATCTACTGTGTCGAATATGGGTGGCTTGAGAGAAAACATTGGGAACCTCTTGTTGCTTGAGTATTTTATTTGTTAAGGAATTAATGGTTGCTTTAACTACCTTTTGTCAATGATGTGTACTTATTGATGTGGTTGCTTGGTGACGATGGAATAATCTACTACCTTGTTTTTAGTTCTAATGGTTTTGCATTGCATGCAATGGATTTGGAAAGAATCGCTCGTATGTAGAAATGTGTGGAATTCATTTTAGATTGGCAAATTGAACTAGATTGAATGCTTCTGAAATCTTCTGTGTACAAAACAACTTGCTTTGGCGGTTTCCGTATGAACTGGGATCTGACAATGTTGGAGGACAGTTCAGGTGGTTAGTTGTTACAAATGGTAGTTATTTTCTTAGTAGCCCGAAAGTGTAAAATGACAGTTAGTTGTGCATCATGATGGACTGGCCAAGTCTAGCAAATAGCAACAAATCAATTCGAATATGCAAAGTATAAGTTTTGATTTCTCATCTCTAAGTTTAGCAAAAGAATTCATACGACCATGCTTCTACTTGTTTATGTATTGTGCATGTTCATATGATCATTGGGCTATTTAAAAGTGGGTAGTCAATAGCACAGTTGGCTTTTTATAATGTAGAGATCCATTTTGGGAGAGAAGTGTCAATTCAGGCTCTAGGGTAAGACAATGTAGAGATCCAGTTTGGGAGAGAAGGGTCAACTCAGGCGCCAGGGTAAGACTACATTAGCTTACTTTTGAGACTTCAAGTCTCGTGGCAGTAAAGTTTTGGCAGTAGGATTTCTTCAATACATCTAACTTGGTAGCACTTTCCATGTCCGAGGGAAGTCGCTACTCTTTTTCATGCAACTTCTGCCTACTCCAAGTTTGGGAATTTTACAACCTCTAAGGTGTTATTACCTGTATCATGGATTACGATCCAATTTATTTGAATAAACTGATAAAGGAGAGTAGCAAGTAAGGGCCATCTACGAAGGTTATCTAGATTTAAGGGTCTATCCCCCCATATTTTTAGGTGTCTTTTTGTATTAGAATTTTCGTTCTAGTGCATCTCTTGTCCATATAAATATGATCACAGATTAAAATTTTCATTTAATTTTTATTTATTATGTAATAATATTAATAAATAATATGAATAATTTCTCATTTTAATTACAATTCATATTTCATAAATATTTAATAATTAATTAGATTCATTTTATTGTTAATAAAAATATAAAAATATAAAAAACGTTTAGTTGCATAATCACAAACTATAAATAGATAAACTTACCAAAAAATTTACTCTTTCAGTAATATTAAGAATAATTACAATATCAAAACACCCCTCATCATCAGATTATTACTATTGCATTTGCTGTCTCTGATGGGATCTAGTCATTTGTTTATCAACCCCTCTAGTTAACATTGGCATAACCAAATAAAAAATTGAGATCAACCTTAAGTAGACAGGATGTTAAAAGTGTTAGAAGATAAGATTGAGGATGAGGATATGCGGGATGTTTTGGTTCTTGTTCTTGGTATTATTAAAGTTGATCGGATTGTGTGGACTGAAATGACAGATGAACATTCACACTCGTTGTGAGAGTGGAAAGGAACTAAATATCATCGTGACAGAGAAAAGAAAAGTGTTTAATAGAAGTAAAAAAGTTATACTTGATGAAATAATGGTGGAAATAAGTAATGATTTTCAGTCCAAGAACATCTTTAGGCTTTTTGGCGACTTCTGCGTTAACACCTAACTAAAAAATGGTTTCGAATCTAGCAGATTAAAGTAAGGACAAAGCTGATATTTAGTATAGCAATTTTAAGATAGTCATACTTGCGCATGGGAACCCTAAGAATGTCATTAATAAGGTCACTGTTGAGATAAATTAAAGTCATACTTGCATACGGGAACGCTAAGAATTTCATTAATAAGGTCACTGTTGAGATAAATTTTCACACCTTGGAGATTTACGCGAGGTCTAAGGTTGCAATAAAAAAGGTCTAAATAAGACCATATTCCTTAAATTAGTCTAAATAAGAGAGATTACATGGTTTTTAAGCAAGACACAAGAACCATAATAAGTATACCCAAGAATGTCAAAGTACTCGTTCTCATGAATAGGTAGGAGTGAAGGTGGAGATGGAGGGGAAGATCTCTTACAGGTCATAGAGTTTGAGCTAGACTTTTGAGGTTTGTACCTCTAAAAGAGGTCCTAAAATTGCAACAGCAAAAAGATGAGGGATCAACAAGCTCTCTAAATGTAGCAGAAGAGTACTCTTGATTCCTAGCCATGGGAAAAAGAAGAGACATCGACGGGCTTAGAAGGAGACCTGTCAAGGCTCTAAGATAGATATAAAGGTAAAGGTACTATTTTATATGAAAAATCAAAGAAAAACTTTCAAGGGAAAAAAAACACTTCAATATAATTCAAAAATTCCAACTTCATCAACTTCAATCCACAACAATCTCATCGCTTTACGTTTGAAAATTCAAAGGTTAAAAAGTCATGAACTATGCAAAGTTAAATTTCAAGATGAAATTGATCAAGGTTAATAAATATAGGCACGAACAAGTTCAGTGGATCCTTTAAAATTACAAATCAATTTTAAATAGGTTTAATTTGACCAAAAGGTCATCAAATTTGAAAAATCCTCATGCCTAAGTTAAAATTTTCAATTCAAACATGAATTGACAAATTTTGACAAAATTAATGTTGAAGTAGTTTTAATATACTTTTATTTCAATAATCAATCATCAATTTCATAAAAGTTTATATAATTTTAAATAAATTCGAAAATTCCCAAAATAAAGTAGTAAAAGTGTCCAAAATTTGAATACATATAAAGACTAAGGATGAATATGTGAAATTGGCAGTTTAATAATCTTAATTCATCGTGCAATTTCACCAATAATTTAAAGAATTAATTGAAAATTAGCAAGGAATTAAAACATTTCCAATTCTAAAACCTTAAAATGTTGAAAATTTAATTTGATACAAACTAAATGAACTTTTATGAAATTGGATGGACAAACAAATTAGAAATTGTTAAAACATTGAAAATAAAACAACAATTTTAAGAAAAAACTCTTGAAATTCCTAAAATCAGAAGAGGTTAGGTTTACCATAAAATGAATAAGGTGAATTGAGAATGGATATTGATGGAGCTTGATTTTGAAGATGTATAAGACTCTGCTATAGTCTATTGTGTCGCTTGATACTAAAGAGAAGTCGTCGAAGGTTGACAATGACAATCTCAAAGAAAGCTCCAAAACTTTTTAATTAATCCATATTGATAAGCTGGAAGATGAGTGGATATGAAATAGAGAAGTGGTCAAAATGAAGAGAATAAGGAATAAGGAATGAGGGTCAAATGGTGTGATAATAAGAGGGTTGATTTTCAAAGGAAATGAAGAAGGGTTCTCAGGTTAATAGTGAAAGAGTTGAGAAAGTAAGGGAAAACGTTTAAAAATGGTTATACTAATTGACCAATATAATTGACTAAACATTAATCAAACTTATGATACAATGCTTGTTTAAAAGGAGGTTATAATGGTCGACTAATGTATCATAGTGGTTGATTACTACATTGACCAAACTTCTTACAAGTTGATGGTTCACTAAACTTGAAAAATTCTAAAGGCACTGATCAAACACTCCTTTATATAGGTTGGCTAATGTGACCTGAATCATACATTTCAACCAAAAAGCCTTCAAACTAATAAAGCATTAAAACCTAAACCATTCAATGAAAAAATCAATCAAAAGCAAATTTAAGCACCCAAAGTGATCTTAATCAAATAGAGTTCACAACAATCGTTCTTAATTCTCTCCCAATTGTGAAAAATATATCATCACTTATTGCTTTAGTGAACATATTAACCAATTAATGTAGTGTCTCAACAAATTCTAGCTCAATATCCCTATTTTGCATATGATCTTTAATAAAAAGATCATTGATTTCTATGTGATTTGTTCCAGAGTGTAGAATGAGATGCTTTGTAAGGCAAATGGCATTGGTGTTATCACATGTGATAGTTATCTTTATACATGTCATAGTCTCTAAGTTGTTGTCTACTTTAAAGAATTTGTAACCAACAACTGCCAATTGTCACATATTTAGATTTAGCGGTTGATAAGACAACCTAAATTGACTTCATACTAAACCATACAACTAATGCATTGCTTAGGAATTGACAAGTACTAAATGTGCTCTTTCTATCTAAAAGATTATTGATATAATATGCATTCAAATAACTAATCGAATAAAAAAATTTGTGTTAAATACCAAAGTCCTAATGAGATGGTACCACATAAATACCTAAATATGCGTTTAACAGTTAAAAGATGAGATTCTTTAGAACTTGATTAAGATTTAGCATATATGCATACCTAATATCATACCAACTTATTATAACGTAAAGTAGACTACTAGTCATACCTTAGTAGAACTTTACATTAATTGATTTGCCTTCGTCATTCTTATTAAACTCAGTTGAGACATTTATGGGTGTCCACAACGGCTTGGCTTGATCCATCCTAAAGCATTTTAGTAGCTTCTTGGTGTATTTACCTTGATTAATGAAGATATCCCCTTTCGTTTACTTGATTTAAAGTTTGAGAAAGAAGTCAAGTTCACCCATCATGTTCATCTCGAATTTTCTACTTGTACACTTAAAATTTTCTTATACAAGTTTTTATTAGTTGCACCAAAAGTAATATGAACAATTAAAATTCATGCTTATGCTTTTTAATAAAAAAAGTTGTGTCAACCTTGCCTTTAGTAAAATTATTTTTTAAAAGAAATGAAATTAACCTATCATATTAAGTTCTAGGAGCTTTTTTCAAACTATTTTAAAGATTTAAAGAGTTAATAAACTTGATTAGGTGCATTATGAATTTCAAAACTAGGAGTTTGATCAATATAAAATTCTTCTTAAGTAAAACCCTTGAAAAGTACACTTTTAACATCCATTTATAACATTTAAAAATTACTGTATAATGTAAATGCAAGTGATAATCCAATAGCTTCTAATTTACCTCTAGTGTAAAAATTTTCTCAAAATATATATCCCCCTTTTGATTATATCCTTTAACCACTAGTCTAGCTTTGTTTTTCATAATGGTACCTGATTCATTTATTTTGTTTCTAAATATCCATATGGTACTTATAATTTGGTGGGTTCTAGTTTTAGGTACTAAAGTCTACGCTTTACTTATCTTAAATTGGTTCAACCTTCATTCATATCAAGAACATAACTTTCATTAGTAAGGGCTTTTTCTATAGTGTTAGGTTCAATTTGAGAAATAGAAGTTAGATGAGATATATCTTTAGAATGTGATCTAATAATTACCCTTTATTGAACTTTGCCTTTGATTTATTTTTAAGGAAGATTCTTTTTGAAGTTCCAATCTTTTGGAAGCTCTTCATCCTTCTTTTCTCCCTTGGTCTAATAATGTACTCACTTAGCTGATAGGAGGTGTCTTGGTGATCATTCTTTTTCTCTTCAAGGGACAAGTTATCCAAACCCATATATATACCTAATCTTTATCTTCAAGAATTTTCTTGTAAGTAAGAGGGTTAGAATTGTTGGCCCCCGAAATTTTTCTTGTTGAATTAAGCATGATTTAAATGAATTACGAGGTTTGATGGATTGATTTTGGAACTAATTATTTATGTCAAGGCTAGTAGGATTTGTATGACATAGGTTAAATTGATTTAAGGATTAAAGTTGTAAGAATGAATGAAGGGCATTGTTGGAAGTTCACTTAAGCATTTAGGGCATAAGGCTTATATTGGAGGGTAAAGTGGTCATTTTATGTTTATTAAAAGTAGAAATTAGAAGAAGAAAAATGAAATGAAGAAAGAAAGAAGGGGAGTGTCGTGGAAGGAGAGGAAAAAGAAGAGAAAAACTAGGGTTTGGAGATTCTTGAAGAGTTTGAAGAAATTTGAAGCTTTAACAAGTGAGTATGAGCTTTAACCCTTCTTAATTGGATGAATGAACCATGTTTAGTGATAGTTAGGAGTGAAAAATGGGGTTGAATGTGTGTAGGAAGAAGTGTTGAATGGTGTATGAACAATGTCTTAATCTTCTAGGGTTGATGATTATATTGTGTTTGTGAATGATTTTGGGTTGGCATGAGCTTAGAAAGGAGGTAAGAATGATGTTTTAGGGTTAAGATGGGTTATATTTGAAAGATGGGAAGTGTATAGGTGAGAAATGTCAAAAAATCAAGTTTTCGGAGGTTTCTGGTGACGCACGTCGCGACCTGCAGTTGCACACGTAGCGACGTGCTCCAGCATTCTCGTCGCGACGTGCTCCAGCAATCTCGTCACGGCGAGCTCCCTTTCCCAACAATGACATGCTTTAGTATTTTGGGCATAACATTTGTTGTAGATGTCCAAATGAGGTGATTTTTGATTCGTTGTAAACTAAAGACATAGGGCTACAAGTTTTATGAAGAAATGAAGTTTTGAATCAGTATCTAAAGATCTCAAATTTTGCATGGAAGTTGAGGATAGATTATTGTTTCAACATAAAGATAGTTCCAACACGTTTGGGGTATAACTACCATATTTCTGAACCAAATTGAATGAGTTTGGTGTCCTTGGAAACTTAAGAGTATGAAGAACATTTTTCTAGAAGGAAGTGTTACCAAATGTCTTCATTTATCTGATTATAACGATCATGGAAAAGTTGATCCGAGAGTTTAAGTTCTGAAAGAGTTATAGTTCAATCTTAGCACTTTTGATTATTGAAGCCTTATGAATTTCCTTTGAATATTGTTTGAATGTGAGCTTGGTTTGTTATAGGAAACCAAGCAGAACTAATCCAAGAGCAAGAGGAAAGACAACGTTGAATTTAGATTATCAAGCGAAATTAGGTGGGTGATATATTTACAGTTAATGTGTGATTGGGCAAATTCTTGCCTATGTGTGAATATGTATTTTATGTTATGCATTGAAAGATGCATAACATTTTGATTGAATATGTGATTAATTGTTTGAGAATGATTGTTAAAAGGTTATAATGATTCTGATTTCGTTATGTTGTGAAAGAAGCATGATATTTGATATAAGTAAATTATGATTTGATCATGTTATGCCTTGATACCTGTCATGACATTCTGTATAAATGAAAAGAAAGAAGAAAAAATATGAAAGCATATCATTTTGATAAAATGATTCTGAGTGTGATTATGTGCTTCTGTTTGGGCGAGAGTGGAACCATTCTGTTCATCACGTGCACATTGACAAGAGCCTTCTCCCGGCTGCCCGATTGTGGCATATGATCTCTGAAATGGACTCATTCTGTTCATAGGGTAAACTTCGGTTTCCTCATTCTGTTTCATGGAACCTTTGAGTCGTTTATTGTGCATTGCATAATTAAACTGTTCAGTATGAAGCATATTGAGTGTTATATGTTATGAGATGTTGTGTGAATTGAGATAAATGTGATGAATGTGTAAATTGCTTGAATACAGTATGAGTGCTAGAATTGCTAGACTTATATACATACATATGCTTGAATTTGTGCTAATTACCGATGGCTATAAATATATTAGCCACTGAGCTGTGTAGTTCAACCCATTACTTTTCCCTCCTCAGGTGCGAATCAAGTCAACAGTTGATCCTTGCAAGGCATCGAAAACTCCGCAATAGTTAGAGATCTTTGTACTAAGTTAGTGACTATTTTGGATAGCTTATTGAGCATATCAATATTGAGCATCATTATGTATTTTTTTGTTAGCTTTGGTATGTATGATGTTGTGTAAGTAAAGTTGTTCGAACTCATGGGATTTGTAATGGTATGAAGAATTGAAGTTTCTTCTGTGTATGACTATGCTTAGCTTGTTGTTAGATGTGAATGTATGTGTTTGTTTTGAATGGTTGAATGTTGGATGTCGGATGAACTTCCATTAGTACGCCACAATGAACCGATACGTTGCCGAGGCGAACGCCCCTTTTTGCAACTTCGCCGCGGTGAGGAATGGCTTATGCCGTGGCGAACTCCTTTGTTGCCACGCTAAGATTGTTTTAATTGCAATCCTTTTCGCTTTTATTTCATACGACTGTCCCGACGAGTCACCCCAGGTTCACCCTTGGGGGTCGGGGCTCGGGTCTAGCATTCTTCGGTATCAGGAACCGATAGTTGGGCTCCGAAAACGGGGTCCAACAACTAGTATGTCAGAACTTATGTCTCCTTTTAGAAAAGAAATAATAAGAAACATAACCTAGGACATAATTGTATTGCCAAAATTGTGTTCAATTTAGAAAAATTTTCATCCCTTATTTAGAAAGGCCCCAAACCATAATGATTAGTTTTTCATATTAAGGTTTTCTAGGATTTAATCTAGAGCTAGTTGTCTTTTTTTATCTCTTTCATTTACTTTTTTCTCTTGTATTTGGTCAAGTGTGCTAATCTTTTTCATTTTTTAAGGAAACAAATACCTTAGGATGTATTAAACCATGAGACTTGATTTAATTTTATATTTCAATTTATATATTAAGTATTTGATTTTTTGTGAATATTTTTGTATGATTGTTTCACATGACTTTTAAGAGGCATGCTAGTTTATTATTTGATTTAATCTAAAACTAGATTTGATATTATGTATCATTTAATCCCTTTAATCTATAAAGTAACTAGGGTTTCATAAATTTCTACGTTAGAGCTATTAGATCCTAGGAAGAACAAATGACTAAGTAGAATGCAACTACTTATGTTTGTGTTATTCTACTTAGTTATTATGTCTAGTTCTTTATGCAATTACTCAATTGGATATTTAGCATTGCACAAGATTTATTTATTAGTTAGTGTTAATAAAATTGTTGTTCTCTCTAATTGACTATAATTAAAGAGAGACATAAATTAATTCCAATGATGAATAGTTAAAGTGTAAGTTGATTTATTTTAATATTGAGGATAAAGGTACAATTGCTAAGGTAGATATGACCTAGACCAAGGTTTGTTTCTTTTTATTTTCTTTATTATTATATTTGAATTTTTCCTTTGTCATATTTTTATAATTTTTCACCAAAATTAAAAGACACCCTTCATGTTATTGTTTTTAAGTACAAAACAAGCCAAGGTAGTCTTTATTGGAACCAAGCTTTTGAAACCTAGACCGGACGTCGAACCAGAGGCCTTACTGGTCACTAGTTCGACCACCGGTTGAATCGGTATGACGTCATAATTAAGCAATAATTATATATAATATTAGTAATATTAAAAAATAGAAAATAGACCAAATAATATAAATTTCTATACTTCTGATAGATTTCTAGAGAAAAGATGGGTTTTACTTTTGAAAGAATCAAAAAACACATCAATGTTTTAGAAAGAAAAAAAGTAAAATAAAAAATATAAATTTATTGAACCAGTGGCCAACCAGTTCGACCAGTCCTGGTTTAACCGGTCAATTGACCGGTTCTTACCGGTTCACACTGGTTCAATTGAAGACTGTTT
The DNA here is from genome assembly GCA_027576455.1 of Erythroxylum roigii. Taxonomy (NCBI): domain Eukaryota; kingdom Viridiplantae; phylum Streptophyta; class Magnoliopsida; order Malpighiales; family Erythroxylaceae; genus Erythroxylum; species Erythroxylum roigii. The sequence continues at coordinate 12,918,035 of JANZXV010000212.1, read as the reverse complement.
TTAGGGGTCACCCGACTAGATAGCCGACCGGTCACCGGTCGAACCATCCGGTCCAGTCCGGGTTTCAAAACCATGATTGGAACTATATTAACTTTTTCTAATATACAATTTTTGAAATTATGATTTATTTTTGGGTGCAAGTGATAATAAATCAAGATGGACTTAGATCTTCCAAAAGTTAATGAATGGCTCGAAGACATCAAGGAAAATAGGTGCGTAATGTGATAGTCATGATGAAAAAGATGAGAGGATAACATCAAATGTAGAGAAAGAGAGGAAAGACAATAATAGTAAAAATGAAAACAAGATTGTTGGTGGCTGAAGAAGAGCAAGTGATGTTGATAAAGAAAATAGCATGTTTTCGAAATCATCGATTTCTCGAATGAGTGGTGGCTTTGGTGAATGTTAGTAAATAGGAGACAAATCATTTTCTTTCTCTTCTTTAAGGGCTTTTAATTCTTTTTTAGATGTTCTAGACATCTACTAAGGCTAACAAAGGATGTTGGAAAATTACTAGAATGCCCTTAGTGAATCAATGTCCTTATTCCTTTCTGTCAATCCCATAGTTTGTGAAATTTTAGCATTTTTTATTCTTCCTTTTCTTTTTTCACTTAAATATAACACATTAAAAAACTTTTACAACATAAAATTTTAAATTTTTTTCTCTCTCTAAGTAAGAAAACCTTCTAAGATTCCCTAAACATGTAAAATTACCCAATTGTCTATATGACCCTTCTATAAAAACTACAATTAAAAGAAATTACTCTCTAATTAAACTTTAGTATGGACAAATACCATAATTGAAATTTAATTAAGAATAATTATGAATTAAATGGAACAAAATTAAAAATGATAAAAATAAATTAAACCTAAAATGATAAACTTGATGTAAATTGAACATGATGAAATGCAATTAGACACAAGTTGAAATTAATTAGACGTGACTAATCATAAGAATATTCAATTCAAATTGAATGTGAAGAAGCCCTTCTTTATGCATCCTATTTAGAAAAATAGGTATGCAAAATAGAAAGAATTTATCTTTGGCCATCATATGAAACTTAATGAATAAGAAATGAAATGAATGAACAAAAAATAAATTGGTTAAAAGATCAAATGAATTTGAAGATTACAAAAGATTCAAAAGATAGACTTAAAACTAATAAAATAAGTAATTAAAGAAAATCAAAAGAGATATCTAGCACAAAAAATTTATATAATTGAAATGAGAAACCTAAAATGGTAACCAAACATTTAAAACTAATGTGAGGCTCCTTCATCTCTTTACGTGTAACCACAGACATCAACACTTCCTCTCGTATGTTTGCTTCTCACTGATTGCTTGTCTACTTCTCCCACCATCTTCTTCCTCTCTTCACCAGATTTCCTCCCTCCCCATCTCTTCTCAACTTGTCCCTGGTTTCTTGTTGCAGGGCCATTCTAGTACTTCCCCTTAAAACCACTTTTCCTGCCTTAAATTCTTACAATTTTTCTAACTGACCTATCAGTACCTCTGATTCATCTGGTTGTCTTTTTTTCTTACCCTTGGCGGTTGAATCAAAAATTTAATTCCAAAGATTGCAATATAGAGTGCAACCTCGAGTCGTCTCACTTAATTGGAACCTAATGAAATGGACCTAAGCTAGCCTATATTTCATAAAATGCAAGATAAATTAGTAAAAAGGGGGTTTTGCTCCTTTGAAACATTAACTATGCTAAATTGAATTGTAAAAAGTATGTAAATTGTATTTTTGGATTTTTGGAAATAGAAAATGAAAAGATTAAAGCAAGTGATAAAATCCTCTTGAAAAATGAGCTTTGGCTATCATAGTTCAAAACTAATTTGATGGGAGTAGAAATCACT